>CAWUFW010011891.1:0-581806 GCA_963921515.1 Calotriton arnoldi | reverse complement strand
TAGGTTGTGGTGTGCTTGTTGTGTCATGCATTGTCCATCCTATGAGTGGGGGTGGTAGTAGTGGTAGGCATCCAGCCCCCCTGGGTGTGGGTGGTAGTAGTGGTAGGCATCCAGCCCCCCTGGGTGTGGGTGGTAGTAGTGGTAGGCATCCAGCCCCCTGGGTGTGGGTGGTAGTAGTGGTAGGCATCCTGCCCCCCTGGCTAAGGGTGGTAGTAGTGGTAGGCATCCAGCCCCCTGGCTAAGGGTGGTAGTAGTGGTAGGCATCCAGCCCCCTGGCTAAGGGTGGTAGTAGTGGTAGGCATCCAGCCCCCTGGGTGAGGGTGGTAGTAGTGGTAGGCATCCAGCCCCCTGGCTAAGGGTGGTAGTAGTGGTAGGCATCCAGCCCCCTGGGTGTGGGTGGTAGTAGTGGTAGGCATCCAGCCCCCTGGGTGTGGGTGGTAGTAGTGGTAGGCATCCAGCCCCCTGGTGTGGGTGGTAGTAGTGGTAGGCATCCAGCCCCCCTGGGTGTGGGTGGTAGTAGTGGTAGGCATCCAGCCCCCCTGGGTGTGGGTGGTAGTAGTGGTAGGCATCCAGCCCCCCTGGCTAAGGGTGGTAGTAGTGGTAGGCATCCAGCCCCCTTGGCTAAGGGTGGTAGTAGTGGTAGGCATCCAGCCCCCCTGGGTGAGGGTGGTAGTAGTGGTAGGCATCCAGCCCCCTGGGTGTGGGTGGTAGTAGTGGTAGGCATCCTGCCCCCCTGGCTAAGGGTGGTAGTAGTGGTAGGCATCCAGCCCCCCTGGCTAAGGGTGGTAGTAGTGGTAGGCATCCAGCCCCCCTGGCTAAGGGTGGTAGTAGTGGTAGGCATCCAGCCCCCTGGGTGAGGGTGGTAGTAGTGGTAGGCATCCAGCCCCCCTGGCTAAGGGTGGTAGTAGTGGTAGGCATCCAGCCCCCCTGGCTAAGGGTGGTAGTAGTGGTAGGCATCCAGCCCCCCTGGCTAAGGGTGGTAGTAGTGGTAGGCATCCAGCCCCCCTGGCTAAGGGTGGTAGTAGTGGTAGGCATCCAGCCCCCTGGGTGAGGGTGGTAGTAGTGGTAGGCATCCAGCCCCCCTGGCTAAGGGTGGTAGTAGTGGTAGGCATCCAGCCCCCCTGGCTAAGGGTGGTAGTAGTGGTAGGCATCCAGCCCCCCTGGGTGTGGGTGGTAGTAGTGGTAGGCATCCAGCCCCCCTGGGTGTGGGTGGTAGTAGTGGTAGGCATCCAGCCCCCCTGGCTAAGGGTGGTAGTAGTGGTAGGCATCCAGCCCCCTTGGCTAAGGGTGGTAGTAGTGGTAGGCATCCAGCCCCCCTGGGTGAGGGTGGTAGTAGTGGTAGGCATCCAGCCCCCTGGGTGTGGGTGGTAGTAGTGGTAGGCATCCTGCCCCCCTGGCTAAGGGTGGTAGTAGTGGTAGGCATCCAGCCCCCTGGCTAAGGGTGGTAGTAGTGGTAGGCATCCAGCCCCCCTGGCTAAGGGTGGTAGTAGTGGTAGGCATCCAGCCCCCCTGGGTGAGGGTGGTAGTAGTGGTAGGCATCCAGCCCCCTGGCTAAGGGTGGTAGTAGTGGTAGGCATCCATCCCCCTGGCTAAGGGTGGTAGTAGTGGTAGGCATCCAGCCCCCTGGCTAAGGGTGGTAGTAGTGGTAGGCATCCAGCCCCCCTGGCTTAGGGTGGTAGTAGTGGTAGGCATCCAGCCCCCCTGGGTGAGGGTGGTAGTAGTGGTAGGCATCCAGCCCCCTGGCTAAGGGTGGTAGTAGTGGTAGGCATCCAGCCCCCCTGGGTGAGGGTGGTAGTAGTGGTAGGCATCCAGCCCCCTGGGTAGGGGTGGTGGTGCGCATTCAGGCCCCTGTGTGCATATGTGGCATTGGTGATGGGCATCCCACCCCTATGGTGCTGCTGTTGCTGGTGTAAGTATATTCAGCATCCCCGTGTATGTGTGTGATGTGTCGTGTACGTGTTGTATGTGTTTTGTGGTTGGTGTCTGGCTTACCTTCTGTGCCGTACGCGTCCGTGCCTGTTCCGGTAGTAGATGTAGAATATTGGTATGATCGGGACGAAGGGATTCATGGTTGGTTCGTGTCGTTCGTCCTTCTCGTTGCTTCGCGTCGTCCTCGTCGCTTCGCCTCGTCCTCGCCGCTTCGCGTCGTCCTCGTCGGTGCCGTGTTCGTCTCGTAGCCGTGGATCGTGTTGTGGCGCGAATCGGAGCTTATGTGCGCCTCTCCCGGATGCTTTAACGTGCCGTGCGTAGCGACGGGTTCGGCGCGTACGGGAAGCGCATCGTACTTGTCCGGCCGGACGGGGCTGCATTTTTCCTTCCGTGCGACTCGATTCGGCGTTTCCGGATTCGCCTCGGTCGGAGAACAGGACCTGGTTTGGGTGAGTACGGCTCGGCCGGATTTTTTGCTGTTGTGCGCATCGTACTTGCTCGTTCGGTGTGCTGTACGGATCGGTCGGGAAACAGGCTTTCGCATGGCTTTTTCCCGACCGAATGGTATTGGGTGCGCCTCCGACCGAGATCGGAATCGGCCCCTAACTCGTGTCCCAACATGGCCTGTTAGTGTGCAACAGAACGCGAAGTATGGTGCGTATGAGTTTCTTTTTTGTATTTTTTATATAGTTCAAACTCGACCCAAAGGTATTGGAGCACTTTACATGAGCACCAGTTACATTACACAAGCACACATTAATTAATTAATTTATTTATCTTAGGCACGGGTAGATTACGTGATTTGCCCAGAATTACAGGATGTTGAGCCGACGCTGAGACTCGAACCTAGTTCCAAAGATGATACAAAACAAACAACTAGTATGTTACAAAACATGTATTGAGCAATTAACCTCTGATGGCCCTTACTCTGTGGGGCCGTCGGAGGTGTATGTACTTCATTTCCGCCCATATCTAAATGAAGCGGGCGGAACTTCAGTTTGGCGGAGAGGGTACTCCGTTGCCTTGGCTGCAGGGATATGGTTTCAAAGAAAGAGTGATTGTATTGTATGAAATGAGTTGGGGGCAATTTGCAGAGATACAGTAACAGAGACTATGGCAGACAGTCAAGTGACTTAGGGTATACTATAATCAGAGACTGGAGACATGCAGAACGTGGAAGGGAAGGAGATTATCATTCAATAAAAAAAAGAAAGGAGAGGGCAACAATAGATTAAAGTCAAGGTCATATTGTCATACAGGGTTTTTGCAATATAACAGGCAGAAGTTTTTTGAAGTAAAATACAATCTGAGGATATAAAGGATATAAACATTTGCATACTTGTATTGTAGCATTTGTATGGTGCTTATTATGCCTATGTGGGGTGCTGAAGTGCTTATTCACACAGATAGCACCTTTCACCATGAGGGTGTTTGGTTGGAAGTGTTTTGTCTTTACTTTGAGCTTATGTGGGAAGTGTTTCCATGTCTTGTGTGATGACCATCGCGGAATGGTTATCGTGTTAGGGGACAAGGCACTTACGGATTGATGCATGAGAAAGTCTAAAAGATAGACACACACTTTTATCTTTTATAGTTTGTGATAAACCGGCAGCACTGGTTAGGTTTGCAGCTCCCTTTTCTTGTGTTGGTAAGTTTTCTTTTATGGTCTCAATCCCATTTTTTATGCTGGCTGAGGTTGAAAGTCAATTAGAAGAGTTGCCAAGATGTGCTGACATAATACAATATTGATGCTTAGGGGATGCAACTATTCGGTACCTGTAGGAAGGGCGATGTAGGGGTCTTCAAGTGACCAGCAATCTGTGTCAGATCTATCCAGCATTCACAGGCCTGTCTGGTTAGTATTGAAAGGTTAGTTAAGGTAGCTAGTATAGCCTGTATCTGTGCCCTCCAGTTGCCAGTACCATTCCACGGGACCTTTCAAACATCATATGCCTGTCCCGTTGAAGATGAGGGATCAGGTAGTGAATCGATATATAGTATGATAAGGTGACACAGAGTATATCAGTTTGAACCCAGGAGGACCATCAGAGATACTAGAACTACTGTCTTCCATCTTGTGGTTAGAGGTAGACGATGGGGCAGACATTAATTATTAACATTTGGAGTCGAGTGCCAGCAATCCTCACCTTCTGCTTATATATGTTTGTTTGTTCCCAGGTGTGCTAATTCGCTATAGCCCAGTGGCAGATACCTCATATAGTGGTGAATGGCTGCTGGTGGGCTGGAGGAGAAGAGGCGGAGGTTTTTGCCTTAGTCCCTTTTCAGGCCCTTACATCAATCTATCTATTCTATCTATCTATCTATCTATCTATCTATCTCTCTGTCTATTTCACATATGTTTGTGTATATATATATATATATATATATATATATATATATATATATATATATATATATATATATATATATTATCTACTGGCGGTCGCCAGTAGATAGTTATAGTTAGGACCACGTTTCCATAGGAAAAGCATTTTTGATGTGCTTATAACTTTGGCGTCGTTTGACGAATCTTTACAAAACTTTCCAAAAGTTCCTCTTCTCAGGTCAGCTCCTATCCCGAAAGTTTGGGGGATTCGTCAAGGGGGCTAAGAAAAAGGGGGTCCCAAAACGTGTTTTCTCCATGCAATTTCCATAGGAAACTTTAGACAAGGCTACAGGTCAAACTGCTGAACGGAATTACGCCACATTTGGCAGGGAGAAAGGTCTTGGTCCAGAAAGCACGCTTTTGTTTAAATGGGGTAAATCCGTTCAGTAGTTTTTGAAAAATATCAAATTTTCCAGATATCGATATTTGAGAATTCTGACATCTGATTGGCTGAGGCGTTACGAGCACAAGCTTGCGGCTCATTGGCTGTGAACTGTTAAAAACTAGGAAGTGTTGGCAGCCATTTTGTGATTCAGTCCGTCAGCTCGCATCTCTCCCTCTACAAGGCATTGGGTCCGTAGTTCTACCTCTGCGAAGCAACACTAAAAATAGATACCCCTTTCACGGTCCCTCTCCCCATATCACCAGCTCGCGGCTATGCCTTTAGAAGACAGTCTGTCGGCTCGCAGCTCTGCGACTGCGAGCTGTCAGCCATTTTGTGACTCAGTCCGTCAGCTCGCATCTCTCCCTCTAAAAGCCATCGGGTCCGTAGTTCTACCTCTGCGAGGCAATACTGAAAATATCCCGCAGGTCTGTCTGTGCGAAATACCTCTTTTACGCTCCCTCTCCCCACATATCCAGCTCGCGGCTATGCCTTTAGAAGCCAGTCCGTCGGCTCGCAGCTCTGTGTCTGTGAGCCGTCGGACCCACAGCTCTACCTCTGCGAGCCACCTCGTTAGCTCGTAGCTGTGTCTGTGCTAGCAGGCCCATCGGCCCGTTACTGTCCCTCTGCGAGTCAGCCCATCGGGTCACAGCTCGGGCCCGCAGCTGTATCTCTGCGAGCCAGCCCGTTAGCTCATAGCTGTGTCTCTGGTAGCAGGCTCGTCGGCCCGTTACTCTCCCTCTGCGAGTCAGCCCGTCGGATCGCAGCTCGGCGGGCCCGCAGCTGTATCTCTGCGAGCCAGCCCGTTAGCTCGTAGCTGTGTCTCTGCTAGCAGGCCTGTTGGCCCGTTGGTCTCCCTCTGCAAGTCAGAAAAAACTTTGAAATTCACTGAAAAAACCATAGGTTTTACAGACGTTATAGTTAGAAATTAGCATTTAAAAAACCTTTGAAATTCACTGAAAAAACCATAGGTTTTACAGACGTTATAGTTAGAAATTAGCATTTAAAAAACCCTTGAAATTCACTGAATAAACCATAGGTTTCAGGGACATTATAGTTAGCTGGACATTTCACTCGTACAAAACCATAGAAATTCCACCATTATAGTTAGTTCAGCTAACTATAACTTGCGCACTCGCAATGCACTGCTCATGACGTCACATATTACATCATTCATGACTGGTTTTTTTCAGTGAATATATATATATATATATATATATATATATATATATATATATATATATATATATATTCAACCAAACGCCCAAAAGCTTTGAGGAGGCACTCGACAGCTCGCCCACCATCCGGTGTATTTTTCACAGCTCGCCTTGACATTCCGGTAAGTTTTTTCGATCCCTGACGCGTTTCGAGGCTTGACGCCTCTTACTCATAGGCTTGCTAAATTTACAAATGTCACAGTGAAAGCTCTCCTCGAAGCTTTCAGGCGTTTGGTTGAGAATCTGTTTACACGGCGGCCCTGCCGTTGAGGAGGGCACCATCTCTGCAAGGTGAGAGGCTGTGGATTGGAACTGGGTCCATACCGTACAGCACAGCGAGCACAAGAGGAAATGGGCTCACCTCGGCATTCGGGATCCTACTAAAGGACAATATAATGCTTCCATGAAGACAAATGTGCACAGAACCCACTGTGGGCAGAACAATGCTCTTTCAGGGACCACATGTCCCAGCATGCAATAAAGGACTTCCGCACTAATAATTAGACGTAATTGGCCCATTGTTCGGGATGATCCTGTAATTGGCAAGCTTTTACCCCCCAATCCAGCCATTACTTTTAGAAAAACTGCCAGTATGGGCAATGCACTGGTTAAAAGCAGTCCGGAAGATCCGGGCAAAGGGATGTGGCTCACTATTAGAAAAGGATTTTTCAAGCGTTCCACCTGTAAAGCCTGTCAGTATGGCATAAATACAGCATCGTTTCAGACTGCATTCAATACTAGAACGCAAACTACAAAACAGCATCTAACTTGCAAATCTGAATATGTTGTTTATGTTTTGGAATGCAGCTGTAAATTGAAATATATTGGTAGTACGAAGCTAGCTGTACACAAAAGAATATTACAGCACACGAGGGCCATCACCAATAACGATCCAAGCTACCCAGTGGCAAGGCATTTCAAGGAATACCATAATAGTGACCTTAGACATCTCAAGTATTATGCAATTGAGACAATACCGCCACAAAAGAGAGGTGGGGATCGAGAAGCCAAACTAAGACGCCTTGAAACTAGATACATTCTAGAATTTGATTCTAAACAACCAGGTGGCCTCAATACCACCGAAGCCCTGCACACATTTCTATAATGTAGCAACAACAATCACATTAGGTTCTAACATATAGGTTAGTCAATGTAAAGAGGAGAAATAGGTATCTAGTATTTTTATGGATTTTAGAGTAGCAATATCAGACCCTATGCATGCCACTACATCTAAAACTTTAGTACAACTCTGAATGTTTATTAATACATATATTTTTGCATTGTACATGTATTTTTATCTAAGAATTTTAATCATGTATGTATTTATTCATTTTAATCAGTTGTTTTTTTATATACCATATTAATATGTACGTATATTAATTTACGACATGTATCTATGTATATGGATGGGAATCAGCTGCTAAATTGCAATGATACATTTAAAGATTGATCCTTTGTACTGTTGTCCAACACTCAGTTTGCACTTTAAGCATACTCAATACGCGACTTCATATATAGTCCACAGGAATCTTCGCCTAGGAGTATGCTTATGATGAAAATAATGTTTGCGTATTTTGCACACAACACTATAGCACTTTTATTCTTCGGCCAATATCTAGGTACTGTGATATATCTAGTTCTAGTAATATTGTGGCCGCGGACTGGGAACATGTAGCACACAGCACTTTTTTCTAGTTTTTACACCTTATTTAAATATATATATAGTTTTTAAGCACATTGTCACTTTATTAGCGTTGAGCAACGGGATTGCAGCTATTTGTGATGATATACACTTTTTTATGGAGATAGGCACCACTATAAGTAATCAACTCAATTTTTATTTTGGACAAGGGTTGTCTAGGTATATCAGGCATTCATGCCAGTATTGATATAGACACTTTGCCCCAAACATATTGTGACAACATGCTAAATTTCATATTATGCTACTAAATGTATTTGGCATCCATATGTTTAAATTACCATAACAATATCGCATTTAAGCGTAAAGTTTTACTCATGCCATTGTATGTTGTCTATGTTGACTAATTGAGTTGTATGCACTGGCACTTTAAATACAGGTAACACTGTCTTAGCTTTGTCATGTGATCAAGGCCGTGAACCGGCCGAAACGCATCATGGCAGACTGAACTGGTGATAATAAAATCTACTTAGCACGTATGCTGGGTCCACGCTCGTTTTTCTGTAAGTTGAGCAACTAACGAGGGTTTTGGATATATATATATATATATATATATATATTCTCAACCAAACGCCCGAAAGCTTCGAAGAGGCACTCGACAGCTCGCCCACCATCCGGTGTATTTTCATAGAGTCACCTTGACATTCCGGTAAGTTTTTTCGATGCCTGACGCGTTTCGAGGCTTGACGCCTCTTACTCATAGGCTAGCTAAATTTACAAATGTCACAGTGAACGCTCTTCTTGAAGCTTTCGGGCGTTTTGTTGAGAATCTGTTTACACGGCAGCCCTGCCGTGGAGGAGGGCACCATCTCTGCAAGGTGAGAGGCTGTGGATTGGAACTGGGTCCATACCGTACAGCACAGCGAGCACAAGAGGAAATGGGCTCACCTCGGCGTTCGGGATCCTACTAAAGGACAATATAATGCTTCTATGAAGACAAATGTGCACAGAACCCACTGTGGGCAGAACGATGCTCTTTCAGGGACCACATGTCCCAGCATGTAATAAAGGACTTCCGCACTAAGCGAGACCCACTGGGGGTCATTAATGAATTAATCCATGCCGGAAATGAAATAAAGGAGATCTTTCACTGTGACATTTGTAAATTTAGCAAGCCTATGAGTAAGAGGTGTCAAGCATCGAAACGCGTCAGGCATCGAAAAAACTTACCGGAATGTCAAGGCGAGCTGTGAAAAATACACCGGATGGTGGTCGAGCTGTTGAGTGCCTCCTCAAAGCTTTCGGGCGTTTGGTTGAGAATATATATATATATATATATATATATATATATTCACTGAAAAAACCATTGGTTTTAGGGACAGTTATAGTTAGTTGGACATTTCACTCGTACAAAACCATAGAAATTCCCCCGTTATAGTTAGTTCAGCTAACTATAACTCGCGCCCCGCAATGCACTGCTGATGACGTCACATATTACATCACTCATGACATGGTCAGTGACATCACTGATGACATCACTGATGACATCTCAAATGACATCACTGATGACATCACTGATGACATCATCCAGTGACTGTGCGTTTCTGTAAAGTTTAAATATGTTTAATATATATAGGGAAAGGCGTATTGAAGAATGAGTGGGTGTATAAGTGTCTGAATGGATGATTTAGTACGTGAGTGACTGACTCTACAAGTGAGTGATTAAATGTATCTTACTGAATGCATGGGTTAGTGACTAAACTGTGTGAATGTCTGTATCCGTCTGTCTGTTGGTTTGTAAGCGGCTGCATGGCTTTCTGAATAGCTACATGAGTGTCTACATGGGTTATTGATTGATTGTCTGAGTATCTGTATGGGTGCCTGAGTGTTTGTGTGGGTGGGGTGTGTGTCACTCTGTGCATAGATGTGTGAGTTGGTGATTCACTGGGTGCATGGTTTCAAGAGTGCATCTGTGATGGACTGTATGGGTGGGTGAGTGTGTGTATGGGTGTGTTAGTGATTGAAAGTATATCTCAGTGGTACATGTGTGAGTAACTACATATGTGAAAGGCAGTATATATGTGTGTTGGAGTATATAAATGGCTATAAGTGAGAGTGTGTGATTGTGAGAGTGGCTGTATGGATGAGTGTGTACTTGTATCAGTGATTGTATAAGAGCGTAAGAATGTGCTAGTATTTGTATGAGTAAGTGAGCTGGTGTGTGTATAACTGTATAGGTGAGTAAATGGGTGTGTGATTAAGTTTTTGCATGACTGACTAGGTGTGTGAGTACCTCTATGGATGAGTGGCAGTGTGTGAGTGTTTAATAGGTGTATGAGTGCATATGATAGTCCTGTACTGAATGACTAAGTATGAGTGACTGTACGGGTGAGTGAGTGGATGTGTGTGTAGACCTAAGAATCAGTGAGTGGGTATGTAGTTTTTGGTGTTGGAGTGTCTATGGTTTTGAGAATGGCAGTCTGTAATTTAGAGTGGGTGTATCAAAAGTTATATTAGGGTGTGAGAAGATGCATGAAATTATCACATGGATGATGTCATCAGTGATGTCATTTGAGATGTCATCAGTGATGTCATCAGTGATGTCACTGACCATGTCATGAGTGATGTAATATGTGACGTCATCAGCAGTGCATTGCGGGGCGCGAGTTATAGTTAGCTGAACTAACTATAACGGGGAATTTCTATGGTTTTGTACGAGTGAAATGTCCAACTAACTATAACTGTCCCTAAAACCTATGGTTTTTTCAGTGAATTTCAAAGGTTTTTTAAATGCTAATTTCTAACTATAACGTGTCTGAAACCTATGGTTTTTTCAGTGAATTTCAAAGGTTTTTTAAATGCTAGTTTCTAACTATGCCTACAGAGGTAGGACATGTGAAGAAAGAAGAAACAACGCACAGAAAGAAGCAAAAGATGTGCAGAAAGAACCAACAGAGGAGCAGAAAGAGGCCTTGTTGCAAAATCATCCTGTGCCCACAACTTTTTCAGACGGGTACTGGTGGTAACTGACTCTGACTAACCAGAGCCAGTGCTATGCTAAAAGACACTTAGAATACAGTGAAAACACCTACATACACTAGGGAACACTATGCGTTGGGGTACCCCTGTGATTAGCATGACCTCCTCTGCAAGTCCCTAGTACATAATAGGGCAGGGGATTAAAACTACCTCTTAAAACGCGCTACAGGGCGCGTTTGCACAGTGGTGAAGGGAGGGGGCCTGAGGTGACATGTGTGCAAACGCACCCCGTGGCGCGTTTTAAGTTGCAGGATTAAGTCCCCTTGAATTCTGAGGGTCCCTGGGGCCCAACTAGCCCCCCAGGTACCTACAGTTAGGACCACAGAGCTGAGTTGCAGAGAGGCGTTCCGAGGCCACGCACCTTTTTCACCTCTCTGCAACGCAACTCTGTTGTGCTTACTGAAGGTACCTGGTGGGCTAGTTGGCCGCCAGGGTCCCTCAGGATTCAAGGGAATTAATTCCCCAACTTAAACGCACCACAGGGCGTGTTTGCGCACATGTCACCTGAGGCCCCGCCCTCTCCCTTCACCACTGTGCAAACGCGCCCGTGGTGCGTTTTAAGTTGGGGGATTAGGTCACCTTGAATCCTGAGGGTCCCTGGGGCCCAACTAGCCCACTAGGTACTTCCAGTAAGCACCACAGGCCTGCGTTGCAACGCCTGTAACAAATTGTGCAGTTGTGTTTAGGTAGTGAAGAGGGTCGTGCTGGGGGTAGTGTTTTAGGGTTTAGGGTAGTGCAGTGGTGTTTGTGTAGTGTAGGGGGTCATGCTGGGGGTAGATTTAGGGTTTAGGGTAGTGCAGTGGTGTTTGGGTAGTGTAGGGAGTCGTGCTGGGGGGGTGTTTTAGGGTTTAGGGTAGTGCAGTGGTGTTTGGGTAGTGTAGGGGGTCGTGCTGGGGGTAGTGTTTTAGGGTTTAGGGTAGTGCAGTGGTGTTTGGGTAGTGTAGGGGGTCGTGCTGGGGGTAGTGATTTAGGGTAGTGCAGTGGTGTTTGGGTAGTATGGGGGTACTGCTGGGGTAGTGTTTTAGGGTTTAGGTTAGTGCAGTGGTGTTTGGGTAGTGTAGGGGTACTGCTGGGGGTAGTGTTTTAGGGTTTAGGGTAGTGCAGTGGTGTTTGTGTAGTGTAGGGGTAGTGTTTTAGGGTTTAGGGTAGTGCAGTGGTGTTTGTGTAGTGTAGGAGGTCGTGTTTTAGGGTTTAGGGTAGTGCAGTGGTCTTTGGGTAGTGTAGGGAGTCGTGCGGGGTAGTGTTTTAGGGTTTAGGGTAGTGTAGGGGGTCATGCGGGGGGTAGTGTTTTAGGGATTAGGGTAGTGCATTGGTGTTTGGGTAGTGTAGGGGTCATGCGGGGGTAGTGTTTTAGGGTTTAGGGCAGTGCAGTGGTGTTTGGGTAGTGTATGGGGTCGTGCTGGGGGAGTGTTTTAGGGTTTAGGGCAGTGCAGTGGTGTTCGGGTAGTGTAGGGGGTCGTGCTGGGGGAGTGTTTTAGGGTTTGGGGCAGTGCAGTGGTGTTCGGGTAGTGTAGGGGGTCGTGCTGGGGGAGTGTTTGAGGGTTTAGGGCAGTGCAGTTGTGTTTGGGTAGTGTAGGGGTTGTGCTGGGGGTAGTATTTTAGGGTTTAGGGTAGTGCAGTGGTGTCCGGGTAGTGTAGGGGTCGTGCTGGGGGAAGTGTTCTAAGGTTTAGGGCAGTACAGTGGTGTTTGGGCAGTGTAGGGGGTAATGCTGGGGGTGGTGTTTTAGGGTTTAGGGCAGTGCAGTGGTGTTCGGGCAGTGTAGGGGGTCGTGCTGGGGGTGGTGTTTCAGGGTTTAGGGCAGTGCAGTGGTGTTCGGGCAGTGTAGGGGGTGGTATTTCAGGGTTTAGGGCAGTGCAGTGGTGTTCGGGCAGTGTAGGGGGTCGTGCAGGGGGTGGTGTTTCAGGGTTTAGGGCAGTGGTGTTTGGGCAGTGTAGGGGGTCGTGCTGGGGGTGGTGTTTCAGGGTTTGGGGCAGTGCAGTGGTGTTCGAGCAGTAAAGGGGTCGTGCTGGGGGTGGTGTTTCAGGGTTTAGGGCAGTGCAGTGGTGTTCGGGCAGTGTAGGGGGCGGTGCAGGGGGTGGTGTTTCAGGGTTTAGGGCAGTGCAGTGGTGTTCGGGCAGTGTAGGGGGTGCTGCAGGGGGTGGTGTTTCAGGGTTTAGGGCAGTGCAGTGGTGTTCGGGCAGTGTAGAGGGTCATGCAGGGGTGGTGTTTCAGGGTTTAGGGCAGTGCAGTGGTGTTCGGGCAGTGTAGGGGGTCGAGCTGGGGCTGGTGTTTCAGGGTTTAGGGCAGTACAGTGGTGTTCGGGCAGTGTAGGGGGTCGTGCTGGGGCTGGTGTTTCAGGGTTTAGGGCAGTGCAGTGGTGTTCGGGCAGTGTAGGGGGTCGTGCTGGGGCTGGTGTTTCAGGGTTTAGGGCAGTGCAGTGGTGTTCGGGCAGTGTAGGTGGTCGTGCTGGGGCTGGTGTTTCAGGGTTTAGGGCAGTGCAGTGGTGTTCGGGCAGTGTAGGGGGTCATGCTGGGGCTTGTGTTTCAGGGTTTAGGGCAGTGCAGTGGTGTTCGGGCAGTGTAGGGGGTCTTGCTGGGGCTGGTGTTTCAGAGTCTAGGGCAGTGCAGTGGTGTTCGGGCAGTGTAGGGGGTCTTGCTGGGGCTGGTGTTTCAGGGTTTAGGGCAGTGCAGTGGTGTTCGGGCAGTGTAGGGGGTCATGCTGGGGTGGTGTTTCAGGGTTTAGGGCAGTGCAGTGGTGTTTGGGCAGTGTAGGGGTCATGCTGGGGCTAGTGTTTCAGGATTTAGGGCAGAGCAATGGTGTTCAGGCAGTGTAGGGGTTTTGCTGGAGGTGGTGTTTCAGGGTTTAGGGCAGTGCAGTGGTGTTCGTGCAGTGTAGGGGTGGTGTTTCAGGGTTTAGGGCAGTGGTGTTCAGGCAGTGTAGGGGGTCTTGCTGGGTTGATGTTTCAGGGTTTAGGGCAGTGCAGTGGTGTTCGGGCAGTGTAGGGGGTCGTGCTGGGGGTGGTGTTTCAGGGTTCAGGGCAGTGCAGTGGTGTTCCGGCAGTGTAGGAGGTCGTGCAGGGGTGATGTTTCAGGGTTTAGGGCAGTGCAGTGGTGTTTGGGCAGTGTAGGGGGTCGTGCTGGGGGTGGTGTTTCAGGGTTTAGGGCAGTGCAGTGGTGTTCGGGCAGTGTAGGGTGTCGTGCTGAGGGGTGGTGTTTCAGGGTTTAGGGCAGTGCAGTGGTGTTCGGGCAGTGTAGGGGGTCGTGCAGGGGGTGGTGTTTCAGGGTTTATGGCAGTGCAGTGGTGTTTGGGCAGTGTAGGGGGTCGTGCAGGGGTGGTGTTTCAGGGTTTAGGGCAGTGCAGTGGTGTTCGGCCAGTGTAGGTGGTCTTGCTGGGGGTGGTGTTTCAGGCTTTAGTGCAGTGGTGTTCGGGCAGTGTAGGGGGTCATGCTGGGGGTGGTGTTTCAGGGTTTAGGGCAGTGCAGTGGTGTTCGGGCAGTGTACGGGGTTGTGCTGGGGCTGGTGTTTCAGGGTTTAGGGCAGTGCAGTGGTGTTCGGGCAGTGTAGAGGGTCGTGCTGGGGCTGGTGTTTCAGGGTTTAGGGTAGTGCAGTGGTGTTCGGGCAGTGTAGGGGGTCGTGCTGGGGCTGGTGTTTCATGGTTTAGGGCAGTGCAGTGGTGTTCGGGCAGTGTAGGGGGTCGTGCTGGGGCTGGTGTTTCAGGGTTTAGGGCAGTGCAGTGGTGTTCGGGCAGTGTAGGGGGTCATGCTGGGGCTGGTGTTTCAGGGTTTAGGGCAGTGCAGTGGTGTTCGGGCAGTGTAGGGGGTCGTGCTGGGGCTGGTGTTTCAGGGTTTAGGGCAGTGGTGTTCGGGCAGTGTAGGGGGTCGTGCTGGGGCTGGTGTTTCATGGTTTAGGGCAGTGCAATGGTGTTCGGGCAGTGTAGGGGGTCGTGCTGGCGGTGGTGTTTCAGGGTTTAGGGCAGTGCAGTGGTGTTCGGGCAGTGTAGGGGGTCATGCTGGGGGTGGTGTTTCAGGGTTTAGGGCAGTGGAGTGGTGTTCTGGCAGTGTAGGGGGTCATGCTGGGGGTGGTGTTTCAGGGTTTAGGGCAGTGCAGTGGTGTTCGGGCAGTGTAGGGGGTCGTGCAGGGGTGGTGTTTCAGGGTTTAGGGCAGTGGTGTTCGGGCAGTGTAGGGGTCTTGCTGGGGGTGGTGTTTCAGGGTTTAGGGCAGTGCAGTGGTGTTCGGGCAGTGTAGGGGGTCTTGCTGGGGGTAGTGTTTCAGGGTTTAGGGCAGTGCAGTGGTGTTCGTGCAGTGTAGGGGGTCGTGCTGGGGATGGTGTTTCAGGGTTTAGGGCAGTGCAGTAGTGTTCGGGCAGTGTAGGGGTCGTGCAGGGGGTGGTGTTTCAGGGTTTAGGGCAGTGCAGTGGTGTTCGGGCAGTGTAGGGGTTGTGCTGGGGGTGGTGTTTCTGGGTTTAGGGCAGTGCAGTGGTGTTCGGGCAGTGTAGGGGTCGTGCTGGGGGTGGTGTTTCAGGGTTTAGGGCAGTGGTGTTTGGGCAGTGTAGGGGGTCTTGCTGGGGGTGATGTTTCAGGGTTTAGGGCAGTGCAGTGGTGTTCGGGCAGTGTAGGAGGTCTTGTTGGGCGTAGTGTTTCAGAGTTTAGGGCAGTGCAGTGGTGTTCGGGCAGTGTAGGGGTCATGCTGGGGATGGTGTTTCAGGGTTTAGGGCAGTGCAGTGGTGTTCGGGCAGTGTAGGGGGTCGTGAAGGGGTGGTGTTTCAGGGTTTAGGGCAGTGCAGTGGTGTTCGGGCAGTGTAGGGGTCGTGCAGGTGCTGGTGTTTCAGGGTTTAGGGCAGTGCAGTGGTGTTCGGGCAGTGTAGGGGGTCGTGCTGGGGGTAGTGTTTTAGGGTTTAGGGTAGTGCAGTGGTGCTTGTGTAGTGTAGGGGGTCGTGCTGGGGGTAGTGTTTTAGGGTTTAGGGTAGTGCAGTGGTGTTTGTGTAGTGTAGGGGTCATGTTTTAGGGTAGTGCAGTGGTGTTTGGGTAGTGTAGGGGTCGTGCTGGGGGTAGTGTTTTAGGATTTAGGTTAGTGCAGTGGTGCTTGGGTAGTGTAGGGGGTCGTGCTGGGGGCAGTGTTTAAGGGTTTAGGGTAGTGCAGTGGTGCTTGTGTAGTGTAGGGGTCGTGCTGGGGGTAGTGTTTTAGGGTTTAGGGTAGTGTAGTGGTGTTTGTGTAGTGTAGGGGTCATGTTTTAGGGTAGTGCAGTGGTGTTTGGGTAGTGTAGGGGGTCGTGCTGGGGGTAGTGTTTTAGGATTTAGGTTAGTGCAGTGGTGTTGGGGTAGTGTTTTAGGGTTTAGGGTAGTGCAGTGGTGTTTGTGTAGTGTAGGGGGTCATGCTGGGGGTAGTGTTTTAGGGCTTAGGATAGTGCAGTGGTGCTTGTGTAGTGTAGGGGGTCGTGCTGGGGTAGTGTTTTAGGGTTTAGGGTAGTGCAGTGGTGTTTTTGTAGTGTAGGGGGTCATGTTTTAAGATGCAACGCTCCAATACCTGACCAGTCTGCACTACATAAAACTGCAAAAAAACTACAAATAAAAAGTGTTTTGCACACTTTTGTCATTGGGCTATATGTGGGCTACATCTGGGTAATATTTGTGCTACATTTGGGCTCTTTTTTCACTGGTGGCCATCTTGGAAGACTTCTTTGTTATGAAGTTTCCTAATTTCCTCATTTACTCCAGTCTCCTCAGTAGGAAATGCTTTCAGTTTTTACTTTGATTCCATCAAGAAGGTATTCAGATGTGTCACACATTTGCCATAAATTCAGAATGTTATTACTCTAGTTGTTCATTAGATCACTGTAGTAAAGCTACTGCTCACCAAGGAGTTAACTGGAAGTCTACTGCTGGTATTGAAAGTGATTGTTTCAGTCTGCATGTCAGAATTTTCTAATGAAATAGAAGAGGATTTGAGATCTCACTTAAAACATGCACTAAATTTTCTTTTGCAGCACTAACCATAATTTCTATGGCAAAATGAACCCCCTCATTTTGTTCCTTTTTAAATTAAATGTTTTAAGTGTTACCAGTTTATTCCAATCAAGATGGCTTCAGGTGTGCCATACTTTTGTCATAAGTAAGACTGTTAGCGCTCTAGTTGTTCTTTAGAACACTCTGGGAAGCTGCAGTAGAACACAAAGGCATCAACTGACAGGCTGCTCCTGTTGAAATATAACAGGAAGATATTTGAGATCACACTTGAAACATGTCCTAATTTTTCTTTCTACAGCACTAACCATAATTTCTATGACAAAATGAACCCCATCATTTTGTTCCTTTTTAAATTAAATGTTTTAAGTGTTACCAGTTTATTCCAATCAAGATGGCTTCAGGTGTGCCATACTTTTGTCATAAGTAAGACTGTTAGCGCTCTAGTTGTTCTTTAGAACACTCTGGGAAGCTGCAGTAGAACACAAAGGCATCAACTGACAGGCTGCTCCTGTTGAAATATAATAGGAAGATATTTGAGATCACACTTGAAACATGTCCTAATTTTTCTTTCCAGAGCACTAACCATAATTTCTATGACAAGATGAACCCCATCATTTTGTTCCTTTTTAAATTAAATGTTTTAAGTGTTACCAGTTTATTCCAATCAAGATGGCTTCAGGTGTGCCATACTTTTGTCATAAGTAAGGCTGTTAGCACTCTAGTTGGTCTATAGAACACTCTGGGAAGCTGCAGTAGAACACAAAGGAATCAACTGACAGTCTCTGCCCGTGTTGGATGTACATGTTTTACTGAGAATGTCAGACTTCATTCTCACATGACTGAGAAAGATAATGTGAATTTACAGAAAATATGCTCTCATTTTAGCTTCTGGGGCACCTTCCAAAACTGTATGGGACAAGCATGTGAAAATAGTTTTCTCTCAAACATGATTCATGATATCCCAGCAGAAGGTTTTTCACAGGGTAAAGTCACCTTAGAACACACCACAATTCCTGAAATTAGTATGGTACCATCAACAAATGAATTCTAATGTAACTAAAGTCTGTTATCACCCTTTATAGTTCTCCTTTTGGTAACCCTCAAAATCTTCGATTCACTACAATGCATTTCAATGGGGTACTATCATTTATATTGGTCCCAAGATGGCTGCCAGCAATTCCAGGATGAAGTGCTGACAGCCAATCAGATCTCACGATGACATGTGTGGTTAGGCTCCGCCCAGATATATATGTGTTTTTACTTTTGATTTTCTCAGCAACTACTGAATGGATTTACACCATTTAACAAAAGGGTTCTTTTTGAACCAAGAACTACCTCTTTGCCAAATTTGGTGTAATTCCGTTCAGCAGTTCGGGCTGTAGCCTTGCATAAAGTTTCCTATGGGAAATTGATTTTTGACTCTTATTTTTTAATTTCTCCGCAACTACTGAACGGATTTACACCATTTAACAAAAAGGGTTCTTTCTGAACCAAGAACTACCTCTTTGCCAAATTTGGTGTAATTCCGTTTAGCAGTTCGGGCTGTAGCCGTGTCTAAAGTTTCCTATGGGAAAATGAATGGGGAAAACACGTTTTGGGATCCCCCTTTTTTCTCGGCCCCCGCTTGACGAATCACCCTGAGACTTTCAGGGTAGGAGCGGACCGGAGCGGGCCATAAAGTTTGAAAATTTCGCAAAGATTCGTCAACCGACGCAAGAGTTATTTCAAATAAAATGTCGCGGATTTCCTATGGAAAATAGGTCCTAACTGTAACTATCTACTGGCGACCGCCAGTAGATAATATATATATATATATTCACTGAAAAAACCATAGGTTTTAGGGACAGTTATAGTTAGTTGGACATTTCACTCGTACAAAACCATAGAAATTCCCCGTTATAGTTAGTTCAGCTAACTATAACTCGCGCCCCGGAATGCACTGCTGATGACGTCACATATTACATCACTCATGACATGGTCAGTGACATCACTGATGACATCACTGATGACATCTCAAATGACATCACTGATGACATCACTGATGACATCATCCAGTGACTGTGTGTTTCTGTAAAGTTTAAATATGTTTAATATATATAGGGAAAGGCGTATTGAAGAATGAGTGGGTGTATAAGTGTCTGAATGGATGATTTAGTACGTGAGTGACTGACTCTACAAGTGAGTGATTAAATGTATCTTACTGAATGCATGGGTTAGTGACTAAACTGTGTGAATGTCTGTATCCGTCTGTCTGTTGGTTTGTAAGCGGCTGCATGGCTTTCTGAATAGCTACATGAGTGTCTACATGGGTTATTGATTGATTGTCTGAGTATCTGTATGGGTGCCTGAGTGTTTGTGTGGGTGGGGTGTGTGTGACTCTGTGCATAGATGTGTGAGTTGGTGATTCACTGGGTGCATGGTTTCAAGAGTGCATCTGTGATGGACTGTATGGGTGGGTGAGTGTGTGTATGGGTGTGTTAGTGATTGAATGTATATCTCAGTGGTACATGTGTGAGTAACTACATATGTGAAAGGCAGTATATATGTGTGTTGGAGTATATAAATGGCTATAAGTGAGAGTGTGTGATTGTGAGAGTGGCTGTATGGATGAGTGTGTACTTGTATCAGTGATTGTATAAGAGCGTAAGAATGTGCTAGTATTTGTATGAGTAAGTGAGCTGGTGTGTGTATAACTGTATAGGTGAGTAAATGGGTGTGTGATTAAGTTTTTTGCATGACTGACTAGGTGTGTGAGTACCTCTATGGATGAGTGGCGGTGTGTGAGTGTTTATATAGGTGTATGAGTGCATATGATAGTCCTGTACTGAGTGACTAAGTATGAGTGACTGTACGGGTGAGTGAGTGGATGTGTGTGTAGACCTAAGAATCAGTGAGTGGGTATGTAGTTTTTGGTGTTGGAGTGTCTATGGTTTTGAGAATGGCAGTCTGTAATTTAGAGTGGGTGTATCAAAAGTTATATTAGGGTGTGAGAAGATGCATGAAATTATCATATGGATGATGTCATCAGTGATGTCATTTGAGATGTCATCAGTGATGTCACTGACCATGTCATGAGTGATGTAATATGTGACCTACATACACTAGGGAACACTATGCGTTGGGGTACCCCTGTGATTAGCATGACCTCCTCTGCAAGTCCCTAGTACATAATAGGGCAGGGGGATTAAAACTACCTCTTAAAAGCGCTACAGGGCGCGTTTGCACAGTGGTGAAGGGAGGGGCCTGAGGTGACATGTGTGCAAACGCACCCGTGGCGCGTTTTAAGTTGCGGGATTAAGTCCCCTTGAATTCTGAGGGTCCCTGGGGCCCAACTAGCCCCCAGGTACCTACAGTTAGGACCACAGAGCTGAGTTGCAGAGAGGCGTTCCGAGGCCACGCACCTTTTTCATCTCTCTGCAACGCAACTCTGTTGTGCTTACTGAAGGTACCTGGTGGGCTAGTTGGCCCCCAGGGTCCCTCAGGATTCAAAGGGAATTAATTCCCCAACTTAAAACGCACCACAGGGCGTGTTTGCGCACATGTCACCTGAGGCCCCGCCCCTCCCTTCACCACTGTGCAAACGCGCCCCGTGGTGCGTTTTAAGTTGGGGGATTAGGTCACCTTGAATCCTGAGGGTCCCTGGGGCCCAACTAGCCCACTAGGTACTTCCAGTAAGCACCACAGGCCTGCGTTGCAACGCCTGTAACAAATTGTGCAGTTGTGTTTAGGTAGTGAAGAGGGTCGTGCTGGGGGTAGTGTTTTAGGGCTTAGGGTAGTGCAGTGGTGTTTGTGTAGTGTAGGGGGTCATGCTGGGGGTAGATTTAGGGTTTAGGGTAGTGCAGTGGTGTTTGGGTAGTGTAGGGAGTCGTGCTGGGGGAGTGTTTTAGGGTTTAGGGTAGTGCAGTGGTGTTTGGGTAGTGTAGGGGGTCGTGCTGGGGGTAGTGTTTTAGGGTTTAGGGTAGTGCAGTGGTGTTTGGGTAGTGTAGGGGTACTGCTGGGGGTAGTTTTTAGGGTTTAGGGTAGTGCAGTGGTGTTTGGGTAGTGTAGGGGTACTGCTGGGGGTAGTTTTTAGGGTTTAGGGTAGTGCAGTGGTGTTTGGGTAGTGTAGTGGTTCATGCTGGGGTAGTTTTTAGGGTTTAGGGTAGTGCAGTGGTGTTTGTGTAGTGTAGGGGTAGTGTTTTAGGGTTTAGGGTAGTGCAGTGGTGTTTGTGTAGTGTAGGAGGTCGTGTTTTAGGGTTTAGGGTAGTGCAGTGGTCTTTGGGTAGTGTAGGGAGTCGTGTGGGGGTAGTGTTTTAGGGTTTAGGGTAGTGTAGGGGGTCATGAGGGGGTAGTGTTTTAGGGATTAGGGTAGTGCATTGGTGTTTGGGTAGTGTAGGGGGTCATGCGGGGGGGTAGTGTTTTAGGGTTTAGGGCAGTGCAGTGGTGTTTGGGTAGTGTAGGGGTCGTGCTGGGGGAGTGTTTTAGGGTTTAGGGCAGTGCAGTGGTGTTCGGGTAGTGTAGGGGGTCGTTCTGGGGGGAGTGTTTTACGGTTTAGGGCAGTGCAGTGGTATTCGGGTAGTGTAGGGGGTCGTGCTGGGGGGAGTGTTTGAGGGTTTAGTGCAGTGCAGTCGTGTTCGGGTAGTGTAGGGGGTTGTGCTGGGGGTAGTATTTTAGGGTTTAGGGTAGTGCAGTGGTGTTCGGGTAGTGTAGGGGGTCGTGCTGGGGGTAGTGTTCTAGGGTTTAGGGCTGTGCAGTGGTGTTTGGGCAGTGTAGGGGTTAATGCTGGGGGTGGTGTTTTAGGGTTTAGGGCAGTGCAGTGGTGTTCGGGCAGTGTAGGGGTCGTGCTGGGGGTAGTGTTTCAGGGTTTAGGGCAGTGCAGTGGTGTTCGGGCAGTGTAGGGGGTGGTGTTTCAGGGTTTAGGGCAGTGCAGTGGTGTTCGGGCAGTGTAGGGGGTCGTGCAGGGGTGGTGTTTCAGGGTTTAGGGCAGTGGTGTTCGGGCAGTGTAGGGGGTCGTGCTGGGGGTGGTGTTTCAGGGTTTGGGGCAGTGCAGTGGTGTTCGAGCAGTAAAGGGGGTCATGCTGGGGGTGGTGTTTCAGGGTTTAGGGCAGTGCAGTGGTGTTCGGGCAGTGTAGTGGCGGTGCAGGGGGTGGTGTTTCAGGGTTTAGGGCATTGCAGTGGTGTTCGGGCAGTGTAGGGGGCGGTGCAGGGGGTGGTGTTTCAGGGTTTAGGGCAGTGCAGTGGTGTTCGGGCAGTGTAGGGGGTCATGCAGGGGGTGGTGTTTCAGGGTTTAGGGCAGTGCAGTGGTGTTCGGGCAGTGTAGGGGGTTGTGCTGGGGCTGGTGTTTCAGGGTTTAGGGCAGTGCAGTGGTGTTCGGGCAGTGTAGGGGGTTGTGCTGGGGCTGGTGTTTCAGGGTTTAGGGCAGTGCAGTGGTGTTCGGGCAGTGTAGGTGGTCGTGCTGGGGCTGGTGTTTCAGGGTTTAGGGCCGTGCAGTGGTGTTCGGGCAGTGTAGGGGGTCATGCTGGGGCTGGTGTTTCAGGGTTTAGGGCAGTGCAGAGGTGTTCGGGCAGTGTAGGGGTCTTGCTGGGGCTGGTGTTTCAGAGTCTAGGGCAGTGCAGTGGTGTTCGGGCAGTGTAGGGGGTCTTGCTGGGGCTGGTGTTTCAGGGTTTAGGGCAGTGCAGTGGTGTTCGGGCAGTGTAGGGGGTCGTGCTGGGGATGGTGTTTCAGGGTTTAGGGCAGTGCAGTGGTGTTCGGGCAGTGTAGGGGGTCGTGCTGGGGCTAGTGTTTCAGGATTTAGGGCAGAGCAATGGTGTTCAGGCAGTGTAGGGGTTTTGCTGGAGGTGGTGTTTCAGGGTTTAGGGCAGTGCAGTGGTGTTCGTGCAGTGTAGGGGGTGGTGTTTCAGGGCTTAGGGCAGTGGTGTTCAGGCAGTGTAGGGGTCTTGCTGGGGTTGATGTTTCAGGGTTTAGGGCAGTGCAGTGGTGTACGGGCAGTGTAGGGGGTTGTGCTGGGGGTTGTGTTTCAGGGTTTAGGGCAGTGCAGTAGTGTTCCAGCAGTGTAGGAGGTCATGCAGGGGGTGGTGTTTCAGGGTTTAGGGCAGTGCAGTGGTGTTCGGGCAGTGTAGGGGGTCGTGCTGGGGGTGGTGTTTCAGGGTTTAGGGCAGTGCAGTGGTGTTCGGGCAGTGTAGGGTGTCGTGCTGAGGGGTGGTGTTTCAGGGTATAGGGCAGTGCAGTGGTGTTCGGGCAGTGTAGGGGTCATGCAGGGGGTGGTGTTTCAGGGTTTAGGGCAGTGCAGTGGTGTTTGGGTAGTGTAGGGGGTCGTGCAGGGGTGGTGTTTCAGGGTTTAGGGCAGTGCAGTGGTGTTCAGCCAGTGTAGGTGGTCTTGCTGGGGGTGGTGTTTCAGGCTTTAGTGCAGTGGTGTTCGGGCAGTGTAGGGGGTCTTGCTGGGGGTGGTGTTTCAGGGTTTAGGGCAGTGCAGTGGTGTTGGGGCAGTGTAGGGGGTCTTGCTGGGGCTGGTGTTTCAGGGTTTAGGGCAGTGCAGTGCTGTTCGGGCAGTGTAGGGGGTCGTGCTGGGGCTGGTGTTTCAGGGTTTAGGGCAGTGCAGTGGTTTTCGGGCAGTGTAGGCGGTCGTGCTGGGGCTGGTGTTTCAGGGTTTAGGGCAGTGCAGTGGTGTTCGGGCAGTGTACGGGGTTGTGCTGGGGCTGGTGTTTCAGGGTTTAGGGCAGTGCAGTGGTGTTCGGGCAGTGTAGGGGGTCGTGCTGGGGGTGGTGTTTCAGGGTTTAGGGCAGTGCAGTGGTGTTCGGGCAGTGTAGGGGGTCGTGCTGGGGCTGGTGTTTCATGGTTTAGGGCAGTGCAGTGGTGTTCGGGCAGTGTAGGGGGTCGTGCTGGGGGTGGTGTTTCAGGGTTTAGGGCAGTGCAGTGGTGTTCGGGCAGTGTAGGGGTCATGCTGGGGCTGGTGTTTCAGGGTTTTGGGCAGTGCAGTGGTGTTCGGGCAGTGTAGGGGGTCTTGCTGGGGGTGGTGTTTCAGGGTTTAGGGCAGTGGTGTTCGGGCAGTGTAGGGGTCTTGCTGGGGGTGATGTTTCAGGGTTTAGGGCAGTGCAGTGGTGTTCAGACAGTGTAGGGGTCTTGCTGGGGGTAGTGTTTCAGGGTTTAGGGCAGTGCAGTTGTGTTCGTGCAGTGTAGGGGGTCGTGCTGGGGATGGTGTTTCAGGGTTTAGGGCAGTGCAGTAGTGTTTGTGCAGTGTAGGGGTCGTGCAGGGGTGGTGTTTCAGGGTTTAGGGCAGTGCAGTGGTGTTCGGGCAGTGTAGGGGTCGTGCTGGGGGTGGTGTTTCAGGGTTTAGGGCAGTGCAGTAGTGTTCGGGCAGTGTAGGGGTTCGTGCTGGGGGTGGTGTTTCAGGGTTTAGGGCAGTGGTGTTCGGGCAGTGTAGGGGTCTTGCTGGGGGTGATGTTTCAGGGTTTAGGGCAGTGCAGTGGTGTTCGGGCAGTGTAGGAGGTCTTGCTGGGGGTAGTGTTTCAGGGTTTAGGGCAGTGCAGTGGTGTTCGGGCAGTGTAGGGGCGTGCTGGGGGTGGTGTATCAGGGTTTAGGGCAGTGCAGTGGTGTTCGGGCAGTGTAGGGGGTCGTGAAGGGGTGGTGTTTCAGGGTTTAGGGCTGTGCAGTGGTGTTCGGGCAGTATAGGGAGTCGTGCTAGGGTTGGTGTTTCAGGGTTTAGGGCAGTGCAGTGGTGTTCGGGCAGTGTAGGGGTCGTGCAGGGGCTGGTGTTTCAGGGTTTAGGGCAGTGCAGTGGTGTTCGGGCAGTGTAGGGGGTCGTGCTGGGGGTAGTGTTTTAGGGTTTAGGGTAGTGCAGTGGTGCTTGTGTAGTGTAGGGGTCGTGCTGGGGGTAGTGTTTTAGGGTTTAGGGTAGTGCAGTGGTGTTTGTGTAGTGTAGGGGGTCATGTTTTAGGGTAGTGCAGTGGTGTTTGGGTAGTGTAGGGGGTCGTGCTGGGGGTAGTGTTTTAGGATTTAGGTTAGTGCAGTGGTGTTTGGGTAGTGTAGGGGGTCGTGCTGGGGGTAGTGTTTTAGGGTTTAAGGTAGTGCAGTGGTGTTTGTGTAGTGTAGGGGGTCGTGCTGGGGTAGTGTTTTAGGGTGTAGGGTAGTGCAGTGGTGCTTGTGTAGTGTAGGGGGTCGTGCTGGGGGTAGTGTTTTAGGGTTTAGGGTAGTGCAGTGGTGTTTGTGTAGTGTAGGGGGTCATGTTTTAGGGTAGTGCAGTGGTGTTTGGGTAGTGTAGGGGGTTGTGCTGGGGGTAGTGTTTTAGGATTTAGGTTAGTGAGGTGGTGTTGGGGTAGTGTTTTAGGGTTTAGGGTAGTGCAGTGGTGTTTGTGTAGTATAGGGGTTATGCTGGGGGTAGTGTTTTAGGGTTTAGGATAGTGCAGTGGTGCCTGTGTAGTGTAGGGGGTCGTGCTGGGGGTAGTGTTTTAGGGTTTAGGGTAGTGCAGTGGTGTTTTTGTACTGTAGGGGGGTCATGTTTTAAGATGCAATGCTCCAATACCTGACCAGTCTGCACTACATAAAACTGCAAAAAACTAAAAATAAAAAGTGTTTTGCACACTTTTGTCATTGGGCTATATGTGGGCTACATCTGGGTAATATTTGTGCTACATTTGGGCTCTTTTTTCACTGGTGGCCATCTTGGAAGACTTCTTTGTTATGAAGTTTCCTAAATTCCTCATTTACTGCAGTCTCCTCAGTAGGAAATGCTTTCAGTTTTTTACTTTGATTCCATCAAGAAGGCATTCAGATGTGTCACACATTTGCCATAAATTCAGAATGTTAGCACTCTATTTGTTCATTAGATCACTGTAGTAAAGCTACTGCTCACCAAGGAGTTAACTGGAAGTCTACTGCTGGTATTGAAAGCGATTGTTTCAGTCTGCATGTCAGAATTTTCTAATGAAATAGAAGAGGATTTGAGATCTCACTTAAAACATGCACTAAATTTTCTTTTTGCAGCACTAACCATAATTTCTATGGCAAAATGAACCCCCTCATTTTGTTCCTTTTTAAATTAAATGTTTTAAGTGTTACCAGTTTATTCCAATCAAGATGGCTTCAGGTGTGCCATACTTTTGTCATAAGTAAGGCTGTTAGCACTCTAGTTGTTCTTTAGAACACTCTGGGAAGCTGCAGTAGAACACAAAGGCATCAACTGACAGGCTGCTCCTGTTGAAATATAACAGGAAGATATTTGAGATCTCACTTAAAACATGTCCTAATTTTCTTTCTACAGCACTAACCATAATATCTATGGCAAAATGAACCCCCTCATTTTGTTCCTTTTAAATTAAATGTTTTAAGTGTTACCAGTTTATTCCAATCAAGATGGCTTCAGGTGTGCCATACTTTTGTCATAAGTAAGACTGTTAGCGCTCTAGTTGTTCTTTAGAACACTCTGGGAAGCTGCAGTAGAACACAAAGGCATCAACTGACAGGCTGCTCCTGTTGAAATATAACAGGAAGATATTTGAGATCACACTTGAAACATGTCCTAATTTTTCTTTCTACAGCACTAACCATAATTTCTATGACAAAATGAACCCCATCATTTTGTTCCTTTTAAATTAAATGTTTTAAGTGTTACCAGTTTATTCCAATTAAGATGGCTTCAGGTGTGCCATACTTTTGTCATAAGTAAGGCTGTTAGCACTCTAGTTGTTCTTTAGAACACTCTGGGAAGCTGCAGTAGAACACAAAGGAATCAACTGACAGTCTCTGCCCTTGTTGGATGTACATGTTTTACTGAGAATGTCAGACTTCATTCTCACATGACTGAGAAAGATAATGTGAATTTACAGAAAATATGCTCTCATTTTAGCTTCTGGAGCACCTTCCAAAACTGTATGGGACAAGCATGTGAAAATAGTTTTCTCTCAAACATGATTCATGATATCCCAGCAGAAGGTTTTTCACAGGGTAAAATCACCTTAGAACACACCACAATTCCTGAAATTAGTATGGTACCATCAACAAATGAATTCTAATGTAACTAAAGTCTGTTATCACCCTTTATAGTTCTCCTTTTGGTAACCCTCAAAATCTTCGATTCACTACAATGCATTTCAATGGGGTACTATCATTTATATTGGTCCCAAGATGGCTGCCAGCAATTCCAGGATGAAGTGCTGACAGCCAATCAGATCTCACGATGACATGTGTGGTTAGGCTCCGCCCAGATATATATGTGTTTTTACTTTTGATTTTCTCAGCAACTACTGAACTGATTTACACCATTTAACAAAAGGGTTCTTTCTGAACCAAGAACTACCTCTTTGCCAAATTTGGTGTAATTCCGTTCAGCAGTTCGGGCTGTAGCCTTGCATAAAGTTTCCTATGGGAAATTGATTTTTGACTCTTATTTTCTTTAATTTCTCCGCAACTACTGAACGGATTTACACCATTTAACAAAAAGGGTTCTTTCTGAACCAAGAACTACCTCTTTGCCAAATTTTGTGTAATTCTGTTCAGCAGTTCGGGCTGTAGCCGTGGCTAAAGTTTCCTATGGGAAAATGAATGGGGAAAACACGTTTTGGGACCCCCTTTTTCTAGGCCCCGCTTGATGAATCACCCCAAAACTTTCAGGGTAGGAGCGGACCGGAGCGGGCCATAAAGTTTGAAAATTTCGCGAAGATTCGTCAACCGACGCAAGAGTTATTTCAAATAGAATGTTGCGGATTTCCTATGGAAAATAGGTCCTAACTATAACTATCTACTGGCGACCGCCAGTAGATAATATATATATATATATACATATACATATATATATATATATCTCCTACTGGCGGTCGCCAGTAGGTAGTTATAGTTAAGGCCTTGTTTCTATTCAAAAAGCGTTTTTTCTTTTGCCAATATCTTTGGCGCCGTTTGACGAATCTTTGCGAAATTTTCAAAACTAATGGTTCACTCAGGTCAGCTCCTGTCTTGAAAGTTTCGGGGTGATTTGTCGAGCGTGGGCTACAAAAAAATGGGGGTCCCAAAACGCATTCTCTCCATGTTAATTTCCATAGGAAACTTTAGACAAAGTAACAGCCCGAACTGCTGAATGGAACTAGACCAAATTTGGCATAAAGGTAGGTCTTGGT
Organism: Calotriton arnoldi; assembly: GCA_963921515.1. Classification (NCBI taxonomy): domain Eukaryota; kingdom Metazoa; phylum Chordata; class Amphibia; order Caudata; family Salamandridae; genus Calotriton; species Calotriton arnoldi. The sequence goes on along the minus strand of CAWUFW010011891.1, from coordinate 554,188 downwards.
CTAGAAAGCGTGCTCTTTTAAAAATGGTGTCAATCCGTTCAGTAGTTGCTGAGAAATTAAAAAAATAAAAATATCCATATCTGAGCACCGAGGAGGATTTGCGAATCGTCCCGAGCACGAGCTTAATTGTAATTGGCTGCCAACACTCCAAATCAGAATGTGTTGGCAGCCATCTTGTGACTCGGTAACCGAGTCACAAGAAAACAGTAAAATAAAGGTTAAAAAACAAGAAAAGTGGGCAGGGTAGAAACCCCCTGACCCCCTAGGCCTGCTCAGGGGGTCCCACAAGGACCCCATGGGCCAAAAAAAAGCATTTAAAAAAAAAAATGGGCTAATTCGCCTGGGTGCGCAAATCCGGTGAGAAAAAGTTTAAAAAACAAAGCGTGGGCTCCCGGGCTTCGTTTCTTTAAGCCCCCGGGTGGGCCAGGTCCCGGGGGCAATGTGCAATTATGAAGCATGGGCCCACGGGGCCCCTGCAGCCCCAGGGACCGCCACCTCCCCGGGGCTAAAATAATAAAATAGCGTGGGGGGGATCCTGCCCCCCATGCTGCCCCAGGGACCACCACCACCCCGGGGCATTTTTAAATTTTGTGTGTGGGGCCTCGTGGGCCCCCCAAGCCCCGGGGACTGCTACCTCTCCAGGGCAACATAAATTAGAATACGGTGGTCCATTGTGGACCCCCGGTTCTGGGGACCACCACCCCCCAGGGCCGGCTCCTGCAATGTCCCGGGATGCCCACCCAAGAACATTGCCGTTTTCTATGGCAGGGCGGAAGCATGGCTCCCGTCCTGTCACAGCAAGCACTGCTTTGCTTCATTGAAGCGAGACCAGAAAACCTGCTCTCGCTTCAACGAAGCAAAGCAGAATTGCTTTTGGGCAAGGGGAGCTGCATGTTAGCAGCTCCCCTTGCTCAAAAGCAATGCCGGCTCCCGCAGGAGGCGGGGAGCCGGCAAGGACCCTGGGGGCATTGGGGCTCCCCCCACGGTCCCCAACTTGAGGGCAGGCCCCGGGGGATGGGGTCCCCGGGGCCATAATTGACCTTAGGAGGGAGCCACGTGGCCTCCTCCCCCCAAAAAATCCAGGCTGGCCAGGCCCCGGGGGATGGGGTCCCTGGGGCCAGAAGTGGCCTGAGGAGGGACACCACATGGCCCCCCTCCATTATTTTTTTTTTTATAAACAATTTGGCATGCCCCGGGGAATGGGGTCCCCGGGGTGAATGCCGAATAATGAAAGTGGGGCGTTTTTTTTTTCTTTCGAGTTTGGAGTCGCGACTCCAGCGCGGCTCTCAGCGCAGCCCCCGTGTAACGTCGCGTTGGATTTGCGAATTCACCTCAAATAAATAATTTAGTAGTATATAATTTAGAAGGTAGAGTTGTATTTGTGAAGTTGTTTTAAAGAGGTACTGTGATTGATGTTAATGACAAGATTACAATTGATAGAGTTGTTAAAAATATATAAAATTAAAAATTAATAGTTAAACTTGAAAAGTGTGTTGTGTTGTAGTACATTGAAGTCATGCTTTTGCAGATTCGCGTCGGGTGCGCGAATCCACCAAAAAAAAAAAATATATGTAGGTGTAAAAAAAAATTATATTCACTGTTGTGTTATAGGGTGGCTCTAAAAAGAGTCCTTGTTTTCATTATGACTTTGTTGTAGCTACATGTAAGTGCAGATGCACAGCTTTAGGTTGTTGAGAAAGACTCTGTTCCCATGATCTGTGAAGTGTACTCCAGATACCATTCATATCAAAACGTACATTGTTGTTATATATGGAGCCCATTCTATGGTCCCTGAGGTAAGCAGAAACAGCTTTATTGACATTCTTCCTAGCTTTTTCAATCTGTGGACAGAATTGAGTTGACCACTTCCATTTCTGTCTTTGGCATATATTAGAGTATACAAAGACAGTTTGGGGGAAAAGCAACATCAATTGTGCAAAGGTATCCTTCATGAGCATTTCCAGTCCTACCCCAGTCAATGTGCCTAGGTCATTGCCACCACAGTGCACAATCATGCGGTCAGGGGGTTGGAGATGCAACAAGGTTTTAACCAAAGGCATCAATTGGTGCCACTTTAATCCTCTCTGTGCAATCCATTTAATATCCACAATTTGCAAAGCTAGGTCTTTGTCAATACCTCTGCTTTCAGCATACCTTTTGCACCAGAAAACATAGCTGTGCCCAACAATCCATACTGTAAGCATCTTGAAGGGATGTCTGGAAGTAATGAAAAGATGTCTGTAGCTGAGGTAGTCAGTTGGTAGAATGAGAGGTATCTAAAATGGTGGACAAGATGCTGTTTTTTAAAAAGTAGAGAATTGATTGGCTGTTTAAGAACATTGTTACTGAAAAATAGGGTGCATGTTACTTTCTTTAAAAAGCATGTTTGTTGTTGGTCAGTAAAAAATGTTTGAAAGGTACAGTAGATAGGATAAGGTCATATTTTGCAAACGTCAACCACACCTGCTGTTTGCATTTGCAACCTTGTGTGCTGAACTTGAAAATATGGTGAACTTGTGACCTGTTAGTTCAGTTGAATGTTCCATGAAGTGTTACTATGGAAACTGGCATTAAGCAGGATGGGGAAAGGGTTGAATGTTATCTTTGGTTTTAAAATATGTAATTGTAATTTATATATAAGTGATATGTTATTAAAGTAAGATTTCCCAAGTCAGTACTATGTTTAGAAGTGGTGTGTTCTTAAAAAATAGTGGAATTTTTATTTGTAATATATTTTTGAACTCCCGTATGGCTTCTCGGCTCCATCGCGTTGGTGCACGGTAGAGTCGCGATTCCAAAAAAAATTCCAGAACCAGTTTGGGCACTTTTAGAAGTCAGTTGGTAAGGGTTAATATTTCTAACCAATAGAATGTGTTTTACAATTTAAAATAATGTAGGAAGCAATGTGATTTGTTACTTACATGTATTTGTGTGGAGAAAGAGAGGGAAAGTTTGCCATTACTGGTTTACCTTGCTGAGAGTGGTGCATTACATTGATTGTGTTCATAAGAATTTTTTTATACGTTTGTGATATTTCATATTCTACAAATCAATTTGGAAGGTGAGTTAATTTGTGAGGTGTACTATGTAATAGCTTTATTTTTAATCTTTAAAAATTATTCAAGAACTGTAATGTTTGAAATATATTATTAAATGTAGAGATGTGTATTGTAGTTTGTTTTATTGTAGTTAAATGTTGTTTGAAATAGATTCTTTATAGTAATATGTGTATATTGGAAGATGGATTAGTGATTATGGTAGTTTGTTTTATTGTGTGGATATGTACATTTGCTGTATACCGCATACTTTTATGTGCTGCTTTCAATTTGGAACTGCAGTCAGTCAAGTTGTAAGGTGTGCATGGACTTGTGTCTGAAGTATGTTTTTATTTTTTATATGTATTTTCATATGTCATATATTTGAAGGTGCATGATGTATAACAAAGAGGTGTTGTTGCTTTTTATGTGGTAGGCTCAAGACTGTGAGTAGTAGTAGAATGGTGAAGATGTAGCATAAAAGTGTGGTTTAAAAGATGTTGACATAAGCTATTAGTGATTAGGCTTTTTTTAAGTCTCTAGAGCGGTACAGTTGAAATATGCCACATAACTTTTGGTGTTTGTATGAAATTGTAAGTTTGTTGTCTACATTTTTGACGTGTGGATAGTGTTGTGGTAGAGACATATGCATGTATGCTTTTAGGAATATGGTGAGACTTTTAGCAGAGATATGTTAAGGGTTCCTGCTTTGTATTTGGCTAGGTGTAACATTATAAGTAGTTCCAGAATGGTGAAGCTGCAGCTCAAAACTAAGGTTTAAAACATGTTGCCAGAGGAATTAGTGATTAGGGTATTTTCAATTAGTCTGGGGAAAGGTACACTTGAAATAAACTGCAGGAATGTAGGTGTGTCTTTCAAATGTAAAGTTCAGTCTATTTGTTTATTTCTTTTATATATGATGATAATTTCAAAAGGTAGACATATATGCATGTATGGTTTTAGGAATATGGTAAGATTTATAACAGACTCATGTGTAGGCTTGATGCTTTATTTTCGGTACGCTCAACACCCTGAGTAGTTATAGAATTGTGAAACTGCAGTACAAAAGTGTACACCGTGTGATAGACCTCACTTTTGTGCTGAAATTTCAGTATTCTGCTACTACTCAGGATGTTGTACTCCTCCAATCACTCAGGCACCACCACAGTACTACTGCAATCACTCAGGCACTATCTTTACACTGCTGCAATCACTGAGGCACTACCACAATACTACTGTAATTACCTAAGCAGTAGTGATGCACTTATAAAATCACAGAGGCACTTTCTATGTACTCCTGTAGTCCCTCAGATATTACCCTGAGCTCATGCAATCACCCAGGCACTTCCTATGTACTTCTGTAATCCCCCAGACATTACCCCTGCACTCATACAATCACTAATGCTTTAGCTATACACTGATTCAATCACCCAGGCACTATCCTTGTACTCCTCCAATCACCCTGTCAGGATCTATACACTCCTCCAATCACTTAGGCAGTACCCTTGCACTTATAAAATCAGCCAGGCACTTTCTATGTACTCCTGTAGTCCCCCAGATATTACCCTTGAACTAATGCAATCACCCAGGCATTACCTATGTACTCCTCTAATCCCCCAGACATTACCTTTGCACTCATGCAATCACCAATGCATTAGCTATACACTGGTTCAATCACCCAGGCACTACCCTTGCAGTCCTCCAATCACTCTGTCAGGATCTATGCACTCCTCCAATCACTTACCCAGTATCCATGCACTTATAAAATCACGCAGGCACTACCTTTGCACTTATGCAATCACCCAGGCACTTCCCTAGTACTCCTCCAATAACCCAGGCAGTATATTTGTTCTCATGCAATTACCTAGGCACTACCCCTGCACTCCTTCAATCACTCAGCCACTACCCCTGCAGCCCTTCGATCACCCAGCCACTACCCATACACTTATATAATCATCCAGGCAGTACCTTTTCACTCTTCCAATCACGCTGGCACTATCTCTGTAATTATGTAACCACTCAGCCAGTGCCCATGCAGTTTTAAAATCACCCAGGAACTACCTTTACAATTGTCAAATCACTCAGACACTACCATAATACTACTCCAATCGCCCAGGCAGTACCCATGCAGTTATAAAATCACCCAGGCACTTCCTATGCACTTCTTTAACCCCCCAGACATTACTCCTGCATTCATGCAATCACTAATGCTTTAGCTATACACTGATTGAATCACACAGGTACTATCCTTGCACTCCTCCAATTACCCTGTCAGGATCTATATTCTTCTCCAATCACTTAAGCAGTACCCATGCACTTATAAAATCACCCAGGCAGTTCTTATGTACTCTCGTAATCCCCCAGATATTACCCCTCAACTCATGCAATCATCCAGACATAACCTATGTAGTCCTCTAATTATCAGAAATTACCTCTGCACTCATGCAATCACCAATACATTAGCTATACACTTGTTTATTCACCCAGACACTACCCTTGCACTTCTCCAATCACTGTATCAGGATCTATGCACTCCTCCAATAACTTTGCCAGTACTCATGCAGTTATAAAATCACCCAGGCACTACCTTTACACTCCTCCAATCACTGAGGCACTACCACAGTACTACTGTAATCACCTAGGCAGTAGTGATGCACTTATAAAATCACCAAGGCACTTTCTATGTACTCCTGTAGTTTCCCAGATATTACCCTTGAACTCATGCAATCATCCAGGCACTTCCTATGTACTTTTGTAATCCCCCAGACATTACCCCTGCACTCATGCAATCACTAATGCTTTAGCTATACACTGATTCAATCGCTCAGGCACTATTCTTGCACTCCTTCAATCACCCTGTCAGGATCTATACACTCCTCCAATCACTTAGGCAGTGCCCATGCACTTATAAAATCACCCAGACAGTTCCTATGTACTCCCGTAATCCCCCAGATATTACCCCTCAACTCATGCAATCACCCAGACATTACCTATGTACTTTTCTAATCATCTAGACATTACCCCTGCAGTCATGCAATCACCAATGCATTAGCTATACACAATCATCCAAGGACTACCCTTGCACTCCTTCAATGACCGTGTTAGGATGTATGCACTTCTTTAATCACTTTACCAGTACCCATGCAGTTATAAAATCACACCGGCACTACCTTTACACTCCTCCAATCACTGAGGCACTATCACAGTACTGCTGTAATCACCTAGGCAGTAGTGATGTACTTATAAAATCACTGAGGCACTTTCTATGTACTCTTGTAGTTCCCCAGATATTACCCCTGAACTCATGCAATCATCCAGGCACTTCCTATGTACTTTTGTAATCTCCCAGACATTACCATTGCATTCATGCAATCACTAATGCTTTAGCTATACACTGATTCAATCAATCAGGCACTATCCTTGCACTGTTTCAATCACCATGTCAGGATCTATGCACTCCTCCAATCAATTAGGCAGTACCCATGCATTTATAAAATCACCCAGGCAGTTCCTTTGTATTCCTCTAATCACTAATCCCAGCCACTACCCATACACTTATATAATCATCCAGGCAGTACCTTTGCACTCTTCCAATCATGCTGGCACTATCTCTGTAATTATGTAACCACTCAGCCAGTGCCCATGCAGTTTTAAAATCACCCAGGCACTACCTTTACACTCCTCCAATCACTGAGGCACTACCACAATGCTACTGTAATCACCTAGGCAGTAGTGATGCACTTATAAAATCACCAAGGCACTTTCTATGTACTCCTGTAGTCCTCCAGATATTACCCCTGAACTCATGCAATCACCCAGGAATTACCTATGTACTCCTCTAATCTCCCAGACATTATCTTTGCACTCATGCAATCACCAATGCATTAGCTATACACTGGTTCAATCACCCGGGCACTACCCTTGCAGTCCTCCAATAACTGTGTCAGGATCTATGCACTCCTCCAATCACTTACCCATGCACTTATAAAATCACTCAAGCACTACTTATGCACTTATGCAATCACCCAGGCACTACCCTAGTATTCCTCCAATCACCCAGGCAGTGTCTTTGTTCTCATGCAATCACCTAGGCACTACTCCTGCACTCCTTCAATTACCCAGCCACTACCACTGCAGTCCTTCGATCACCCAGCCACTACCCATACACTTATATAATCATCCAGGCAGTACCTTTGCACTCTTCCAATCACGCTGGCACTATCTCTGCAATTTTGTAACCACTCAGTCAGTGCCCATGCTGTTTTGAAATCACCCAGGCACTACCTTTACACTCCTCCAATCACTGAGGCACTACCACAATACTACTGTAATCACCTAGGCAGTAGTGATGCACTTATAAAATCACCGAGGCACTTTCTATGTACTCCTGTGGTCCCCCAGATATTATCCCTGAACTCATGCAATCACCCAGGCACTTCTTAAGTTCTGCTTTAATCCCCTAGACATTACCCCTGCACTCATGCAATCACTAATGCTTTAGCTATATACTGATTCAATCACTGAGGCACTATCCTTGCACTCCTCCAATCCCTTTGTCAGGATCTATGCACTCCTCCAATCACTTAGGGAGTACCCATGCACTTATAAAAACACTCAAGTACTACCTATGCACTTATGCAATCACCGAGGCACTATAGTACTCCTCCAATCACCCAGGCGGTACCTTTGGTCTCATGCAATCACCCAGGCACTACAGACTGCACTTTAGATTTGATTTGGGTAGCAGAAGAGAAATCCTTTAGTTGTGCTCTGTGATTCTGTTGTATAGGTTGTGATATCTTCTAATTGTAGGAATTGTGTAGTGTCTGACATAGCTTTGCAATACAATTAAAAATATTTGTTTATTTATACATGAGAATATTTGTATATAATTATTTTAATAATATTAAATTATTTAACGAAAGTTTTTAAACTTTTCTTTGTTTTCCGATATTCACCATTATTAGTAATAAAGATTGAGTATGGCAAGAAAAGATCAAAAGAAAAGAAAAGATAAAAAACAGTACTATTTAAAGGAAAAAGAAAAGAAGAAATTAGATGAAGTACAAAATGTGACATTGAAGAAAAAGACTTCTGGTAAGAGAACTAAAGAATTTGTTAAAAGAGTTATAAAGAATGTAATGAATTTTAAAAATGGGGAAAAGAAAAAGAAAAGTAGTACAACCATTCAGAAGGAAACGAAAAAAGGACATATTAATGAAAAATCAGGTTATGGGAAAACAATCTATGTTGAAAGAAGGATGAAACAATATAAAGACATTAGAAAGAGAATGTATAAAAGTAGAGTACTATAAAATGTATTGAAAGATTGCAAAAAATATAAAAGAAAATCAGCATTATACAAGAAAAAAGAACAGATTGAAAGTGTAGTCGAAAAGGCTTTTGAATTGAAAAGAAGATTGTTTAAATTAGTATTGAAGAGAATGAAAACATTGAATAAAGCAATGCACTTTATGAAGGAGAAAAGTAAAACAAAAAGACTGGTGAATAGAACTAACTTTTGCAAAACATTTTTGGGTGAATGGAAGCACACTTCTAGTACTGAACCTTTTTTTAATGAAGAAAACTATGTTCAACAAAATACATTAGTTCATGCAGTTGATACCAGTGATCGTTGTTATAAAGTTAAAAACGGTTGTCCAATTGAAAAAGAAAAGATGGTTCCTAGAAATGTGAAGAAGTAATAGCTGAAGAAGTTCAAGGGAGACGTACACAAGCTCCAGTGTATAAGTGGGATTGTAGTAGTATTTGTAGTATACTACAGGAATCTATTGATATATTACGAAATTTCTTACGAGATTATGGTAAAAAAAAGTGTTAAACAGAAGATTAAGATGTTGCAAGGACTAGATGCTTGTAAAGTGAGAAAATATACTAACTTGCAGGGTCATTCTCTGGCTTGTCTTTCTAGAAAAGTGTGTCGAAGTACTTTCCATCATTTAAGAATGTTAGCAGTACATCACTCTGAAATGCGGAAGTTAGTAAGAAGATTGTACTATGTAAAAAGTCCTGCATTATCTTTAAGTGAAATAAACACAGCACTTATGCATGGTTCAGTGTTGAATGTAAAAAACGTTTCTGATGATATAGAGTTTCGTTTCTTTGGTCCTCAAGAGGAGTGTAGAGAAAGTGAGAGTTTGGTAAGTGTAGGTGTTGAAGAAGAGATGGAAGATACTACTACTGTCAAGTTTGCAGAAGAAATTACAAAGTTTAAGGTAGTTTCTTGTGAAAATCCAAACTATGTTTGTATTTGTTGTCGACATACTCACTATTGAAGTCAAACTAGGAATGTTGATGTGTATTTAAAAAGTGAAAAGGAAAACAATGATAAGTGGGAGCAATTTGGTGCCTATTTGTTGGTGGAAGGTCGTTTTGAGTTGGGTAGTGATCAACTTATTTGTAAATATTGTTACAACAAATTAGAAGAGAACAAAATGCCAGCTAGAGCTGTACATAACAACCTAGAGTTGGTAGCTATTCCTCAGTAACTGGTAGATTTAAATACGTATGAGTCCATTCTTATTCAGTCTGTGCACCCGTTTCAGGCTACAGTTCGTATGGAGCCTAAAACAGGTAAGCTGCTCCAACAGATTTACAAAGAGATTTAAAAGGAAGAGTTGTGTATTTACCTTTAGATTTTATGAAAAATATTGAAATTGTTGGTGTAGGGAGAGAGGAAAGTGAACCTGTAGTTATTCTAGTTAATGGTGTACCAACAAAGAGTCGGAAAATATGGCAAGAGTTAGTAGATGTCACCAAACTTCAAAAGGCTACGTTTTATCTTATACAAAACAATATTTATTATAAAAATGTATATGTGGAAGAACAAGAAATATCTTTAGAAGATGATAGAGAAATTTCAACTGGCCAAATCGAAAAGGTGGACAACTCCAGGAGTGAAGAAATTTACGAACATTACAGTATACATCCTCTACATTCAAAAGAAGTGATTGGAAACACTGTTGAATTATTCCAAATGAAGAAAGCGAAGAGAACTCCCATGAGTGTTTGGGAAAAAAGTTTAGAACCTCGTTGTTTTCCACTGGAAAAGGTGGACGATATGATGAATGACCAGTACAGATTCCAGCTTCAGAATATCGTACGACAAAATTGTACTCAGAAGATCCAAGATTTCGACAGTGTATTCCATATTTAGTTCATCTTCTGTTTGAAAGTAACTTGTCTGGACTTTCATATGCAGTGAGCCACATATTAAAAACAGGAGTTCATCTTACACATGTTTCTGCAAAGGAATTCTTGAACAAAGTTCAACAAAGAGATGATCATTTAGAATCTCAGTTAATAAATTTGATGGCGTGTCAACGTGGTACTAATGAGTATTGGTATCACCTACATGGAGAACTTAAATGTATGTTAAGAAATTTAGGAACCCCTACATGGTTTGATACGCTTAGCTGTGCTGAATACCCATGGGACGATTTACTTGAATTTCTATGAGAAGCAAATTCAAATGTAAAAAACATTGATTTGAAGACAGCTGGAGAACAGTGTTCATTGGATCCTGTAAATGTGTGCAGATATTTTAATCATAGGTTGCAAGCTATGATGTCTTTTACCTGCATTAAAAAAATCCACCTCTTGGAGAAATAACTGATTTCTTTTGGAGAAAGGAGTACCAAGCCAGAGGTGCTCCTCATATACACATGTTGATATGGATCAAGAATGCACCTAAATTTGGAACTGATTCTGATGAAACTGTTTTGTCTTTCAATGAAGACTATGTTACCTGTGCCATTACAAAAAAAGGAGGAGAAAACAGCTTAAGACAACAAGTTTTACGGTTTCAAAGTCATCGATGTGGAAAGTATTGTCGACGGCAATACAGATCAAAGGGAAAATTTTATACAAAATGTCGTTTTGGATTCCCAGGTCCAGTGATTTCAAAAGGAAGAGTCAACAGTTTCATGTCAGCAGTAAGACATACTATAAATAATCTCCGAAGAATACTTACAACATAAAAAGAAGTGAAGATTCAAAGTATATTAATGACTACAATCCAGTGATTTTGACAATGTGGAATGCAAACATGGATATCCAGTATGTTGCAGATAATTCAATTGCTGTTGCTCGTTATGTTACATCATATATAACTAAATCTGAAAAGACGGAGTTGAAAGAAATGTGGGAAGAAATTTCACAAGAGAAGACTCTTAGTAATAAATTGTACAGCTTTAGTTTGAAGATGCTTTCCCATCGAGAGATTGGATCCTACGAATGCTTGGATCGGTTGACACCTACAAGTTTATATTCAAAGTCAAGAGGAATCATTTGGGTAAGTCTAGGTCTTGCTGCAACACGAAATCGAGTTTTGAAATCTATACAAGACATTGAATACTTAGCTTTGAATGAGCCGGAAAGTACAGATATTGTTAAAACAAATATGTTGGATACGTACTATCCCAAAAGGAGTCCACATATGGAAAACATATGTCTCTATGAAGTACTGCAACATTATAGTTTTAAGCGAAATGTTACAGAAAATATAAATGAAGAAAAATGTGCCGTAATTGGATGTGATGGATGTTTGGTAAAACATGCCAAAGGAAATCTTATTAATCACAGGAAACTCAGTTGTGATACGCCTGATAAAAGGGAATTTTTCTATTTAGCACTTCTGCAACTTTTCAAGCCTTGGCGTACTGAAATGGAATCACTTGGAGATTTTGACTTCTATGAAGATTCTTTTAATGCATGTAAAGATAGCATTGAATGTACAATTTTTCCAAATTATCTACAAATGTTGAATGAAGAGATTGAACAAGAAACTACTATTGCAGCTGAAATAGCTTCAGACAGTTCTCAAGATAGTCAAAGTTCTGCTCCACTAAGTCAAGATCCACTAGGACAACCAATTCTTTAAAATGAAGCAGCAATAGCCATGAGTGAAGTAGAAATGGCAATGGAACAAGCACAACAGGATATTATTGAGTTGGAAAAGTTAGAAGAACAACTAAATATTCAACAGAAAGAAATATATGTACAAGTGACACAACAGATACAGCATGGTCTACTGCATGAAAAAAAAGAATGCCAATGCACATAATTTAATCCTATTCGAATGTAAATCAGTGGGCAAGCTGGAACAGGAAAAAGTTTCTTAATTAAAGTTTTAACCAGTTATCTACACAAAACCACTGAATCACATTTATCTTGTGTTGTAACCGCTCCAACTGGATTAGCAGCACACAACATTAAAGGGATTACATTACATTGATTACTCATGCTACCAGTTGAACATGAAAATAAGTTGGAATATCACAAGCTATCTGGAGAAGCTTGTTATGAACTTTTAAGAGTACTGAAGAAAATGAAACTTCTAATCATTGATGAGGTGAGCATGGTCTCAAACTTAATGCTTGCCTTTGTACATTTAAGAATGCAACAGATTTTATAAACAGATTATGATGTTCTATTTGGAGGAAAACATGTAATTGTATTCGGCGATCTACTAGAACTTACTCCTGTGAAAGGACAACCAGTTTTTAAAACACTTGTCCATGAAGATACTAGGAAATCTTTGGGAAGTATTGGAAATGCGAACATTTGGTCTCATTTTGAATATAAAGAACTTATAAGAATATGCGACAAGCAAGTGATGAACATTATGGAAACATTCTTCAAGATATAAGAATTGGTGTTTTGACAAAACATGGTAAAGAAGCTTTACAAAGTCGGCTACTAACAAACTTGTTTCCAAATGAAAACATTGCACCTGAAATAATGTACAAAACAATTGGAGAAAAGAAGTCTATAGTTTGCCTAATGCCAACACTGCAAGAGTGTTCTACATTCAATCAAGAACTTTTGAAACTGGAAAAACAGCCAATAGTGAAAATGGAAGCCATTGATAAAATGGAACATGAAGGAGTTACTATTCTTCTCTCAGAGAAATTACAGTCAAAATTGGATTCTTTGGAGAAGTCTGTATCTAAGACTGCTGGATTAGAAAAGACTTTATATGTATGTGTAAACTGTTGGGTAATTTTACGGCGTAATTTGGATGTAGAAAAAGGTTTAGTAAATGGAGCAATGGGAAAAGTTGTTGATTTTGTTAATTATCAGAACAGAGATGGAATTGCATTTTTGAAGATTAAATTTGATCAGATTGAAGAGGTAAAACAGATTGGACGTTGTGCTGTTCGTTTTTTGCTTGTAAAAGACTTGTATGTTCGTAGAAAACATTTTCCTCTTTCTTTAGCATATGCAGTAACCGTTCATAAATCTCAAGGCTTAAGTGTAGACAGTGCTTTGGTAAATATTGGAAGTACAGTGTTTAAAGAAGGCATGGCATACGTTGCATTGTCTCGAGTAAGAACATTATCTGGTTTTTATTTGATTGATTTTGATGAGAAAAAGGTTACTGCTGATGCAAATTGTGTAAGATAGTATATTCGGTTAAGAAGACTGTATGCTCCTAACTTAGGTGAATATCCCGTATATGAAAAACGTGTAGTATGTACAAAATGAAAATATGACAAACATTCTAGTGAGGTTGAAAAAAAGAAAACAATTCAAGAGAATGATGAAGCTGCAAAGAAAATGAAAATGGACACTGTTGATGATATTGTAGGATACCAGTTAGAAAATAGTTCAGGTATCAACTGCTCTGCTAATGTAATTGTGAATGTTGTGTTTTATCTAGAAGATCTTCAAAATCAAATTATAAAAAATCAAGAAAAAATTCTGTTCTTTATTACATTATATTTTTCAAAAGTTGGTAACTGATAGAACCAAAATCCATACTGCTTCTGGCATACGGCATCTTTTGAATATATGTACTGGTTCATTGCAATTTACACTTAGGGGTCGATTCCGATGTCGGCCGGAAGCGCACCTAACAGTATTCGTCCGGAAAAAATACCAGCCGAACGCGTGTTTTCCGACCGACTCGAACACTCTACCGAACGAACAAGTACGATGCGCATAACAGCCCAGATTCCGAGCGAGCTGTACTTACCCATTCCAGCTCCTGTACCCCGCCCGAGCCGGATCCGTAAACGCCGAATCGAGTCGCACGGAACCAAATACACAGCACCTTCCGGCCGGACTAGTACGATGCGTCTTCCGTACGCGCCGAACTCGTCGCTACGTCCGGCACGTTTGAGCATCCGGGCGAGCCGTACATAAGCTCCGTTTCGCGCCACAAGACGATCCACGGCTACGAGACGAACAAGCCTGCTACGAGTACGACTCGAAGACACGAGAAACCCGAACGAGACGATCCAAGCATGAATCCCATTGCGCAGGTCCTACCTATACTCTACATCTATTACCGGGACCGGCACGGACGCATACGGCGCAGACGGTAAGTCAAACACCAACAATACAAACAAACCACACGTACACGAAACATGTCACACACACATAGGGATGCACAAATAACGTACACTAGCAACAGCAGAACCATAGGGGTGGGATGGCCAACACCAATGCCATACACACCCATAGGGGGCTGGATGCCTGCCACTACTACCACCCCTACCCAGGGGTGCCTGGATGCCTGCCACTACTACCACCCCTACCCAGAGGGGCCTGGATGCCTGTCACTACTACCATCCCCACTCATGGGGGGCTGGATGCCTACCACTACTACCATCCCCACTCATGGGGTCTGGATGCCTACCACTACTACGATACCCACCCTTAGGGGGATGGATGCCTGCCACTACTACCACCCCTACCCAGGGGGCCTGGATGCCTGTCACTACCAGCACCCCTACTCAGGGGGGGCTGGATGCCTGCCACTACCACCACCCCTATCCAGGGGGGCTGGATGCCTGTCACTACTACCATCCCCACCCTTAGGGGGATGGATGCCTGCCACCACTACCATACCCACCCTAAGGGGGATGGATGCCTGCCACTACTACCATCCCCACTCATGGGGGTCTGGATGCTCTACCACTACCACCACCCCTACTCAGGGGGCTGGATGCCTGTCACTACTACCATCCCCACTCATGGGGGGCTGGATGCCTACCACTACTACCATCCCCACTCATGGGGGTCTGGATGCCTACCACTACCACCACCCCTACTCAGGGGGCTGGATGCCTGTCACTACTACCATCTCCACTCATGGGGGGCCGGATGCCTACCACTACTACCATCCCCACTTATGGGGGCTGGATGCCTACCACTACTACCATCCCCACTCATGGGGGCTGGATGCCTACCACTACCACCACCCCTACTCAGGGGGGCTGGATGCCTGTCAATACTACCATCCCCACTCATGGGGGCTGGATGCCTACCACTACTACCATCCCCACTCATGGGGGGCTGGATGCCTACCACTACTACCATCCCCACTCATGGGGGGCTGGATGCCTACCACTACTACCATCCCCACTCATGGGGGCTGGATGCCTACCACTACTACCATACCCACCCTTAGGGGGATGGATGCCTACCACTACTACCATCCCCACTCATGGGGGCTGGATGCCTACCACTACTACCATACCCACCCTTAGGGGATGGATGCCTGCCACTACTACCACCCCTACCCAGGGGGCCTGGATGCCTGTCACTACCACCACCCCTACTCAGGGGGGCCTGGATGCCTGTCACTACCACCACCACCCCTACTCATGGGGGGCTGGATGCCTGTCACTACCACCACCCCTACCCAGGGGGGCCTGGATGCCTGTCACTACCACCACCCCTACTCAGGGGGGGGCTGGATGCCTGCCACTACCACCACCCCTATCCAGGGGGGGCTGGATGCCTGTCACTACTACCATCCCCACCCTTAGGGGGATGGATGCCTGCCACCACTACCATACCCACTACAAGGGGGATGGATGCCTGCCACTACTACCATCCCCACTCATGGGGGGCTGGATGCCTACCACTACTACCATCCCCACTCATGGGGGGCTGGATGCCTACCACTACTACCATCCCCACTCATGGGGGGCTGGATGCCTACCACTACCACCACCCCTACTCAGGGGGGCTGGATGCCTGTCACTACCACCACCCCTACTCAGGGGGCCTGGATGCCTGTCACTACTACCATCCCCACCCTTAGGGGGATGGATGCCTACCACTACTACCATCACCACTCATGGGGGCTGGATGCCTGTCACTACAACCACCCCTACTCATAGGACGGGTAATGCATGACACAACTAGCATACTCCCACATAAGGACTGTCAGTAAATTACATCCCAGCCTACAACACCATGACAAGCGTGTGTGGTCTGTGTCAAATGCATACAACACTGAACATGACATTGAACATACAATGTGACCCCCTAACACATGTGTCACACATAATTGTGTGTGTGGCCTACACAATGCAAGCAGACCATGACCACTGTGGCAATGTGGCCCAAAGCCCCATCACCACAGTGCCCATAAGGTAAGTGTGTGCTCCATAGCTGAAGCACATTTTGAACAGTGTGGCAATGGGGCCCAAAGCCCCATCACCACAGTGCCCAAAAGGTAAGTGTGTGCTCCATAGCTGAAGCACATTTTGAACATGGTGGCAATGGGGCCCAAAGCCCCATCACCACAGTGCCCAAAAGGTAAGTGTGTGCTCCATAGCTGAAACACATTCTGAACAGTGTGGCAATGGGGCCCAAAGCCCCATCACCACAGTGCCCAAAAGGGAAGTGTAGTCCTGGTGAAAGCTGCAAAAACATAACTGCAGGGATTATTCCTGGCCACACAACACCAAACACTACAGTGGCATTGTAGTGCTTGTGTCCCATAGCAACATAGATTGTGTGAGGCAAGCAGTGCAGTGCCAATGACACATCGTTCTGGCCATGTGCACACAAACATCAGCCATGGGGGCCCACATTGTCTACATTCACAAATAACACAATGACAGAAGTGAGCATCATAATGCAGACCCACATATCAGCACCAATGGACACACAAATGTAGATATCCTGTGGAGACTGTAGATGTCAGGTGAACAAATACCATACCATGGAAGCAATGGGACATACTAACCATGATCAATGTGCTGACTGATGACCTAGCAGTCCCAGGGCCAGCAGGGGAAAGCCAACAAACAACATACAGCCAATGGCAAACTAAAGATATGCCAATGCAGTGGTGCAAAAGCACAAACACAAACAGGCAGACTCACACTGCATATCATACACAATAGGTGAGGGGGTTGTGTGCCAGTGTCCCCAGGCAAACACACAACCCATGAGGAGGCCAGATTCACTGATACACAGATGTCAACACAGTCACAAACAAAAGTAACTCATGGATTGGATTCCCCTATGTGGGCAAACAGGCATTGTGAGATGAGAGGGAGCCCAAATTACACATGTCACACAAGCTTGTAGGAACAACAACACACACAGCAAGAGACCGAACCACCACAGCACTCCCCAGGGACCCCACATTGTGGTGACACTAGCCTGCATGACAATCACACTGTGATGACAAAGGTAGATGTCATCCACACTGTGAACCACAGCCATGTGTCCTGAGCAACAAACTACCATCACACCTATACAAGCACAAAGCACTCAGCACGGCCTGCCAGCCAAGGAAAATATGGAGGTAGTGCCCCAGCCGTGCAACAACTCACATTTGCACACACTCAACCCCACACACCTTGAACTCCACCAATGTGCAGCGTTGAAGCTCACATGGACTGCTGACATTGCACATGCACCCATGACAATCCCAGGGGTGGTGGGGGAAATAAGGTGCAGAAACCCATCACACATGGCCAGTCAACAATACTTGTGAATGTCTGACACACTGCACAGTATGCCGTACATGGGCATGACGTGAAATCCACCCCAAACAATGGGATCCTGGTCATAGTCACACACCAATGAAGAAGCCAAGCTGACCCACAAAGGACACACATAGACAACTTCCAACATTGCACCTCTGACCCTGAGGAGTGGCAGCAGTCACACACACAACGTGTCACAATCACTGAAAGCATACACAAACAGAAAATCACATTACTCGTGTAAGTGCCAAGAAGAATCCTGACTGTGTCCCATCTGCTTTTGCCCACATCCCCAGCCCTGACAACAAAGACAACTAGGGATGACAACCTCATGAACATTAGTTTGCCATGCACCCACATCCCGGAGTAACCAGGTCCAAGATGCTGGATGAACACAGAACAACTCAGCAAGCATCACAAACAGGAACATCCGTAGGGACACAGCCTGTGTAGGAAAAGGAGAAGGGAACACACACAGACATGCCTACACAACACACAACATGGGCACAGCCTATATCACGGAATCACGCACTGCCATGAGGGCACTCCACTCCTGTGGAAGGTCAGCTGTGCCAAACCTTGTCTGTGCATGACTCAAACATGTCAGCAGAACACTCGGTCAGTGAGTCAACAACTACAACACACTGAAGGCTCTGCTCATATCAGCCTGGGTACGGGAGTGTCACGTCAGTCATCTGCATACACCCAAGACACGTGTCAAGCAACTTGCACTGTGTACACAGATGAGTCCTCCAAATTTGATGTCCTAAACTGCATGTCCATTGCAGACGGGCACACAGTCAGGGTACTAGGAACATTGGACAGTGGTAAGCCCACCAAATGTGCATCAGTGTAGGACAAAGATGTAATCTACAAATGCTAAACGTACATCCCTGTGTCAAATGCTGAACATAACACCCTCAGACTGCAGCAAAGGATGCTATAGATCCAGAATAGATTAGGACACATATCCCATGGACCACATGGAGCCCATCACAGCAAAACTTCATTTACCTGATCTGAACACTATTACAACAGCAAATGCATGATTCTACACATCTACATCATGTACCTCCAAAGATTAACCACAAGTAAACAAAAATAGGCTTTATTCAGCAAGTGTGCAACTCAAATCAAAAGTCCAAAATAAACTAAGGCCAATGGCCAGTCCAAATATACAGTCCCAACAGGGTGATGTGTGACAACTTGTCAACTATTGCTTGCCTGCACAGGTACGGACAGGGGACATCCCCCTTGGAGGGGCATACGAGGGGCAGGCCAGGCACCGCAGGGACAGGATCAGGGGATGCCAGAAGGAGGCAGTGAAGGGGAGGTGGGTGCAGGAGTGTCACCGGCAACTGCAGTGGAGGTGTCTGACTCAGGGGGGGCTGGCACCACCGCAGGGCTCAAGTCAGATGGAGTTGGTGCTGCAACCACTGCAGTGAGCTTGTCAGATGGAGTGGACTGGGTCCCCAATGCAGTGCCCGAGTCAGACGGGGTGGTTGTGGACTCCACCGCAGTGCATGACTCCAAGGTGGTGGAAGGGGGGGCAGAAGAGCTGGGCAGGACAGAGGGGGGACACGGTCTCCACACCAGTGGCACAAACAGGCAGAGCGTCTGGTTTTGGGGTGGAAGAGCAAGTGGCAGGGGGAGGGCCTAAGCAGTTTGGGGATGCGGTATCGGTGTGTGGGGGAACCTGGGGCAGGGTGTGGCGGTGGAACCTGTGGAGTGGTGGCCTGGGGGATGGAGGTGAGAGACTGGGTGGTTGACTTGCAGGGCGGTGGCGGGGTCTTGCTCTTTCGGGACCGGGGGACTTGCGGGTGGGGGCTCACTCTGCCTGCACCTGGGGGAGGGTGTCCGGGGCGAGGGGCACTCCCTCTGTGTGGGTGGACTTCCTCTTCCCCGGTATGCTGGATCAGCAGGATTGGAGGGGAAGAGGCCGAGGTCACACAGGAAGATCTGCTGTGTAGGTGTGTTAGCAGGCGAGGCAAGGGAAGGGGTCTTGGAGGGAGAGGATTTGGAGGACTGCGGAGTTAATGTGGATGCCTGTGTGTGTGTGTGTTCCCCGTCCCCTGTGTCTGTGGTATCAGTCCCCTGAGGATGCGTGTGTGCACGTCTTGCCTTTCTCTTGGGTGTGTCTGTGCTGCTCGTGTCTGTGTGTTTGGGTGACTGTGCAGGTGTGCATGTGCTTTGGACAGGTAGGGGTGCAGGAAGTGTTGATGGGGCAGAGGTGGGAGGGGTGAGGGACTGTTGGAGGAGGGACACTGCTGCCGTCAGGGAGGAGTCCATGGACCTATTGCTCCTCTGTAGGGCAGACATACCCGTCGAGATGCCCTCCATGAACGACACCAGCTGTGTCAACAGAGTGGTGTGTGCATGGAGGACACTCAGCATTGCTGTCTGCCCTACATGGAGCTGCCAAAGGAGGTACACAGACTCCTCACTCAGGGCAGCAGGGGACACAGGGGCAGGGGCTGCGGTGCCTGGCACGAAGGAGACATGCTCCCGAGTACGGGAGCCTCCACGGACCTCAGGAATGGGAACCAATGGGAGGGCGGGGGTGGTGGTGGTGGTGGTGGGGCCAGACAGACTAGCTGGCCTTTGGTGGCTGCTGAGACCCGCCTCCACAAGGGAGTCATCTTCCGAGCTGCTGTGGTCCTCAGGTGAGGTGGATGGTGCTGAGGACTCCTCGGTGTGGCTCCCCTCACCCTCCGTGCCACTGGGTCCCTCTGACCACCCGTCCGATGCTGACCCAGTCTGGCTCCGCTGCTCCTCCTGGTCCGTGGAGCTGTCCCCTCCTGTGGCCGTGGATGTATCTGCAAACAATTAGGGAAACAGACAAACATCAGTCACCTGCACTGACCGCACACACCACAGTAAGTACAGCACATTACAGAGCAAGCCCTGGCATCCTTAGTTGAACATTGCCTAAAGTCCTCACACAGATTCGGGGAAGCCAATTGTCAGTCTGAAGGTCAACCATGGGACTCACACCCCTCCTGCCCTTGCACCCATCTGTCCGGTTCCTGTCTGATGGTAAGACCCCAGTGTGGACACATGCACCACCTACACAGTTGTTGGACATTGCAGGGAACACAGTGAAGTATGTGAACATGCACACATCACATCTCCTGCCACTGAGTCAGTGCAGGTGTCCGGATAAAGGGATGGCCAGAGTCTAAATAGAAATGCATGTGATGCATACCAGCACCAGACACCATGATGCACCCATGTCCGGATAGTCAATGCCACAATGGGGTGCATGTTGCACATGTCACTCCCCTGCAGGATCAGTCTCAGGGAGTTGAATGCCATGACACAGGAATGCGTGCAAAGTCATACATTACTGTCTCAAGTCACATGGCCATGGCAGCCAGCCAACAACAGTCTGCACTGTGTCACAATCTGAGGGCATGGGGAATGCAAGTTATGTGACTGACAAGTGCACATGTCCATCCCCCAAATACCACATTATCTGTACCACTATTTGTCCACGTCATACCAACTGGACATATGGGGGACATGAAACACAACTCTCAGAACATGAGCACCTCACAGTGTGCTGTGAATGACAATACAGCTGACTGAAAGTCACAGTTGCAAACACCTGTGTGCACAGTCAAGTGATCAGACACCTATAAGTCACAGAAGTATCGTCTATCATGGTCACATCTCAGATGGCATGCTGAGCCCTAACCGATAAACATACCAGTAGTCCTGACAACGAAGACACAGCACAATGAGACAGAGGCAGACACGTGAGGGTACATTACACTGATCACAACATGCCAGATGATACACGGGAGTGGGAGTACAGAGTGCATTGCA
Source organism: Calotriton arnoldi (assembly GCA_963921515.1). Taxonomy (NCBI): domain Eukaryota; kingdom Metazoa; phylum Chordata; class Amphibia; order Caudata; family Salamandridae; genus Calotriton; species Calotriton arnoldi. The sequence goes on along the minus strand of CAWUFW010011891.1, from coordinate 532,563 downwards.
TGCCCTGGAGTAGGCATGACTGTCCAGCTCCACCTGTAAGAGGGATGAGTCCTGGACAGTAGGCAGGTGGATAAGCATGTGTGACACACTGGATACACATACTCCTGAGGCCCAAACATTGTTCCCACCAGCAGCATGGGTGTGTGCCAAATTCCCCAGGGACATGTGGTGAGTCAGAGCAGCAAGCGGACCACATATCAAAGTTACACCCAGATTACATGTCAGAACTTAGGCATTGTGTAAGCAATTGACCCACCCATGAATCGCACAACATAGTCACGGGAACAAATGCTGTCCCCCAGCTTGAGCAAAGCTAAATGCAATGACACAGTCCCCAAATGACACAATTTCCTGACTATAAGGGCCACACATATGCGTATCAGAGGAGAAGTGGGCATGTCACAAATGAGGGACATGGGTCCTGGACCACATGACTGATGTACTGTGGAAGTTTAACCAGGCCAGAGGAGGGCACATAGCATGTCAGACAAAGTGCACAGTGCAGTCATGGACTCACCCCTCCTTGCTGCTGTCTGTCCTTCAGCTGCCCATCCAGGTCAGGGAAGACCACCGCCAGGATCCGGAGCATGTGGGGGTCAGGGTCCGGTGTCCGCCCCTCCTGCGAGGAGGCGACAGCTTCAGCTGGACCCTTGCAATCCTCCGGGTCCAGCCACGAAGGTCCTGCCACCTCTTCTGGCAGTTGCGGATCCTGCGCCTGTAGACCCCCATGGATCTTACTTTCCGGGCGATGGTCAGCCAGATTTCCTGCTTCTGGTGGGCATCAACCTGTGAGGATGACAAAGTGAAAAGGCCATTACTACACATGCAACATATACGTGCATCACACAGTTGGATATACATGTCTCAATCACAGGGGCATATGATGTACACAGGCAGTGCAACAATGGCTATGAACAGTTTGCCAGCAGTCACTACATGGTATCATTGCATGGGAAGTAAACCTAGTTGGAATGCACTGTTACTGCACTGTACCAGTTCAATGCATGTGACTACACACTTTGGGGTGTGACAACTACTCAGTGGGCATGCTAGCCAGTGGTGTGCACACTGAAAGCCCTGCTAGTCAGACAACATGCACAATTAGTGAGGCAGTGGACCACACACTCACCTGCTCCCCTGGTTTCCCATACAGCTTGCTGTACTGTGGAAGGAGGCTGTCCAGCAGGGCCTGGTTCTCCTCAAGGCTGAAGGCTGGGGCTCTCTCCACAGTACGTGCCATTGCAGGAGTCAGATGATGCATAAACAGCAGCAGTGTTGGTGGCAGATGTCGTCCTGGAGCATGTAGTGCAGGCAAGTGAGCTCTCAGGGGAACAGCCAGCATTATATGTGTGCTGCAGAGGCAGATACTGTCCCATGTGTCCAAAGTGATAGGTCCAAGTCGTTTGCATCTTCTGAATTTGACCAATCCATGGAATGGCAGCACTAATACACGACCACAGCATCCTTCAAATCTTCAACTTCATGACACCCATGATTTTGCAACATTGTTGTGGCTGGCCAACTGAATTCACTGCATCAGACTCGTTGGAGCTTCGAAAACGCGTCCGTTGCCATGCCAGGCCCCAGCCAATGTGTGCGCACCGTTCTGTCCATTGCTGTACAACACGTACCTGGCGTACAACGCGTACCCGCTCACATACAATGCAATGGGCCGGCCGGGCACACCGATCGGTTCATTGCTCTACAACGCGTACCCGCTCACATTCAATGCAATGGGCCGGCCGGGCACACCGATCGGTCCATTGCTCTACAACGCGTACCCGCTCACATTCAATGCAATGGGCCGGCCGGGCACACCGACCGGTCCATTGCTCTACAACGCGTACCCGCTCACATTCAATGCAATGGGCCGGCCGGGCACAACGATCGGTCCATTGCTGTACAACGCGTACCAGGCATACAACGCGTACCCGCTCACATTCAATGCAATGGGCCGGCCGAGCACACCGATCGGTCCATTGCTCTACAACGCGTCCCTGGACAGGTCACACGCATATGTCACCATGCTGGTCACTGGTGAACCTATGCCAGCCACATTTACTTTCCAGGGACTCAGGGGCACACCTACAACACCACACCCAGTCCACACTGTCTATAAGGCATGTGTGGCAGCATAACCTTATCTGTGTATGGGGGTGAACATGTGGATTTTGGGGTGGCACTTGGGGGCAGACACACCCAGGCTGTGCACGTGTTAATGGGAACAGGGTCCTTTGTGTGTTGTGCACCTGACCACTGTGGTGTGCAACTTTTCATTTCTGAGCATGTGTCATGGTCACATTTCCAGGTTGTGTATGTGTATGACATGTCACATACCCCCAGGCTCACATGTGGGAAGGCATGTACGTCACAGGATGGCCCATTCCAACAATAGTGATGTCCCTCCACAGTCTGTGTGCATGTTGTGTATCACATGTCTCTGACTCCATGTGCACAACGGGAGACAGTCTCCACATCCACGTGGTTTGTGCATGAACTTCGATGGTGTGTGTGTGTGTGTCACAGACGTCCATGTCTGTCCTGCAGAGGCTACAGGGGCCACTACCTGTATGTGTCATGTTTGTTTTTCTGACGTGTACATGATACGCCATGTCATGCCAGTGTCCATGTGGCAAGACAGGGTCCCTGGAAATCTACCTGTCAATGAGCTGTGATGCCTGTGGAGCATCTGTCCAGACATGTCACTGTGGTATGTGTGTGGAACGTGAGAGCAGTTAATGGGTACTGTGACACAGCCTAATGGTGTCCCATAGGACACCCTGGAACCTGTTGTCAACACTTGTTGAACAGAGATGTTAGATGATGTCCATGTAGGTGCCATATATGTCCAAACGGAACGACACACACATCAAGTACTTGTGTATGTTGATGATGTATCATGTGAAATTGAGTATGGTGAATGGCACATAGGTGGGGTGACTGACAATCTTGCTTTCTTCACCTATGCACTGCAGGGCTCCTGCTGTCCATCGACCATTCCCAGACCTGGCAACGATGGTGGAACGTGACAGCATCCGACGGTACTGCTTCACCAGGCAGCTGATTGAGGATTTGGCAGTGCGGTTGGACCCACATTTGCAGCCTGGCCGGCCGTATCCTACAGCGCTGACCCCCAAGGTGAAGGTGATGGCAGCCCTACACTTCTTTGCCACCGGTACCTTTCAACACACTGTGGCAACTACTGGTGGGATGTCACAGACTATGTTCAGCCGTGTGCTACGCGATGTTTTGGGGGCAATGTTGAGATACCTCAACCAGTACATCTATTTCCCAACACGTCAACGACTCAATGACGTCAAGAGTGACTTCTATGCCCTGGGGAGGATGCCACATGTAATTGGCTCCATTGATGGGACACATGTGGCTTTGATACCACCACAGGCACATGAGCAGGCATACCGGAACCGTAAACATTACCATTCGATCAATGCTCTGGTGGTATGTCTTGCAGATATGACCATCTCACATGTGTGTGCCCGTTTCCCCGGTTCGGCACACGATGAGGAGTAGTCGCATCCCGAGGATGATGTCACAGATGCCGAACCAGCGTGCCTGGCTTGTTGGTGTGTACTGACTTTGTACCATTGTGTGTGTTCTGCTATGTTGTTTTCCGCACACATTTTCAAATCGGCTAATGTGCAATTGTCTGTCTGTAGGTGACTCGGGATACCCCAACATGCCGTGGTTGCTGACACCCCTCAGGAACCCTGTGACACCAGCCCAGATGCGCTACAATGAGGCACATGGTCGGACGAGGAGGGTGATTGAGCGGACCTTTGGTCTCCTGAAGAGCCGCTTCCGCTGCCTGGACAAGACAGGAGGGGCCCTCCCATATGCCCCAGCAAAGGTGTGCAAGATTGTCATCGTCTGCTGCATGCTACACAACCTGGCAGTGCGGAAGGAGTTGCCTCTCATCCTGGATGACGATGACCAACGTCCGCCACCTGTCGAAGATCCTGTCCTGGGTCACGATGCCAGTGAAGATGATGATGATGATGATGGTGATGTCCGCACACAGCTCATCACCAACTTCTTCAGCTGAATGTGAGTCTCCAGAGGGTTGTGATGTCAATGATTTGAGTTTGCATGATATGTGTGTGTGGTGCTCTGGTGCTGTTTGAGTGTGGCCATGTGCTACTTGACTGGATGCGTGCAGCGATGTGTCCTTGCAGGTGGTCTGTACTGCCCAACAGTGTTGACATGCTAACTTGGTTTTGTGTAGTTATCTCGTGACATGTATTAGACATGAGTATTGCCGTTCTGTGCTGTTCTTCATTGTTTTTGACTGTGTGTCATGTCTGTCCTTCACAGGGTGCTGCCGGAGTTGTCTGATCAACTTGAATCCCCCGAATCCATGATTCAACTTCCAAGGTGGAAGCAGTCGTTTCCCTACAGGTGATGTGCCACACACCCCTGGACTTTCTATCTTCTGTTTTTTTGACTTTGTGGCCACAGCCAGGTTGGATTAGCTTGCATTTGTAGTGGAAACAACATGTTGCAAATGTGTAATAAACCTGTGCTTCACTTTGGGATGTGCGTTGTCTGTAGTCACACATCTGACTGACATTTGCTTACTGCACCTGTAGTCTAGTTGACAGTGACTGTGAATAGGTGGCGTGTCTGTGCATTCCACTGTATTTAGTTGCAACATCAGTATAGGTGATGAGTCTGATGGCCCTGGTGTGTATGTGTTGTGTGGCCCTAGTGGTGTGTCTCCCTCATATGTGTCACGTCGCCATGACTGACATGACGGTGTTGGACTTGCTGTAGCAGTAAGCATGCACAGTGTCATTTAGCAGATCACCATCTACATGACAAAAACCACGTTGGAATCACAACAGCGGCAGATATGGTGTATTGGTGAGTTTATTTACATACATGTGTGAGGATGGTACACAGGATGGTGGGTGCTGTACATAGAAATTGGAATCCAAAGTTCCCATGTGTATTGGAAGTCTTGGTAGCTGACATGTCCAGAGTAAAGTCCACAGTCATCTGATGAATTTGGCCAACTAGAGCTCCCCATGTCATGTGGGAGAGTTGGGTTGGCTTCGACAGGGCGTGCAGTTTGCACACAGAGGAAAAGTTCCAGAACAGGTGTTGGCTTCCTGGGGGATGTAGATGGCCATCGGCCTCTCAGTTTGGCCTCTTCGGACGGCCCCTCTTCTTGGGGGGACCCTCAGGTGCAGGCTGCGGCGGTGCAGGGGACTCTCTGCCAGAGTCCTCCTCCCTCCCTGTGGCATTTGCAGTTGTTTCAGCAGCAGTTGTTGTGGGCACACAGGGAGGTGAGGCCATGTTGGTGCTGATCTGGCGGAGGCATGTGAGTATGTCCCTATGCACCGCTGTCAGTTGTTCCAATGTGTCCCACTTGGACTCCATGCCAGACATGTGTGTCTCGACACGTGACATGTGTGTCTCGACATGTGACATGTGTGTGTCGACACGGGACATGTGGGAGTCCAAACGGGCATGATGGGCAGCCTGCTGCTGTTGTATGTCCTTGAGGATCCCCATTACCTGGCTGATCTCTCCGGTGCTAGTCTGGTACGCATCCGCGATGCGTGCCAGTTGTGGGTCATCATGCAGTCCAGACCCCTCTGCAAAGAGCAACCTATGTCTACCACCCCTCCCACCACCCCTGGCGACACGTGCAGGACCTGCGGTGGCACGCACAGGTGACCGTGGGCCCACTTGGGTGTTGTTCCTGGGCTCGTTGTCACCAGCTCCAGTTTGGGCCTGGGTCCCTGCGCTGTTGTCATCTGTGGTCCTTGGTCTGTCCGTGTTGGCAGGGGTGGCCTGTGTATTGGCAGTTGTTGGAGGGGTGGGTGCAGGGGGTGCAGATGTTGGTCCTGCTGGTGCTGCATGATGACTCACACCGGAGGTTCCAGCTGGTTCTTCGCCATCCGAGGAGTGCAGTGGCTGATCCACACCAGTGAGCTCAGTGTTCCCCGGAGCCTGGGACAGGGACTCCTCCTCGTCTGCTGCTGTGTCCCCATCATCACCTGTTTTGGGGAGAGACACAGATTGTATGTTATGTTTCTACTGGCATCAATTGTTCAAACACCTGACAGTTGTGACTGTACCTCTGGATGTGGGCCAGGACATTGCATTCTCCTAAATTGTGACAGTCAGAGAGTGATATTGGTGTAGCACATTGTCCTGCCAACCTGTGGCATGTCAATGTGTATGTTGAGGTGTGTGCATGACCAGCATTGGTGGTATTTGGTTGCCATCCAGGCCTCCTTCTCCCCCAGCCCAGTTATCCCACCATGAAGCGTGCTTCCATTGCAGGGAGTGCAAGTTGTCTTTCAGGATGTCAGTCAGTGGTGTCCTGCTGTTGGTTGTTGCACAGTTCCCAGCAGGGCATTGTGCTCCCCCAGCAGTACCCAGTGTCAGCCATCTTGTGAGTCCTTTTCCACTCCCTGTGATGTGAGCATGGTTGAGAGTGGTGTTGATGGGCCAATTGTGAGGGTGAGCAATATCTGTGCCTACAACTCCCATCATGCTATTGCCTCCACCCCCTTCCCAGCATGCCCATCCTTCCTTCCTTTTGACTCTGCTTCCCTGTGGGGTGGGGTGCCTGTGCTGACAGGATGGCTGGGAGTGTTGTCCTGGCAGTTGTTTGGCTACAAGTCCCAAGAGTGTCCCTGTGCTTCACACAGCATAACCCAGGGTGGTGGTTCTTTGTGGGATCTTCAGTTAGGATGTGAGGCATTGCATTCTCCCAGGTGGGTTATGTGGAGTTAGTGTTGAGGGGGTGTGTGAGGGGAGGTCCTTGTAACTATGGTCAGTGCTGAGAGTTCTCCTTCACACCCAGCCAGATATCCCACCATGGAACGTGCTTCCATTGCAGGGAGTGCAAGTTATCTTTCAGGATGTCAGTCAGTGGTGTCCTGCTGTTGGTTGTTGCACAGTTCCCAGCAGGGCCTTGTGCTCCCCCCAGCAGTACCCAGTGTCAGCCATCTTGTGAGTCCTTTTCCACTCCCTGTGATGTGAGCATGGTTGAGAGTGGTGTTGATGGGCCAATTGTGAGGGTGAGCAATATCTGTGCCTACAACTCCCATCATGCTATTGCCTCCACCCCCTTTCCAGCATGCCCATCCTTCCTTCCTTTTGACTCTGCTTCCCTGTGGGGTGGGGTGCCTGTGCTGACAGGATGGCTGGGAGTGTTGTCCTGGCAGTTGTTTGGCTACAAGTCCCAAGAGTGTCCCTGTGCTTCACACAGCATAACCCAGGGTGGTGGTTCTTTGTGGGATCTTCAGTTAGGATGTGAGGCATTGCATTCTCCCAGGTGGGTTATGTGGAGTTAGTGTTGAGGGGGTGTGTGAGGGGAGGTCCTTGTAACTATGGTCAGTGCTGTGAGTTCTCCTTCACACCCAGCCAGATATCCCACCATGGAACGTGCTTCCATTGAAGGGAGTGCAAGTTATCTTTCAGGATGTCAGTCAGTGGTGTCCTGCTGTTGGTTGTTGCACAGTTCCCAGCAGGGCCTTGTGCTCCCCCCAGCAGTGCCCAGTGTCAGCCATCTTGTGAGTCCTTTTCCACTCCCTGTGATGTGAGCATGGTTGAGAGTGGTGTTGATGGGCCAATTGTGAGGGTGAGCAATATTTGTGCCTACAACTCCCATCATGCTATTGCCTCCACCCCCTTCCCAGCATGCCCATCCTTCCTTCCTTTTGACTCTGCTTCCCTGTGGGGTGGGGTGCCTGTGCTGACAGGATGGCTGGGAGTGTTGTCCTGGCAGTTGTTTGGCTACAAGTCCCAAGAGTGTCCCTGTGCTTCACACAGCATAACCCAGGGTGGTGGTTCTTTGTGGGATCTTCAGTTAGGATGTGAGGCATTGTATTCTCCCAGGTGGGTTATGTGGAGTTAGTGTTGAGGGGGTGTGTGAGGGGAGGTCCTTGTAACTATGGTCAGTGCTGTGAGTCCTCCTTCACACCCAGCCAGATATCCCACCATGGAACGTGCTTCCATTGCAGGGAGTGCAAGTTGTCTTTCAGGATGTCAGTCAGTGGTGTCCTGCTGTTGGTTGTTGCACAGTTCCCAGCAGGGCCTTGTGCTCCCCCAGCAGTACCCAGTGTCAGCCATCTTGTGAGTCCTTTTCCACTCCCTGTGATGTGAGCATGGTTGAGAGTGGTGTTGATGGGCCAATTGTGAGGGTGAGCAATATCTGTACCTACAACTCCCATCATGCTATTGCCTCCACCCCCTTCCCAGCATGCCCATCCTTCCTTCCTTTTGACTCTGCTTCCCTGTGGGGTGGGGTGCCTGTGCTGACAGGATGGCTGGGAGTGTTGTCCTGGCAGTTGTTTGACTACAAGTCCCAAGAGTGTCCCTGTGCTTCACACAGCATAACCCAGGGTGGTGGTTCTTTGTGGGATCTTCAGTTAGGATGTGAGGCATTGCATTCTCCCAGGTGGGTTATGTGGAGTTAGTGTTGAGGGGGTGTGTGAGGGGAGGTCCTTGTAACTATGGTCAGTGCTGTGAGTCCTCCTTCACACCCAGCCAGATATCCCATCATGGAACGTGCTTCCATTGCAGGGAGTGCAAGTTGTCTTTCAGGATGTCAGTCAGTGGTGTCCAGCTGTTGGTTGTTGCACAGTTCCCAGCAGGCCCTTGTGCTCCCCCCAGCAGTACCCAGTGTCAGCCATCTTGTGAGTCCTTTTCCACTCCCTGTGATGTGAGCATGGTTGAGAGTGGTGTTGATGGGCCAATTGTGAGGGTGAGCAATATCTGTGCCTACAACTCCCATCATGCTATTGCCTCCACCCCCCTTCCCAGCATGCCCATCCTTCCTTCCTTTGACTCTGCTTCCCTGTGGGGTGGGGTGACTGTGCTGACAGGATGGCTGGGAGTGTTGTCCTGGCAGTTGTTTGGCTACAAATCCCAAGAGTGTCCCTGTGCTTCACACAGCATAACCCAGGGTGGTGGTTCTTTGTGGAATCTTCAGTTAGGATGTGAGGCATTGTATTCTCCCAGGTGGGTTATGTGGAGTTAGTGTTGAGGGGGTGTGTCAGGGGAGGTCCTTGTAACTATGGTCAGTGCTGTGAGTCCTCCTTCACACCCAGCCAGATATCCCACCATGGAACGTGCTTCCATTGCAGGGAGTGCAAGTTGTCTTTCAGGATGTCAGTCAGTGGTGTCCTGCTGTTGGTTGTTGCACAGTTCCCAGCAGGGCCTTGTGCTCCCCCAGCAGTGCCCAGTGTCAGCCATCTTGTGAGTCCTTTTCCACTCCCTGTGATGTGAGCATGGTTGAGAGTGGTGTTGATGGGCCAATTGTGAGGGTGAGCAATATCTGTGCCTACAACTCCCATCATGCTATTGCCTCCACCCCCTTCCCAGCATGCCCATCCTTCCTTCCTTTTGACTCTGCTTCCCTGTGGGGTGGGGTGCCTGTGCTGACAGGATGGCTGGGAGTGTTGTCCTGGCAGTTGTTTGGCTACAAGTCCCAAGAGTGTCCCTGTGCTTCACACAGCATGACCCAGGTTGGTGGTTCTTTGTGGGATCTTCAGTTAGGATGTGAGGCATTGCATTCTCCCAGGTGGGTTATGTGGAGTTAGTGTTGAGGGGGTGTGTGAGGGGAGGTCCTTGTAACTATGGTCAGTACTGTGAGTCCTCCTTCCCACCCAGCCAGATATCCCACCATGGAACGTGCTTCCATTGCAGGGAGTGCAAGTTGTCTTTCAGGATGTCAGTCAGTGGTGTCCTGCTGTTGGTTGTTGCACAGTTCCCAGCAGGGCCTTGTGCTCCCCCCAGCAGTACCCAGTGTCAGCCATCTTGTGAGTCCTTTTCCACTCCCTGTGATGTGAGCATGGTTGAGAGTGGTGTTGATGGGCCAATTGTGAGGGTGAGCAATATCTGTGCCTACAACTCCCATCATGCTATTGCCTCCACCCCCTTTCCAGCATGCCCATCCTTCCTTCCTTTTGACTCTGCTTCCCTGTGGGGTGGGGTGCCTGTGCTGACAGGATGGCTGGGAGTGTTGTCCTGGCAGTTGTTTGGCTACAAGTCCCAAGAGTGTCCCTGTGCTTCACACAGCATAACCCAGGGTGGTGGTTCTTTGTGGGATCTTCAGTTAGGATGTGAGGCATTGCATTCTCCCAGGTGGGTTATGTGGAGTTAGTGTTGAGGGGGTGTGTGAGGGGAGGTCCTTGTAACTATGGTCAGTGCTGTGAGTTCTCCTTCACACCCAGCCAGATATCCCACCATGGAACGTGCTTCCATTGAAGGGAGTGCAAGTTATCTTTCAGGATGTCAGTCAGTGGTGTCCTGCTGTTGGTTGTTGCACAGTTCCCAGCAGGGCCTTGTGCTCCCCCCAGCAGTACCCAGTGTTAGCCATCTTGTGAGTCCTTTTCCACTCCCTGTGATGTGAGCATGGTTGAGAGTGGTGTTGATGGGCCAATTGTGAGGGTGAGCAATATCTGTGCCTACAACTCCCATCATGCTATTGCCTCCACCCCCCTTCCCAGCATGCCCATCCTTCCTTCCTTTTGACTCTGCTTCCCTGTGGGGTGGGGTGCCTGTGCTGACAGGATGGCTGGGAGTGTTGTCCTGGCAGTTGTTTGGCTACAAGTCCCAAGAGTGTCCCTGTGCTTCACACAGCATAACCCAGAGTGGTGGTTCTTTGTGGGATCTTCAGTTAGGATGTGAGGCATTGTATTCTCCCAGGTGGGTTATGTGGAGTTAGTGTTGTGGGGGTGTGTGAGGGGAGGTCCTTGTAACTATGGTCAGTGCTGTGAGTCCTCCTTCACACCCAGCCAGATATCCCACCATGGAACGTGCTTCCATTGCAGGGAGTGCAAGTTGTCTTTCAGGATGTCAGTCAGTGGTGTCCTGCTGTTGGTTGTTGCACAGTTCCCAGCAGGGCCTTGTGCTCCCCCCAGCAGTACCCAGTGTCAGCCATCTTGTGAGTCCTTTTCCACTCCCTGTGATGTGAGCATGGTTGAGAGTGGTGTTGATGGGCCAATTGTGAGGGTGAGCAATATCTGTACCTACAACTCCCATCATGCTATTGCCTCCACCCCCCTTCCCAGCATGCCCATCCTTCCTTCCTTTTGACTCTGCTTCCCTGTGGGGTGGGGTGCCTGTGCTGACAGGATGGCTGGGAGTGTTGTCCTGGCAGTTGTTTGACTACAAGTCCCAAGAGTGTCCCTGTGCTTCACACAACATAACCCAGGGTGGTGGTTCTTAGTGGGATCTTCAGTTAGGATGTGAGGCATTGCATTCTCCCAGGTGGGTTATGTGGAGTTAGTGTTGAGGGGGTGTGTGAGGGGAGGTCCTTGTAACTATGGTCAGTGCTGTGAGTCCTCCTTCACACCCAGCCAGATATCCCATCATGGAACGTGCTTCCATTGCAGGGAGTGCAAGTTGTCTTTCAGGATGTCAGTCAGTGGTGTCCAGCTGTTGGTTGTTGCACAGTTCCCAGCAGGCCCTTGTGCTCCCCCCAGCAGTACCCAGTGTCAGCCATCTTGTGAGTCCTTTTCCACTCCCTGTGATGTGAGCATGGTTGAGAGTAACCCTGGGCAAAGCACTACGCTACGCTCGCGTAGTTTGCGAAGTTTGCGCTACTTCGCACAACGCGAATTGCACGTAGCACAGTGCAAACATGCGTAGCGTAGCGTAGCGTAGTGCAGCGGTCATTTTTGCTTGCTCGCGGTCCTCAACGTCAAGTTGGCGACCGCGAGCAAGCAAAATGACATCCCGGCGAGACTTTTTCTCGTTCGCGATCAGCAACATCAAGTTGCCGATCGCGAGCGTGGAAAATAAACCTCCCGGCGAGATTTTCAACGCGGGGAGGTCAGGTTTCTCATTACGAGTGGTCGCGTATGCTCGCGACCGCTCGCGATGAGAAACTACCAGTCCGCGTTGAGAAAGCTGCCGCTCGAGTAAAAATCTACTCGAGCGGCAGTAAGAGACAGCTCGCACTGTGCAAGATGCCATTTTCAATGATTGCACAGTGCGGACAAGCATCCGGCACTGTGCAATCATTGCGAACAGTGCACTACGCAGTTCGCGTAGTGCTACGCGTAGCTCGCGTAGTGCGAACTGCACTTTGCGTAGCTTCGCGTAGCGCTACTTCGCGAACTACGCCCAGGCTTAGTTGAGAGTGGTGTTGATGGGCCAATTGTGAGGGTGAGCAATATCTGTGCCTACAACTCCCATCATGCTATTGCCTCCACCCCCCCTTCCCAGCATGCCCATCCTTCCTTCCTTTTGACTCTGCTTCCCTGTGGGGTGGGGTGACTGTGCTGACAGGATGGCTGGGAGTGTTGTCCTGGCAGTTGTTTGGCTACAAATCCCAAGAGTGTCCCTGTGCTTCACACAGCATAACCCAGGGTGGTGGTTCTTTGTGGAATCTTCAGTTAGGATGTGAGGCATTGTATTCTCCCAGGTGGGTTATGTGGAGTTAGTGTTGAGGGGGTGTGTCAGGGGAGGTCCTTGTAACTATGGTCAGTGCTGTGAGTCCTCCTTCACACCCAGCCAGATATCCCACCATGGAACGTGCTTCCATTGCAGGGAGTGCAAGTTGTCTTTCAGGATGTCAGTCAGTGGTGTCCTGCTGTTGGTTGTTGCACAGTTCCCAGCAGGGCCTTGTGCTCCCCCAGCAGTGCCCAGTGTCAGCCATCTTGTGAGTCCTTTTCCACTCCCTGTGATGTGAGCATGGTTGAGAGTGGTGTTGATGGGCCAATTGTGAGGGTGAGCAATATCTGTGCCTACAACTCCCATCATGCTATTGCCTCCACCCCCTTCCCAGCATGCCCATCCTTCCTTCCTTTTGACTCTGCTTCCCTGTGGGGTGGGGTGCCTGTGCTGACAGGATGGCTGGGAGTGTTGTCCTGGCAGTTGTTTGGCTACAAGTCCCAAGAGTGTCCCTGTGCTTCACACAGCATGACCCAGGTTGGTGGTTCTTTGTGGGATCTTCAGTTAGGATGTGAGGCATTGCATTCTCCCAGGTGGGTTATGTGGAGTTAGTGTTGAGGGGTGTGTGAGGGGAGGTCCTTGTAACTATGGTCAGTACTGTGAGTCCTCCTTCCCACCCAGCCAGATATCCCACCATGGAACGTGCTTCCATTGCAGGGAGTGCAAGTTGTCTTTCAGGATGTCAGTCAGTGGTGTCCTGCTGTTGGTTGTTGCACAGTTCCCAGCAGGGCCTTGTGCTCCCCACAGCAGTACCCAGTGTCAGCCATCTTGTCAGTTGTTTTCCACTCCCTGTGATGTGAGCATGGTTCAGAGTGGTGTTGATGGGCCAATTGTGGGTGTGACCAATATCTGTGCCTACAACTCCCATCCTGCTATTGCCTACACCCCCTTCCCAGCATGCCCATCCTTCCTTCCTTTTGAGTGGACTTCAATGTGTGTGAGTGTGACATCAATGGCAAGATGGCTGACAGTGTGGTCCTGTTGTTTGTTGGTGCCCAGTTCCCAGCAGGGCCTTGTGCTCCCCACAGCTGTGGCCAGTGTCAGACATCTTTGAAGTGGCTTTTGACTCCCTGTGAGGTGTGCATGCTTCATTGCTAACTTGCTGGGCCATGTGGGTGTGAGATGTTGATCTGTGACTACCACTCCCATCATGCTATTGCCTACACCCCCCTTCCCAGCATGCCCATCCTTCCTTCCTTTTGAGTGGACTTCAGTGTGTGTGAGTGTGACAGCAATGGCAAGATGGCTGACAGTGTGTTCCTGTTGTTTGTTGGTGCCCAGTTCCCAGCAGGGCCTTGTGCTCCCCACAGCAGTAGCCAGTGTCAGCCATCTTGTCAGTTGTTTTCCACTCCCTGTGATGTGAGCATGGTTCAGAGTGGTGTTGATGGGCCAATTGTGGGTGTGACCAATATCTGTGACTACCACTCCCATCATGCTATTGGCTACACTGACTTGACCAGCATACACAGAATTCTTTCCTTTCAGTGAGCTTCCCTGTGAGGTGGTGTTCTAGTGGTGGGTAAATATCTGGGAGTATTTGTTGGTTCTATTTGTGCCACTGCCTTGCTGTATTTGTTGTTAGGTTTGTAGATGTCATGACACAGTTACATATCACTATGGGATGGCAGGTATTGTGTTTGTCTGACTAGCATTCACATCTTGGGATGGATATCTTTTGGTTGCTGTGTATTTGCTAAGTGTGCATGGTTTGCCTATCCCCTTGACTGTGATGTGTGTGTGTAGTCACACCATATTGTGTATATTAGTTGTGTACTCACCAGGCTCTGGGATGTCTGTTAGTCCGTATACGCTCACTGGTGGTAGGATGGCCCGCACCTTCTCCTCCCGGGCCTGAGGTATACTGGTTTTGCAGGAGGGCCACTGCCGGTGTGCTGGCTGAGGAGGTAGTCCTTTTTGAGTAGGTCCCTGACCCTCCTGCGCACATCATACCACCTGTTCTGGATGTCTTCCTTTGTGCGCAAACATGGTGATTGTGCGTTGACCCTGTCGACAATCCTCGCCCACATCTTGGTTTTCTGCGACATGGGGGTCTGTTGTACCAATGTACCGAACAACTGTGGCTCTACCCTGAGGATCTCGTCTACCAGGACTTCCAATTCACAATCTAGGAACTTATGGTTCTTCTTTGGGGGCATAGTGATGGGTGGTGGTGGTGATTGATGTGTGTGTGTGTGCAAGTGGGGGTGTGTGAGTGTAGGTTTAGCTGGGTGTGTGTGAGGGTGCTATTTGTAGGTGTGGTAATGGTGTGTGGCTTGTGTGATGTATGAGCTGTGAGTGTGTCTGTGGTTGCTGTGTGATGGTGTTCTGTCTGGCAGGTCAGTGGAATTTGCAAGGGATCATGGTAGGGATTTGTGGCCTTTATATAGGTGGAGTTGGAGGTGTGTCCTTGTTCCATTTTTTTTTCCTCCCTGTATTTATTGGCTGAGTGGTTGCTTGTTTGGCCCTTTTTTTAAAATGTTTCCTTGGTGTTTTTGGTGCATGTAGGAGTCGTTCTTGTGTCCGAGTAGGACGCTGCAGTTGTGTGGTGCGATCTTGTCCGACTCTGCTCCCGCTGTGTGTCAGCTAGGTTTCATATGCGGCGTACGAGTCGGTCGCGTAGTATTGGGTTGCTTCGGCTGGGTTTTGTATGCGTGTCGGTCGTACGGCTTGTGCTCCGGGCGAGTCGGTCGTGTTTTGCACGCACAGCATCGTACTACGTGGGTCGGAGTTCGCGGGTACGTTTTGTTCGGGTTCAATCCGAGTGCGTGTCGGTCGGTTCGTTTCGCGTGATTTCCCGGCCGGATGGCTTGTTTCCGTGTGGCTCGGGCGGTCGTTTTGTATTCCGTCCGAGTCTGTCGGATTTCACATGCATTTCATCGTACTACCCGCGTTGTGCGGCGCCGGTCCGAGTCGGTCGGACTAAATTCCCGTACCGAGTCAGTCGGTACGTTTTCCGGCCCGAATCGGAATCGGCCCCTAAATGTACAACAAGATGCACAAGAATTTCTTATTTTTATGCTTGCAGTATTGGAAGATGAAGGAAAAGAAATTGAAAATGTGTTTGGACTAAGTTACAGATGGGATCATAAATGTGAAGAGTGTTCATTTTCTTCTACCACTGAAATAGACACTGAACGATTCATATATTTGACGATACCAGATTGCAAAACAGTGTCTTTTAACAAATTAGTAAAAACAGCTAATCAAGATATGAAATGTTCTCATTGCAAATCACAAATGTTCTCAAAATTATTTATAGACAGATTTGGACAATATGTCATTTTAATGCTACAATGTTGTAGAGCAGCAGATGGAAGAAAATTGGAAACCAAAATTAAAAAATTTGTGGCAAGTCCAGTATAAATTTCAGGAAGAACTTTTAAAGCAGTGGCTATTATTTTTCATGATGGACCTACTACAACATCTGGACACTATACTGTGTATTTAAAGTGCAATAAAGGATGGACTCATTGTAATGATGCCCATTTGGAATTCAAATGTCGGTTGCCTTACAAATTATCAAATTCATATCTGATATTTTTGATGCCAAAGTTTTGAAAACATCATTCGGCCTATTGGGAAGATGTGAACACAAATTAACGAGTTTATTTTGGATATTTTCAATGCAAATGGTTTTGGAAACATTATTCAGCCTATTGGGAAGATGTGATCAATTACTGTTTGGATCATTGTTTGTGCTAATTCTTATTGCATTTGCAAAATTGTGTTTTGAAAGAAGTAGTTTATATATTTGATCTTTGTATTATACACGATGTAAATGAGAGTGTATATTTTACAAAATGTACTAGAGAGAAGTAAAAGATTTAATGTAGTTGAAGAATGTAATTTACAAACTGTAGATAGGTAAACAGATAGTTGCACTTGTAAATATTTTCAATGCAGCTTTGTTTTTTTTTTACAATCTCATTGATTGTATTTTTTTCCCCGCTGTTGTATGATGATCTACATTGAAATCACTGTGTATGGTGAAATTCAGTAGAATCTGAGAACAGCAAAAAGGGAAACTGAATATGTTATGTAATTCTAAAAGTATGTTGTGTTCTTAAAACTATAATATTATATGCAATAACACTTTTTCTTCTTTTTTTTACAGAAGGTAATTCTAAAGTTTGAAAAGATTTTAAATTCAGTTTACAGCAAAACTACTGTAACATAGTTCCACTGAATTTTGTATCTTCTTTAATAAAAAAGGTAAGATGAAATAATGTAATAAGCATGATAATATGAACTAATGTTTACAGTAACTTTTACTGCACTCATCCATTTTTTCAAACACTACCCATGCAGTCATCTATACAGTTAGGCACTGTTCCCATACTCCTCCAAACACCCATGCACTATCTATGCACTTCTGCAATCACGTAGGCAGTACCCATACACTTATAATATTACCCAGACACTACCTATGTACTCTTTCAATCATCCAGGCACTATCTGTACACTCATGCAATCAGATAGACATTATCGATACAGTCTTCCAATCACCCAGGTATTACCTATATACTTCTCCAATCCTCTACACATTACCCCTACGCTCATACAATTACCCAGGCATTACCTATGCATTCCTCTAATCCTCAGACATTACACTTGCACTCTTTCAATCACTGAGGCAGTACCCATGCACTCCTCCAATCACGCAGACATTACTCCTGCACTCATGGAATCACCCAGGCACTACCCATGCACTCATGCAATTACCCAGGCAGTACCCATGCACTATTGCAATTACCCAGGCACTACCCATGCACTTATGGAATCACCCAGGCATTACCCATGTACTCCTTCAATCAGTTAGGCAGTACCCATGCACTCCTCCAAAAACCCAGACATTACCCCTGCACTCATGCAATCACGCAGGCACTACCCATGCACTTCTTCAATCACTCAGGCAGTACCCATACACTCCTCCAATCAACCAGGCACTACCCATGCAGTGTTGCAATCACCCAGGCATTACCCATGTACTTCTTCAATCACTCAGCCATTACCCATGTACTCCATCAATAACTGAGGCAGTACCCATGCACTCATGCAATCACCCAGGCATTACACATGCACTCTTTCAATCACTCAGGCAGTTCCCATGCACTCCTTCAATCACCCAGGCACTACCCATGCACTTATGCAATCACCCAGGCATTACCTATGCACTCTTTCAATCACTCAGACAGTACCCATGCACTCCTCCAATCACCCAGACATTACTCCTGCACTCATGGAATCACCCATGCACTCCTTCAATCACTCAGGCAGTATCCACTCTGTCTTTGCGCCCCCCTCTTTGCTATCTTCGTCCTTTGCCAGTTATCCTGCATAGGGAGGGTGTCCCGCTCTTTGAGTAGTTGCCTCGACCCCCTGTGTGCAGCTGCTCCGTTTCTGCTGGGCTCGTCCTGCTCCTACACATGGGGGGGCGACGCCCCTATCATTTTCGCTTCGTTTTGTTTGTTCATGCGGCTCATTTTGTT
The DNA here is from genome assembly GCA_963921515.1 of Calotriton arnoldi. Lineage (NCBI taxonomy): Eukaryota > Metazoa > Chordata > Amphibia > Caudata > Salamandridae > Calotriton > Calotriton arnoldi. Next base: position 514,633 of record CAWUFW010011891.1, on the reverse strand, counting down.
GTTGGGCTGTGGGCTCCCCTCCATCTTGTGTTTCCCCACTATCTCCACTTTTCACTGGTGATTTTGCACAAGATGGCCGTTTTAATCCCATAGCAGTCATGTTCACAAGTTACTCATTAGACTAATTCTCCTTGGAAACGAAGGTTGGACTGCCTCTATCACTTTCTGTTTTGGACTGTGGGCTCCCCTCCATTTTGTGTGCATCTCTCTGGCCACGTTTTCACCGGTGGTTTCACAAGATGGCCTCTGCACTCCCCCAGTAGTCATGGACACAAGACACTACTTATAATTACCTCTAAGGAAACGAAAGTTGGACTGCCTTTTTGCTACTTAGACCAAGGACTACCAATTAAAAAAAATAAAAAAAGTAATTCCTTCGCATACTGGTCTTGATATCGTGTACTTGTTGTGGATTGATGATCTTTTTTTCCTATGTCAATTGTTTTTCTTTTTTAGGCACTCTCCCATTGGTGTACTCGATGTTGAATTGATGTTTTTTACCTATGTTAACTGTTTTTCCCATTACCGCTAATGCGCAATCAACCTCTCCTCCCACACACTCATATAGAGCCTGAACTCTCAGCCATCCCTCACTCAAATCCTGCTGCGCCAAAAACGCTCCTCCCTGGATCTCCATCATTCTCTCTTTTTTGTATCTGGGTTCCCCTCCACAACAGCTATCTCAATACCAGCACAGACTAGACTCCCATGTGAGCCCACAGACAAATCTTCAATCCTTAGCAACCGCCTGCAATCCTCTGATGGACAACAACTCAATATATACCAAACGTCTAAATATTGTTGTATTTTCTTTTTTATAATGCTGATTTAATTGTCGTGCTGCTCTTTCTTATTTATTCCTTACCCCTCCCCTCTTGCACAATCCCCCCATCCTACTTCAACCTCCTACCCCTAACTCCTCGTTGTACACTTAATAGCTTTATATCACTCCACCCCCCTCTCCTCCAACATATTGACCATCATGTCCCACCTAAGTCCCTCACCCGCGTCCCACTCCAACCCCGCCCTCTCCTCCCTTAACCCCTCCTTCACCAGACATGGCCCCAACTCTTGGTCCATTCCCTACCCTCCCAATCTTTCAAAAAACGCCAAGAAAAATTTGAAACATAAATTACTAATACGACATCCTGAAACCCTAATTGTGGATAACTACCACAGCCTCACGTCACCTATAAAAACCAACTACATTTTCTATTCTAAACGCCCCTCCAAATGAAAGAGCACCTTCCTACGCCACCTCCCAGTCACTAAATCTAACAATATTCCTTACGGTTTCAAACTATCTACTACTCCCTCCCCTATCTTTGCCGGTGAAATTGACATCTCCATCTTTAAAACTGGAAATATCCTCATACAAGCCTCTGAACACAACCTCAACATCTTCGAGCATCATTTCAGCACTCTGTCCCACCAGCTGTCCTTACCTACTCCCTCCCCTCTACTCCCCAACCCCTAGACACATCCTTGTGCTCTCCTGCCTCCCGACAGAATACCCTTCCTCCCCTAAACATCTCTAACCTTAAGGATATATCACATTCTATGACTTCCTATCCAGCACCCAACCCTGAACCCCCCAAAACACCTCAAATTCAATCACCATCTCCCAAACTCCCATGCTCGCCAATGACCGTTACCTTCTGACCCCTAGCTCCACTTCTAAACCCTCTCCTTCCCCCAATCTCCCTCCTAGCCTGCACCACTACACCCCCTCCTGCCCCTACTCCTCCCTCTCCAAACTTCCCCCCCACCCCCAACTCTGATGTTGCCTCTCCACTCACCCCTTACTCCCTCTCTTCTCCTCTTATCCCGTCCCCTACCCATGTAACTATCCCATCCCTCTCCATGCCTGTCCCTCCCACACACTGCCAGTTCACCCCTCTTTCCCCCCCCAGGCCTCCCACACTCCCACAGCTTCTGCACTCTGCCGACCATCCCCCAGGCCTCTCATCCTCTCCGAACACCAGACATCCACCCCCGAACAACTCAGAACATGCCCTCTCCCCCCTCCAGCCCCAACCACCACTTTAACTATCCTGTCCTTCCCTATGCCCCCCCCACCGGCAGCCGGAACCCCCCTCTCCTCCCACAGACCTCCCATACTCCTCCAGCTTCAGCACCTTTCTCCCCTCTCTCCCCCCACAGACCTCCCCACTCCCCCAGCCTCAACACCTTTCTCGCCCCCAGACCTCTCACCCTCTTCGAACGCCAGACCTCCTCCCCCGACCTACTCAGAACATACCTCCCCCCCCACTCCTGCTGCAACTACGTCCCACCTCACTCTTCTAACTCGAACACTTTGCAACATTGACCGCAATATTTCTTCCTTGATATCTGAACTTGCCCGACTTAGAGAGGAATTCAAGGACTTCAAATCCCCTAACCCCAAAACCCGCCCCTCTTGGTCCACTCCACCATGCACTGGTCCTCAAAAACTCTCTAATCCCAAACCTTGGAAAACCATACCACTACACAACCGTTCACATAGACCTCTTCGCACCTTGAACGACCACTCCGCCACTGACCTCTCCGACATCTGCAACTCCTACACACCAAAGACCTCACTTAAGGATACAGCCTTTACTCAATCCAACATCCCTGTTATTATAGGGACCAGCAGAACCCTCTCCTCCCCCTGCTCCCCCAGACCCCCCCTCAACTTACCACCATCCACTCGTGCCCCCCCCCAAAAACAACCCTAAGCCCCTGGGTGCATGCTTGTGAACTGCCGCTCGGCGGTTCGACATGCGACCGAAATTTCCGAAACTATCCTTAGTGAATATATAGACATCGCCTTCCTCACGGAAACCTGGCTCAATGATCAATCAACTCCCATCCTTGATTTACTTTCCCCCCCAGGTTACTCTATCATCAGAAAAGACCGACCGAAGAAAATAGGAGGTGGATTAGCAATAATCTCTAAAAGTGAACTCCAGCTCTCCCTAGTCAAAAACACAGACTTCGCTACCTTTGAATACCTTGGAGCTGAACTTTAGATTCAAGGCGCTCCCCCAATATGACTACACAACATCTATCACCCTTCGGGGTGACCCTCTTCCCTTTGCTGATGAACAATCTGACCTTCTTACTAAATCGTCACTTTCTAGCTCTAAAAATATCTTCCTTGGAGACTTAAACCTTCACTGGAACATGCCTGAGGACCCCACTATCAAACTTCTCAATAACCTTCTTGAGATTAACGACCTCAAACAACTCTGCCATTCCCCAACCCACTCAAAAGGGGCTACTCTTGACGCCATCATTGCAAACAATGATTTGGCATCCCTATCTAACATCATCCCTATCGATTGGTCTGACCACCACCTCATACTGTTCTCGATCTCCCCCTCAGCCCCGCCCGCTCCATCTAAAAACAACAACACCAAAATTTCAACCAGAAACCTTAACCTTATCCCCACTGGTGTACTGGAGGCCAAACTCCAAGCTCAACTTAACTGCACCCCTCCCTCTCTTAATGCAAATGAGCTCACTGAGCACTATAATAAAACTGTCTTCGAGGTCTTAGATCAACTTGCACCACCCAAACTAAAAACTCAAAAAATATCCCGTCCAAATCATGGTTTAAGTCGGTCCTCAACAATGAAAGACGAGCACTTAGACTGGCAGAAAGAACTTGGAGACAACACCCTTCCCCCTCCAATCTCGTCCTCCTTCGAACTACTAGATCTACCTACAAGAAACACATTTTCTCTGAAAAGGCATCTTTCTTTCGTTCACAAATCGCCCGTGCCAAAAACAGACCCAGAGAACTGTTCAACATTGTTAGAAACCTAACTTCCCCCGCCCCCTCAATTTGACTGCCACCTCTAGCAAATGTGAAGAAATTGCTAACTTTTTCTCTGAAAAAATCGCCAAAATTGACCAATCCTTCACGTTAACTCAGATCCCTCCCAACCCCCAATATACCCCTGCTACTACTCCAACACCCTCCCCTCTGATCCTACCCCCTACCTCCTCCCTGCACCAACTTTCCACAACCCCTCCTGAAACCTTCCCCGACATAACACAGCCCAAAAATAATGCCTCCTGGCAGAATTTCCACCCAGTTTCTGAACTAGAAGTCTTTAACATCCTGTCCAAATTAAAACCGTCCTCTCACACAAAAGACCCTCTCCCGTCTACCCTCGTCCAAGATCTTAAACACGTTATTGTCCCTTATTGGACCAATATCATCAACTCCCTTTCCTCGGGGTGCGTCCCTGTCTCCCTCCAACTCGGACAAGTCACGTCCATTCCTAAAAACCCTAAGGCCGACCCTAACGACCCTAATAACCTCCGCCCCATCTCAAACCTCCCCATTCTTTCAAAAGCTCTTGAAAAATGTGCCCTTCTTCAATTGGATAAACACATTGACACTTACAACCTACTCGACCCCCTACAATCCGGCTTCCGTAAAGGCTGCAGTACTGAAACTGCATTGCTAAATATAGTTGATGACATTCACCATGCCCTGGATAATGGCGAGTCCTGCCTACTCATTCTGCTAGATCTCTCTGCGGCATTCGATACAGTTAACCATTCAACCTTACTCAATACACTTAAACTTCGTTTCGGCCTAAATGGAACTGTCCTCAACTGGTTCACCTCCTATTTCCAACACAGAACCCAACAAATCAAAATCCAAAGCTGCCTCTCTAGCCCCACTCCTGTCTCCCTCGGTGTCCCCCAAGGATTGATCCTCTCTCCTGCTCTCTTTAACCTATTCATGGAACCCCTTATCCTCATACTTAAACAAGCCGGTATTAACTATCACATCTATGCCGATGATACCCAACTGTACTATAAAATCAAATCCCACTGAGATGTCCTACACCTTAACACCGCCCATGCTAATATACAAACCTGGTTCTACTCCAACCATCTCAAACTCAATCCAAACAAAACTGAGATCATTCTTTTCTCTCCAAAAACAACCCACTCCCCATCCAAACATGGATCACCGACCTTAGTGCCCTAAACTGTTCACTCTCCTTATCCGAATCAGTAAAATACCTTGGCATCACCATTGACAGTAAGTTAACGCTCAATTCCCATATAAAAATTCGGCAAAAGGAGCACTTTTCACGCTCCAACATCTCACAAAAATCAAACCTTTCAATCCAGCAGAAGTTTTCAAATCTGTTGTCCAATCATTAGTCCTCTCGAAAATTGATTTTGGCAACGCCCTACTCTCTGGATCTCCCAAAGTTCACCTTGCCCCCATCAAATCTGTTCTCATCCTAGCGGCCAGGCTTACAACTGACTGCAAGCACTCTGACCACATCTCGCCTGCGCTTAAGACCCTTAAATGGCTTCCTATCGAAGGCAGATCCTCCTATAAAATAGCCTGCATTACGTACAAAGCCCTTCATCAAAAGACCCCGCTTTACCTCTCAAACAAACTCAATAAAGCGGGCAGTTCCCGACCGATGAGAAGCACCAACTCTCTCCTCCTCGTCCCCCCTCTGTTAAAAAAGAAAGCCGCACAATCTCGCTCCTTCTCTGGTAAAGCTCCCAGCATCTGGAATGCCCTCCCTAAAGATCTACGACTCAACCCTTCATACGCCAGTTTCAAAAAGACCTTAAAATGCACCTACTCAACAAATACTGGGGCCCTTAATCCTTCTATTACCATACTTGCTACACTCTCCCTTCCTTTTGAAACCCTTGCTTTCCCCCTCTCTTCACCCTGCTTGTGTCGACCTCACCTATTCACCCCCTTCCGTGCCCTTCTTCACCTTTTTCTTCCCCCCTTCCACCCCTTTTTGAACACTTCCCCCCCCCCTTTTTTCTCTCTCCCCCAACCCTTACTTCTTCACAAAATAATGAGTCTACCTCCTTTATACCGTTTAATAATTTGTAATTACTCTATTCACGTGTTGTTTCGTAAATAGCCACTTATTTTCACTTTTTATTGATTCAAGCTATATTACTCAATGTGTTCTCTTAGTCCACCATGTCTGAATGCTTCATTTGAATACCACTGTTTTGTATTCCATGTACTATTTTCATTCCAATGTAAAGCGCTCTGATACCCTCGGGTGGAGCCAGCGCTATATAAAACCTTTTAAATAAATAAATACATCCATGCACTCATCTAATCACCCAGAGATTACCCCTTCACTTATGCAATTACCCAGACATTACCCATGCACTTTTTCAATCACTCAGGCAGGACCCATGCACTCCTCCAATCACTCAGGCACTACCTATGCACTCATGCAATCACCCAGGCATTACCCATCCACTTCTTCAATCATTCAGGCAGTACCCATGCACTATTCCAATCACCCAGACATTACACCTGCACTCATGCAATCACCCAGGCATTGCATATGCACTCTTTCACCTCTGTGGAGAGATGTGGTGCAGCGGCCAGGGCAGCTGACTTCGGAGCACAGGGTTCACGGTTCGATCCCCGGCTCCGGCGGCAGCTCAGCTCAGCACCATGTGACTCTGGGCAATAGCTCACTTAATTTCCACTCCGGCCCCCAGCGCCTTGAGACCCGTAAGGGTGAGTAGCTGCGCTATATAAAAACGGACTTACTCAGGCAGTTCCCATGCACTTCTTCAATCACCCAGGCACTACCCATGCACTTATGCAATCACCCATGCATTACCTATGCACTCTTTCAATCAATCAGACAGTACCCATCCACTCCTCCAATCACCCAGACATTACTCCTGCACTCATGGAATCACCCAGGCACTACCCATGCACTCATTCAATCACCCAGACATTACCCCTGCACTCATGCAATCACACAGGCATTACCCATGCACTCCTTCAATCCCTCAGGCACTACCCCTGCAGTCATGCAATCACCCAGGCACTACCTATGCACTCATGGAATAACCCAGCACTACCCTTGTACTCCTTCAGTCATCCAGGCACCATCCATGCACTCCTCCAATCACCCAACCACTACCTATGCACTTATAAAATCATCCAGGCACTTCCTATGCACTTGTCTAATCACTCAGCATTACCCATGCACTCCTCCATTCATCCAGACATTACCCCTGCATTCATGCAATCAACCAGACACTACCCATGCACTCATGCAATCTGTCAGGCACTACCCATGCGGTCATACATGCACTTAGGCATTTCTGTAGCACTCATGCAATCACCCAAGCACTACCCATGCAGTTTTGCAATCATCCAGGTACTACTCCTGCACTCATGCAATCACCCTGGAACTACTCATGCACTCGTCCAATCACTCAAGAACTTCACATGCAGTCCTATGTGCACCCAGGCACTACCCATGCACTCTTCCATGCACCCAGGCATTATTCATGCACTCCTTCAATCACCCAGACATTACCCCTGCACTCATGCAATCACCCAGGTACAACCCCTGCAGTCATGCAACCACCCAGGCACTACCTATGTACTCATGGAATAACCTAGGCAGTACCCTTGCACTCCTCCAATCACCCAGCCACTACCCATGCACTTATAAAATCACCCAGACACTACCTATGCACTCGTCTAATCACTCTGGCAGTACTCATGCACTCCTCCATTCACCCAGACATTACCCCTGCATTCATGCAATCACCCAGGCACTACCCATGCACTCATGAAATCACTCAGGCACTACCCATATAGTCATACATGCACTCAGGCACTTCTACAGCACTCATGCAATCACCCAAGCACTACCCATGCAGTCTTTCAATCATCCAGGCACTACTCCTGCACTCATGCAATCACCCACGTACTACCCATGCACTCCTCCAATCACCCAGGAATTACCCATGCATTCTTCCATGCACCCAGGCATTACCCATGCACTTCTTCAATCACTCAGAGACTACTGCTGCACTCATTCATTACCTCAAACACTATGCATGCACTCATCCAATGAGTCAGGCAATACTGCTGCACTCATTCATTCACTGAGACAGTACTTATTCACTCATACAATGACTCAGACATTACCCTTGCAGTCATTCATAGAACACATACAAGTTTGTCTATTTTCAACCAATTAGGCGGTTCTAAAAATAACCACTTTTTTTCTTCTTTTTTGTTTTATATTATTTTGTATTTTTTAACTCTTTTTTGAGTTTTTTGGGTGTTTTTTTAAACAAAAGAAAAAAAACCCAGAACCAACTGTGAACATGTTCAAAAAATTATGCAATTATGAACTCATTGCATAGGAAAAAAAATAAAAATAATTAACACTGGTGGTTCCTAATAGCAACCAGGATGGCATCCAGTGATTGCTCACCATAACAAAGAATTTTTTTACAATTGACACAATGCTGCTCCACTCTAGCGAAGTCAGGGATGATGTTGGGTGTGCCAGATGATGTTGAAGCAGATGACGTGCTAGGGCCAGCAGCATTGTTGTCAGTTGCCTGCCTTTCATGTTCCCTTCGAAGCTGGTCCCTAGCAAGACATCGAGGATGCATTGTCTGAAGATGTTTCAACATCGATGATGTCCTGCATGAATATTTCTTCTCCGAACCTCGTGAGAGCACATTCTGACAAATAGTGCAGCTGACTTTTCGGGCATTCACCTTTTTCTCCCCAGGTGGAATGGAGAAAAATGCCCACACGATACTTTCGTATCTTTTCTTCACGGGTTCCTCCAGGTCTTCTTCCTCTTCAGGTGGAACTTGCTGAGGTTGATTGCTAGCTGCCATTTTTAGATGACTTGTAAAAAAACACCATAAAAAGGCAAACAAGAGGAGCAGAAGACAACAGGTGTGTCTGCTGAGATGCTCTTGAAGGAATGAAAAAAATGGGTGGGGTTCTCCAAGTTCTAGAATGAAAAGGTTCTTAACCAATGAAATTGTTTCTTTTGAAGTCACATGGGATTCGCGCACCAGGCGCGCAACCAGCGCGCACCCGACGCGATTTCCAGAAAATATATTTAAGAATAATATATCTTTATTACAATTACATATATATGATTTTTATAATTAGTTTAAATAATCTCTTGCTATAATATACATATTAAACTTATCTACATATACTTTTAAAACATAAAAATTTTACGGTGGTTTCGCGCACCCGGTGTGACCCCCCGAAGTATGTACGTGACGTTACGCGGGGCCAGGAACCACGCACCCGTCGCATACCAAACGCGCATCCTATACGACTTATCCAATATGCCGGCAAAATTCTTGGATTCGCGCACCCACCGAGACAGGCACACGATCGGTACACAAATCCACTTTTAGAAAAAAAAAATGAAATGTATATTTATATTTTAGAAAAGAGAAAACATTACATTATTTTTATAACAAATAAAAAACTAAGAAAAAGTATTTTTTGGACATTATAGTTAGAAATTAGCATTTAAAAAACCTATGAAATTCACTGAAAAAACCATAGGTTTCAAGGACGTTATAGTTAGAAATTAGCATTTAAAAAACCTTAGAAATTCATTGAAAAAACCACAGGTTTCAGGGACGTTATAGTTAGTTGGACATTTCACTCGTACAAAACCAGAGAAATTCAGCTGTTATAGTTAGTTGAGCTAACTATAACTCGCACCCCGCAATCACTGCTGATGACGTCACATATTACATCACTCATGACATGGTCAGTGACATCACTAATGACATCACTGATGACATCCCAAATGACATCACTGATGACATCATCCACATGATAATATGATGCCCCTCCTCACACCCTAATATAACCTTTGATACACCCACTCTAAAATACACACTACCATTTTCGAAACCATAGACACACCAATACCAATTACTACATACCCACTCACTGATTCCTAGGTCTACACACACATCCACTCATTCACCCATACAGTCACTCATACATGCAGTCACAAATCAATACAGCACTATCATTTGCACTCATACACCTATACAGACACTCACACACCACCACTCACCCATTGAGCTACCCACACACCTAGTCAGTCATGCAAAGAATCAATCACACTCCCATTTAGTCACCTATACAGTTATACACACACCACCTCACTTATTCATACAGATACTAACACATACTTACTCTCTTATACAATCACAGACACAAGCACACACTCATCCATACAGCCACTCGCACAATCATTCACTCTCACATACAGTCATTTATATAGTCCAACACTCACATATACTGCCTTTCACATATGTAGTTACTCACACATGTACCACTGAGACATCCATTGACTCACCAACACACCCATACACACACTCACCCACCCATACAGCCCTTCACAGATGCACTCTTGAACCATATACCCAGTGAATCACCCACTCACACATCTATGCACAGAGTTACACACACCCCACCCACCCCCACAGACACTCAGGCACCCATACAGATACTCAGACAACCAATCAATAACCCATATAGACATTCATGTAGCTACTCACCAACCCATGCAGGCGCTTACACACCAACTGACAGACTGATACAGACATTCACACAGTTTAGTCACTAACCCATGCATTCAGTAAGAAACGTTTAATCTCTCACTTATACAGTCAGTCACGCACCTACTAAATCATCCATACAGAGACTCATACACCCACTCATTCTTCAATACACCTTGGCATATATATATATAAAACATATTTAAACTTTTCAGAAACACTCAGTCACTGGATGATGTCATCAGTGACGTCATCAGTGATGTCATTTAAGATGTCATCAGTGATATCATCAGTGATGTCACTGACCATGTCATGAGTGATGTAATATGTGACATCATCAGCAGTGCATTACGGGGGCGCCAGTTATAGTTAGCTCAACTAATTATAACTGCCGAATCTCTCTGGTTTTGTACGAGTGAAATGTCCAACTAACTATAACGTCCCTGAAACCTATGGTTTTTTCAGTGAAAAAAATAAAATAAAATATATATATATATATCTTAGGGCGGGTGCTTCTCAAAACACGGCGGTGCTTCGTAGGTTATAAATTCCTGCCGTAAAAATTTCTTAACTTTAAAGAAATATCAGCACTCATGGGTCGGTAATCAGTCGATCTTTATTTCACCAATAACAAACGCTGTTTCGGAACCAGTCCTTCGTCAGTGTTTGCACTCAATGTAACGAAGCGCCATTTTTAAAGGTGTTGAGTAAAACAGAATCATAGAGACTAAAAGAGGATTTTGGTCGCCTTTCTACTAGGCGCCATATCAGAGTGGTGTCTTTTGCATATTCTAATCTCATATCTGTATAACCAATGTTCATGCATACAGTTATTTGACTTGCGCGACCAAATTAACATATTATCATTTGATATTCAAATTGAAAAACATTATCATTATTTTCAACATTTCGCGCTTATTGCCACTCTTAATCAAAATCTCGCCGTGGATCGGCATAAGGCAATCTCCAAATGGACATTGCCCCAGTTCCTCTATTTAATTACGCCGTAAATCGGCAAGTCTCATTTGATATTAGATCAGCAAATATATTAACTTTAATAGTATCTTTTCAATCATTTCGGGACATATTAAATATCTAAATGTACTGCCAATTCTTCCCCGCTTATTAAGCCCATTTGGAGTCCTAGTTTGTAAATCGATTATATATCGTGACTCCAATCTCCGTAGTTTCAGTACCCTGTCTCCCCCTCTGATACTCATCGGAACATGATCTAGGCTAAAAAATTGTAACAGATCCCTATTACTTCTGTGTTTAATGGCGAAGTGCCTGGCGACAGGATAATTCAAATCCTTCTTCGCTATGGCACGCATGTGCTCTAGTATCCTTATTTTGACACTGTGTATCGTACTGCCTATATATCTAAGGCCACAAGGGCAACTCAGGCAGTAGACACAGTGTGTGGTTTGACAGGTCATGAATTTAGCAATTTTCCTACGGATTTTCGTTCCTGTAACCTCATAGCTGAGTACTCTTTTGCTAAAGGCACAGGCCTTACATTTACCACACGGATAAAAGCCTCTCATTTCACACAATGTACTTTGTTTAGGGGAAATCACGTCTAAATGACTATGAACCAGGCTGTCCTTTAGAGAACGGGCCTTCCTGAACGTGATCATGGGACTTGATGGAATGTCCATTCCAATGATCATGTCAGTTTTTAATATGTGCCAATTTCTCCTCATGATTACGTCGTAATCATGCGAAATGATTGAAAAGATACTATTAAAGTTAATATATTTGCTGATCTAATATCAAATGAGACTTGCCGATTTACGGCGTAATTAAATAGAGGAACTGGGGCAATCTCCATTTGGAGATTGCCTTATGCCGATCCACGGCGAGATTTTGATTAAGAGTGGCAATAAGCGCAAAATGTTGTAAATAATGATAATGTTTTTCAATTTGAATATCAAATGATAATATGTTAATTTGGTCGCGCAAGTGAAATAACTGTATGCATGAACATTGGTTATACAGATATGAGATTAGAATATGCAAAAGACACCACTCTGATATGGCGCCTAGTAGAAAGGCGACCAAAATCCTCTTTTAGTCTCTATGATTCTGTTTTACTCAACACCTTTAAAAATGGCGCTTCGTTACATTGAGTGCAAACACTGACGAAGGACTGGTTCCGAAACGAGTTTGTTATTGGTGAAATAAAGATCGACTGATTACCGACCCCGCGAGTGCTGATATTTCTTTAAAGTTAAGAAATTTTTGGAGCAGGAATATATATATATATATATATATATATATATATAACCTACTGGCGGTCGCCAGTAGGTAGTTATAGTTAGGACCTAGTTGCCATAGGAAAAACGTTTTTTCTTTTACCAATATCTTTGGCGCCGTTTGACGAATCTTCGTGAAATTTTCAAAACTAATGGTTCGCTCAGGTCAGCTCCTCTCTTGAAAGTTTCGGGGTGATTCATCGAGCAGGGGCCAAGAAAAAAGGGGGTCCCAAAACGCATTTTCTCCATGTTAATTTCCATAGGAAACTTTAGACAAAGCTACAGCCCGAACTGCTGAACGGAATTACACCAAACTTGGCAAAAAGGTAGGTCTTGGTTCAGAAAGCGTTCTTTTTTTTTTAAATGGTATAAATCTGTTCAGTAGTTCCTGAGAAATTCAAAAATAAAAAAATATCGATGTCTGGTGACCAAGGAGGATTTGCGAACCCTCCCAAGCACAAGCTTGATTCTGATTGGCTGCCAACACTTCAAACCAGAAAGTGTTGGCAGCCATCTTGTGACTTGGTAGAATGACAATGCGTGGAGGGGCTCCTCCCCCTCACACTGCCCCGGGAACCGCCACCTCCCCGGGGCTTTATCAATAAGGTGCGGGGGGCACGCTGCCCCCCCGCAGCCCTGGGGACTGCCACCTCCCCGGGGTTTCAATTTAAATAAGGCAGGGGGCCTCGCGTGCCCTCCCTAGCCCTGGAGACCGCCACCTCCCAGGGGCTACTGTAAAAGAACTGTGTGGGGGCTCGAGTCCCCTCACACTGCCCCAGGGACCACCACCTCCCCGGGGTTTCAATTTAAATAGGACGGGGGGCCTCGCGTGCCCTCCCAAGCCCTGCAGACCGTCACCTCCCAGGGGCTACTGTAAAAGAACTGTGTGGGGGGGCTCGAGTCCCCCCACTCTGCCCCGGGGACCACCACCTCCCGGGGTACTAAGTATTGAAATACGGGGGTCCGTTGCAGCCCCCCGGGGACCACCACATCCCTGGGGCTATGTATATGTTGTGAGGGGGCAGCGCGGCCCCCTTCTGGAGCCCTTCATGGCCCTGGGGACCACCACCCCCCAGGGCCGGCTCCAGCAATGTCCTGGGGTGCCCACCCCCGGGACATTGCAGTTTGCAATGACAGGGCGGGAGCAGTGAAACCTGCTCTGACTTCCATGAAGCGAAGCAAATTGCTGTTGGACAAGGGGAGCTGCATGTCAGCAACTCCCCTTGTCCAAAAGCAATGCTGGCTCCCACAAGAGGCGGGGAGCCGGCTGGGACCGTGGGGGCATTGGGGCTCCCCCTGCAGTCCCCAACAAAAAGGCCAGGCCCCCAGGCCAGAAGTGGCCCAGGGAAGGTGGGCCACGCGGCCCCCTCCCGTAACATAATAAAAGAATAAAATAAAAAAAGAGGCAATGCCCCTAGGGATAGGGTCCCCGGGGCCAATAATGGCCTCAAGAGGGGGGCCACACGGCCCCCCCTCCTTTAAAGGTGTTTTTTTTTTAATGAAAGTGGCCATGCCCCGGGGGATGGGGTCCCCAGGGCCGAAATCGGCCTCGGGAGGGGGCTGCGGGACCCTTTCCCGTTTTCTTTTTTTTTATAAAGTTAAAAAAATGGTTCAGGCCTTGCCACAGGGCCCAAAAAATACTAAAAGAAGGGGGGCCACACAGCCCCCCTTCTAAAAATATTTTTTTTTAAAGAAAAGCCGGCATCTCGCCGGAGGCCTCGCCCCCTCCCTGCACCACTCTGCAAACGCGCCTCATGGCGCATTCTGGGTTGGGGATTAAGTCCCCTTTAATCGTAAGGGTCCTTAGGGGTCAACTATACCACCAGGTACCTCCAGTAATCCCCACAGAGTGGGATTGCTGAGAGGTGGTCCGAAGGCCACGCCCCTTTTTACACCACTCTGCAAACGCTCCTCTTGGTGCACTGCTGGTGGGGGGCGATGAGGTCCTCTTGTGTCTTGAGGACCTCAGGACTAAAGTGGACTTCATCCCCCGAGCAGCAGTGCGCCAGGAGGCGCGCTTGCAGAGTGTTGTAAAAAGGGGCATGGCCTCGGACCACTCTCAGCAATCCAGCTGTGTGGGGCTTACTTGAGATAACAGGAGGTCTAGTTGGCCCCCAGGGACCCTCAGGAGGCAAGGGGACTACATCTCCCAACCAAGAGCGCGCCAGGAGGTGCGCTTGCAGAGTGGTGGAGAAAGGGGGCATGGCCTGTGTCCACCTCTTAGCAAGCCCACTGTGTGGGGCTTACTGGAGGTAACAGGTAGGCTAGTTGACCCCTAAGGACCCCCACAAGCGAAGGGGACTTCATCCCCCAACCAAGAGCTTGCCAGGAGGCGCATTTGCAGAGTGGTGGGCAAAGGGGTCGGGCCTGCTATGAGAACTTAGCAATCCTGTTGTGTGGGACTTACTGGAGATAATAGGAGGGGTAGTTGGCTCCCAAACATGTCCTTGGGGGCTGACTACCCCTCCTGTTACAGTGGGATTGCTAAGAGGTCTTCGGAGGCCACACCCCCTTTCTCCACCACTCTGCAAATGCACCTCCTGGCACACTACAGGTTGGGGGATGAAGTCCACTTTTCTCCTGAGGGACTTTGGGGGCCAAGAAGCCCTCCTGGTACCTCCTGTAAGACCTACGCAGCGGAATTCCTGAGCGCTGGTCAGAGGCCCAGCACCCTTTCTCTACCACTCTGCAAACGCGACTACTAGTTAAAGAAGCATTTGCAATGTAATAGGTTTCGCATTTGCGAGAGTTAGAGCTATTGGCATTGTAAATGTAAAAGTTCTTTACTAATGTTTTTTGGAGTGGAGTGGATGTACGTTGTGTGTAGTGGAATTATGTGGTATGTTGTGCAGTGATATTATGTGTATAGAAAGTATGTGGTATTTAGTGTATAAGAATTATGTAGAGTGGGATTATGTGTTATGGAGAGTAATTATGTGGTATGGTAGTCTGTGTTGTGGAGTGGTAACCTCAGGTTTAGTCTTCCTCGTTTCCATAGAAGCTAAACTATAAACTCAATGATACAAAAAAAGAAGGAATCACTGAGGAGCACTTCTGGACCTAGTCATGAGCAGGGCCACTGGAATTATGCAACTGTTTGGCTGCACCGACTTTCGCACACTTATACATTTTCCGCATTAGCCACATAATCCATCATCTGCTGCCTAATCTGCAGATTTGAACAAAAAAAGCCTTGTTTCTAGCTCAAACGGCTCAAACGTTACCAAAAATGCAGCTACAAGTGTTACAGCGTGGTGAAAGGTCCTTTGTAAACCTAGAATGGTCACCTATTACTTATTGCTAAATCAGGGTGTTAAATTGGGACTAATTGTGTGCAAACCACTCTTGCTTCTTTCTGCGCCTCTTTTGCCTCTTTCTGCATTTCTGTTGCTTCTTTCTGTACCTTTCTTTCTTTTTCTGCACTTCTCTTGCCTCTTTATGCACATCTCTTCTACTTTCTGCACCTCTCTTTTGCCTCTTTCTGCACCTCTGTTGTCTCTTTCTGCACCTCACTTGCTTCTTTGTGCACCCCTCTTGCCTCTTTCTGCACCTCTCTTGCCCTTTCAGCACCCCTCTTCCCTCTTTCTGCACCCCATCTGCCTCTTTCTGCACCTCTGTTCCTTCTTCCTGCACTTCTTTTGTTTCTTTCTGCACTTCTTTTGTTTCTTTCTGCACCCCTCTTGCTTCTTTCTGCACCCCTCTTGCCTCTTTCTCCACTCCTCTTCCCCCTTTCTGTATGTCTGTTGCTTCTTTCTGCACTTCTCTTGCCTCTTTCTCCACCCCTCTTTCCTCTTTCTGCATCTCTGTTGCTTCTTTCTGCACTTATCTTGCGTCTTTCTGCACCTCTATTGCTTCTTTCTGCACCCCTTGTGCCTCTTTCTGCACCCCTCTTCTCTTTCTGCACTCATCTTGCCTCTTTCTGCACCTCTGTTCCTTCTTTCTGCACTTTTTTGTTACTTTCTGCACCTCTCTTGCTTCTTTCTGCACCCGTCTTGCCTCGTTCTCCACCCTTTTGCCCTCTTTCTGCACCTCTGTTGCTTCTTTCTGTACCTCTCTTATCTCTTTCTCCACCCCTCTTCCCTCTTTCTGCACCTCTGTTGCTTCTTTCTGCACCTCTCTTGCTTCTTTCTGCACCCCTCATGCCTCTTTCACACCCCTCTTCCCGCACCCCTCTTGCCTCTTTCTGCACCTCTGTTCCTTCTTTCTGCTCTTCTTTTGTTTCTTCATGCACCTCTCTTGCTTCTTTCTGCACCCCTCTTGCCACTTTCTCCACCCCTGTTACCCCTTTTTGCATCTCTGTTCAGACCCTCCAGGATTTCGCGATTTGCAAAATAATCGCGAAATCAGCACTTTTGTAAAAAGGCCGCGCTTTTTCCAAAAGTGCCCGCGAAATCAGGGCTGGGCGGCAGAAAGCAGTCCTGTCTCCTGCAAGAAGAGCCGAGCAATGCGTGCAGAGCAATTCCTGCATTACGTTCTTAACAACAACGTGCAGGCCCCACTTATCACAGCACTTCCTGCTCCACACTAAAAGGCCTTTATCCAAAACCACACATGTAGATTTTTGAAAGTAGAAAATAATAAACCTGCACAGTGCTTCCCTTATAATGCGCCTTGTGTGCACTCTTGCGCCTGAGGGTTTATGGAGTGCGCTGCTCTTTCCACACTGGGAGTGCTGTTTTCCCATATTTCAAGGTGGAATGATCAAGAGATTTGTGCTGGGACTAAAATTTACCCTGTCCTAAGCTTGTGTAAGTGTTCCAAACCCACCACAGCATGGAAAATATAAATGCCGTAAGCATCTTTGTCATGGCTGGGACGCTGCAGACATGCAGACACCTTCCCTAGCAGGGAAAGTAACATTACATTCCTGTAATTACTGCTTGAATTAGAATGGCCCTGCTCTGGGAAAGAGCCCCAGCTCCGGGCTCGCTCTAGCTGGAAGAGGAAAGAACTAGTAGCCTGCGCTAGGAGGCGCTGTGGCTTTCATTTGGACTGGTGATGGCTCAGAAGTACTTTAAAAGTGGAGAGTATGTTTTTGGGTTAACTGAATATAGTCTTATAGATCACAATGCTTATGTTTGGCTGCCCTGCCCCAGATCCTGCTCCTTTTAAAGATATTGGAGACTATTCACACAGGCATTTTGTAGAACATAAAGTAATAGTCCTGTAGTACTCTTTTACACACTCTTACTTTCTTTTTTTTATTGGCCCCAAAACATAAACTTGCAACATTCAGGGGCTAGATATATACAAACAGAAAGGACTGGGCCCTCTCTGCACTTTTACTAACTTGTACGATTCAGGGCAGATTTGCAAAGGCATGTAGGAGTATGTAAAATATATAGTTCTACTCATAAATGCTTGTGTGAACCAGTGCCTTGAGTACACAGAATTATAACTGCTGTGTTGAAGATAAAGGCCAAGTTAAGGGGCCATCAGGTGGCTGCTTTTGATCAAGTATCCTGACTGGACGTGGCCTGGAACCTAACTTAAATGTAAATACAACGGAGGGGAAATAAAAGAACAAAGCTTGTTATCTCTTCACAGGTACTTAAGAGAGGCATGCTTTTGACTTTGTTCAGTCCCTTTATGTAAGTAAGTGCATGCACTGTAAGAATGTCAGATGTGTTGATCTGTCCAAGTATTTACAAAAATAACAATTTAAAAAGTACTATTTTATTTCTTTTATAGCGCTGCTCATCCCAATGCAGGGTGTCAGATTGCTTCACATAACATACACATTAGACATTGATAATAAATCATGTAAGTGTGTAAATCAATGTACAAGATGGGTTATAAGGTGCAGGAGCCACATGTCCTTCACAGCTCACTGTGCTATATTAGAAGGATTACAGTTTATGAACTGCAATTAACAAAAGGATCTCTGTGTTCAAAGCAGTAACTTACCTACCTAGCTACATAAAATAAAAATCTCTCATCTGCATGTTACGTGATGTGCTTTGCAGGAGACACATTAACCTTCTATACTACTTTGATGCAATTCTGGGACTACACAAAACACAGGCCTCTCCACCAAATGCTTTATTCTACAGAGTTATCTCACCATTATCATTATTCCCTGAGATTTACTGGGTACCTCTATAGCAGAAGCCTTAACCCCATCAAATATTTTAAAATGCAGACATTGCAACCAATTAAGCAGAAGAGATTTACTGCCATGCTACTCCTTGTTGCCAATTTCTTTGTGGCAAGGCTTTGGAAAAAAAAATAGTTGAGGCCCAGATTTTACGTTGGGATTGCACCACTTTTTTTGGAGCAAGCCCAAAGCAAAATCTAATTTGTTGAATCTCATCATGTGCTTAAATGTACTCATGATATACCTGATAAACCTATTTGTGAGGTCTTAATATCTGATGTCACTTCCAGAGAGATCACTTCCTGTGATCAAACGTGCAATGCCATGCGTTGTGGCGTCATGTGCTATGGTGACACGCGTCATGATGTCACTTGCAAACTACCTAACTTGGTTAGTCCCCCCACTTCTTTTTTTATAGGACTTGTGTCCTGGAGGAGGGGGTGGTGGTAGGTAGAAGGTGGGGGTGAGGGGTGGGTCAGTCAGTATAATCATGTGTACAACTTGTTGTTTACTGCGCAGTTTTAAGTGCATGAGCAGCCGGGAGAGAATCGAATTACAGCAAACCATGGTGTAGGCTTGTAAGCAAGGTCGGTGGAAGGGTAAATGCCACTGGTCAAGGTAGGGGTGTCTGCGCCCTGTTTTGGGGCAAGAGTAGACAGGAAGAGGGGCGCAGCATTGGACACCAATGCATCCCCTCTCTTCTTGTTTCGGAACCAAGCAGGGGTGCATTTAGGCTTGCAAGAGTGTCTTAGACTCTTGCGGGCACACCAATTTAAAAGTAGAGAGTTATGATTGGCCCTAGAACCTTTATTTCCCTTGGGCCATATCGCTCCTGTGGAAGTCAGAGTCTCACAGGTTCTCTGATTGGCTGCCAGCAACATGAGAAAAATTGACTCTGGGACTTAGCAAAGCAAACAAATACTCTCAGACACTTTAAACATGCCTATTTGAAAGTGGAATACTCTGCTAAAATAGTTTCCATTGATGTAATACTGAAAAGGAATGATTACGAGTAAAATAAAATGCCGAAATAATGCCGCTAAAATTCAATTTTTGTGCTGCTAAATTTCAATTTTTGTGCTGCTAAATTTGCAAATCTATGCCGCAATATCCTGGGGGGTCTGTCTGTTGCTTCTTTCTACACTTCTCTTGCCTCTTTCTCCACCCCTCATCTCTCTTTCTGCACCTCTGTTGCTTCTTTCTGCACTTCTCTTGCCTGTTTCTCCACCCCTCATCTCTCTTTCTGCACCTCTGTCCCTTCTTTCTGCAACCCTTGTGCCTCTTTCTGCACCCCTCTTCCCTCTTTCTGCTCCCCTCTTGTCTCTTTCTGCACCTCTGTTGCTTCTTTCTGCACTTGTTTTGTTTCTTTCTGCACCTCTCTTGCTTCTTTCTGCATCCCTCGTGCCTCTTTCTGCACCCCTTTTCCCTCTTTCTGCACTCCTCTTGCCTCTTTCTGCACCTCTGTTCCTTCTTTCTGTACTTCTTTTGTTTCTTTCTGCTCCTCTCTTGCTTCTTTCTGCACCCCTCTTGCTTCTTTCTGCACCCCTCGTGCCTCTTTAACTCCCCTCTTCTGTCTTTCTGCTCCCCTGTTGCCTCTTTCTGCACCTCTGTTCCTTCTTTCTGCACTTCTTGTGTTTCTTTCTGCACCTCTCTTGTTTCTTTCTGTATCCCTCTTGCCTCGTTCTCCACCCCACTTCCTCCTTTCAGCATCTCTGTTGCTTCTTTATGCATTTCTCTTGCTTCTTTCTGCACCTCTCTTGCTTCTTTCTGCACCCCTCGTGCCTCTTTCTGCACTCCTCTTCCCTCTTTCTGCACTCCTCTAGCCTCTTTGTGCACCTCTGTTGCTTCTTTGTGCACTTCTTTTGATTCTTTCTGCACCCCTCTTGCCTCTTTCTGCACCTCTGTTCCTTCTTTCTGCACTTTTTTTGTTTCTTTCTGCACCTCTTGCTTCTTTCTGCACCCCTTTTGCCTCTTTCTTCACCCCTCTTGCCTCTTTCTGCATCTCTGTACCTTCTTTCTGCACTTCTTTTATTTCATTCTGCAGCTCTCTTTCTTCTTTCTGCACCCCCTTGCCTCTTTCTCCACCCCTCTTTAATCACCTCTGTTGCCTTTTTCTGCACCTCTGTTCCTTCTTTCTGTACTTCTTTTGTTTCTTTCTACACATCTCTTGCCTCTTTTTGCAACCCTCTTTCCTCTTTCTGCACCTCTGTTGCTTCTTTCCGCACTACTCTTGCTTCTTTCTGCAACTCTCTTGCTTCTTTCTGCACCACTCATGCTTCTTTCTGCACCCCTCTTCCCTCTTTCTGCACCCCTCTTGCCTCTTTCTGCACCCCTGTTCATTCTTTCTGCTCTTCTTTTGTTTCTTTCTGCACCTCTCTTGCTTCTTTCTGCACCCCTCTCGTCACTTTATCCACCCCTGTTCCCCCTTTTTGCATCTCTGTTGCTTCTTTCTGCACTTCTCTTGCCTCTTTCTCCACCCCTCATCCCTCTTTCTGCACCTCTGTTGCTTCTTTCTGCTCTTCCTTTGTTTCTTTCTGCACCTCTCTTGCTTCTTTCTGCACCCCTCTCGTCACTTTCTCCACCCCTGTTCCCCCCTTTTGCATCTCTGTTACTCCTTTCTGCACTTCTTTTGCCTCTTTCTCTACCCCTCGTCCCTCTTTATGCACCTCTGTTGCTGTTTCTGCACTTCTCTTGCTTCTTTCTGCACCTCTGTCCCTTATTTCTGCACCTCTTTCCCTTCTTTCTGCAACCCTTGTGCTTCTTTCTGCACCCCTTTGCCTCTTTGTACAACACTCTTGCCTCTTTCTGCACCTCTGTTCCTTCTTTCTGCACTTCTTTTGTTTCTTTCTGCAGCTCTCTAGCTTATTTTTGCACCCCCTTGCATCTTTCTCCACCCCTCTTCCCTCTTTCTTCACCCCTGTTGCCTTTTTCTGCACCTCTGTTCCTTCTTTCTGTTGTACTTTTATTTTTTTCTGCACATCTCTTGCTTCTTTCTGCACCCCTCATGCCTCTTTCTGCACCCCTCTTCCCTCATTTTGCACCCCTCTTGCCTCTTTCTGCACCTCTGTTGTTTCTTTCTGCACTACTCTTGCTTCTTTCTGCACCTTGCTTGCTTCTTTCTGCACCACTCGTGCTTCTTTCTGTACACCTCTTCCCTCTTTCTGCACCCCTCGTGCCTCTTTATCCACCCCACTTCCCCTTTCTGCATCTTTGTTGCTTCTTCCTGCATTTCTCTTGCTTCTTTCTGCACCTCTCTTGCTTCTTTTGGCACACCTCGTAACTCTTTCTGCACCCCTCTTCCCTAATTCTGCACTCCTCTTGCCTCTTTCTGCACCTCTGTTGCTTCTTTCTGCACTTCTTTTGTTTCTTTCTGCACCTCTCTTGTTTCTTTCTGCACCCCTCTTTCCTCTTTCTCCACCCCTCTTACCCCTTTCTGCATCTCTGTTGCTTCTTTATGTACTTCTCTTGCTTCTTTATGTACCCCTCGTGCCTCTTTCACACCCCTCTTCCCTCTTTCTGCACCACTCTTGCCTCTTTCTGCACCTCTGTTTCTTCTTTCTGCACGTTTGTTTCTTTCTGCACCTCTTGTTTCTTTTTGTATCCCTCTTGCCTCTTTCTCCACCCCACTTCCCCCTTTCTGCATCTCTGTTGCTTCTTTATGCACTCCTCTTGCTTTTTTCTGCACCCCTCTTCCCTCTTTCTGCACTCCTCTTGCATCTTTTTGCACCTCTGTTGCTTTTTTCGCCACTTCTTTTGTTTCTTTCTGCACTCCTCTTGCCTCTTTCTGCATCTCTGTTCCTTCTTTCTGCACTTCTTTTGTTTCTTTCTGCACCTCTCGCTTCTTTCTGCACCCCTTTTGCCTCTTTCTCTACCGCTCTTGTCTCTTTCTGCACCTCTGTTTCTTCTTTCTTTACCCCTGTTGCCTCTTTCTGCACCTCTGTTCCTTCTTTCTGCACTTGTTTTGTTTCTTTCTGCACATCTCTTGCTTCTTTCTGCACCCCTTGTGCCCCTTTCTGCACCCATCTTCCCTCTTTTTGTACCCCTCTTGCCTCTTTCTGCACCTCTGTTGCTTCTTTCTGCACTACTCTTGCTTCTTTCTGCACCTCGCTTGCTTCTTTCTGCACCACTCGTGCTTCTTTCTGCACCCCTCTTCAATCTTTCTGCACCCCTCTTGCCTCTTTTTGCACCTCTGTTCCTTCTTTCTGCACTTCTTTTGTTTCTTTCTGCAAATCTCTTGCTTCTTTCTGCACCCCTCTTGCCTCGTTTTGCACTTCTGTTCCTTCTTTCTGCACTTCTTTTGTTTCATTCTGCAAATCTCTTGCTTCTTTCTATATCCCTCTTGCCTCTTTCTCCACCCCACTTCCCCCTTTCAGCATTTCTGTTGCTTCTTTATGCACTTCTCTTGCTTCTTTCTGCACCTCTCTTGCTTCTTTCTGCACACTTCATTCCTCTTTCTGCACCCCTCTTCCTTCTTTCTGCACTCCTCTTGCCACTTTCTGCACCTCTGTTGCTTCTTTCTGCACTTCTTTTGTTTCATTCTGCACCTCTCTTGCTTCTTTCTGCACCCCTCTCTCCTCTTTCTCCACCCCTCTTCCCCCTTTCTGCATCTCTGTTGCTTCTTTCTGCACTTCTCTTGCCTCTTTCTGCACCTCTGTCCCTTCTTTCCGCACACCTTTTCCCTCTTTCTGCTCCCCTCTTGTCTTTCTGCACTTCTTTTGTTTCTTTTTGCACCCCTCTTGCTTCTTTCTGCACCCCTCGTGCCTCTTTCTCTACCGCTCTTGTCTCTTTCTGCAACTCTGTTTCTTCTTTCTTCACCCCTGTTGCCTCTTTCTGCACCTCTGTTCCTTCTTTCTGCATTTGTTTTGTTTCTTTCTGCACATCTCTTTCTTCTTTCTGCACCCCTCGTGCCCCTTTCTGCACCCCTCTTCCCTCTTTTTGCACCCCTCTTGCCTCTTTCTGCACCTCTGTTGCTTCTTTCTGCACTACTCTTGCTTCTTTCTGCACCTCGCTTGCTTCTTTCTGCACCACTCGTGCTTCTCTCTGCACCCCTCTTCCCTCTTTCTGCACCCCTCTTGCCTCTTTTTGCACCTCTGTTCCTTCTTTCTGTCCTTCTTTTGTTTCTTTCTGCAAATCTCTTGCTTCTTTCTGCACCCCTCTTGCCTCTTTTTGTACCTCTGTTCCTTCTTTCTGCACTTCTTTTGTTTCATTCTGCAAATTTCTTGCTTCTTTCTGTATCCCTCTTGCCTCTTTCTCCACCCCACTTCCTCCTTTCAGCATTTCTGTTGCTTCTTTATGCACTTCTCTTGCTTCTTTCTGCACCTCTCTTGCTTCTTTCTGCACACCTCATGCCTCTTTCTGCACCCCTCTTCCTTCTTTCTGCACTCCTCTTGCTACTTTCTGCACCTCTGTTGCTTCTTTCTGCACTTCTTTTGTTTCATTCTGCACCTCTCTTGCTTCTTTCTGCACCCCTCTTTCCTCTTTCTCCACCCCTCTTCCCCCTTTCTGCATCTCTGTTGCTTCTTTCTGCACTTCTCTTGCCTCTTTCTGCACCTCTGCCCCTTCTTTCCGCACACCTTTTCCCTCTTTCTGCTCCCTTCTTGTCTTTTTGCACTTCTTTTGTTTCTTTTTGTACCCCACTTGCTTCTTTCTGCACACCTTGTGCCTCTTTCACACCCCTCTTCCCTCTTTCTCCACCCTCTTGCCTCTTTCTGCACCTTTGTTCCTTCTTTCTGCACTTCTTTTGTTTCTTTCTGCACCTCTCTTGCTTCTTTCTGCACCTCTCTTGCTTCTTTCTGCACCCCTCGTGCCTCTTTCTGCACCCCTCTTCCCTCTTTATGGACTCCTCTGGGCCTCTTTGTGCACCTCTGTTGCTTCTTTCTGCTCTTCTTTTGTTTCTTTCTGCACCTCTCTTTCTTCTTTCTGCACCCCTCTCACCTCTTTCTCCACCCCGTTCCCCCTTTTTGCACCTCTGTTTCTTCTTTCTTCACCCCTGTTGCCTCTTTCTGCTCCTCTGTTCCTTCTTTCTGCACTTGTTTTGTTTCTTTCTGCACATCTCTTGCTTCTTTCTGTATCCCTCATGCCTCTTTCTGCACCCCTCTTCCCTCTTTTGCAACCTTCTTACCTCTTTCTGCACCTCTGTTGCTTCTTTCTGCACTACTCTTGCTTCTTTCTGCACCTCTCTCGCTTCTTTCTGCACCACTTGTGCTTCTTTCTGCACCCCTCTTCCCTCTTTCAGCAACACTCTTGCCTCTTTCTGCACCCCTGTTCCTTCTTTCTGCTCTTCTTTTGTTTCTTTCTGCACCTCGCTTGCTTCTTTCTGCACCCCTCTTGCCTCTTTCTCCACCCCGTTCCCCCTTTTTACATCTCTGTTGCTTCTTTCTGCACTTCTCCTGCCTCTTTCTCCACTCCTCGTCCCTCTTTCTGCACCTCTGTTGCTTCTTTCTGCACTTCTCTTGCTTCGTTCTGCACCTCTGTCCCTTCTTTCTACAATCCTTGTGCCTCTTTCTGCACCCCTCTTCCTGCTCCCCTCTTGCCTCTTTCTGCACCTCTGTTCCTTTATTCTGCACTTCTTTTGTTTCTTTCTGCAACTTTATTGCTTCTTTCTGTATCCCTCTTGCCTTTCTCCACCCCACTTACCCCTTTCTGCATCTCTGTTGCTTCTTTCTGCACTTCGCTTGCCTCTTTCTGCACCTCTGTCCCTTCTTTCTGCAACCCTTGTGCCTCTTTCTGCCCCCTCTTACCTCTTTCTGCTCCCCTCTTGTCTCTTTCAGCACCTCTGTTGCTTCTTTCTGCATTTCTTTTGTTTCTTTCTGCACCCTCTTGCTTCTTTCTGCACCCTCTTCCTACTTTCTGTACCCCTCATGCCTCTTTCAAAACCCTCTCCCTCTTTCTGCACCCCTCTTGCCTCTTTCTGCACCTCTGTTCCTTCTTTGTGCACTTCTTTTGTTTCTTTCTGTATCACTCTTGCCTCTTTCACACCCCTCTTCCCTCTTTCTGCACCCCACTTCTCCCTTTCTGCATCTCTGTTGCTTCTTTATGCACTTCTCTTGCTTCTTTCTGCACCTCTCTTGCTTCTTTCTGCATCCCTCGTGCCTCTGTCTGTACCCCTCTTCCCTCTTTCTGCACTCCTCTTAGCTCTTTCTGCACCTCTGTTGCTTCTTTCTGCACTTCTTTTGTTTCTTTCTGCACTCCTCTTGCCTTCTTTATGCACCTCTGTTGCTTCTTTCTGCATTTCTTTAGTTTCTTTCTGCACCCTCTTGCTTCTTTCTGCACCCCTCTTCTACTTTCTGTACCCCTCATGCCTCTTTCACACATCTCTCCATCTTTCTGCTCCCCTCTTGCCTCTTTCTGCACCTCTGTTCCTTCTTTGTGCACTTCTTTTGTTTCTTCCTGTATCACTCTTGCTTCTTTCTGCACCCCTCATGCCTCTTTCACACCCCTCTTCCCTCTTTCTGCACCCCACTTCTCCCTTTCTGCCTCTCTGTTGCTTCTTTCTGCACTTCTCTTGCTTCTTTCTGCACCTCTCTTGCTTCTATCTGCACCCCTCGTGCCTCTGTCTGTACCCCTCTTCCCTCTTTCTGCACCCCTCTCGCCTCTTTCTCCACCCCGTTCCCCCTTTTTGCACCTCTGTTTCTTCTTTCTTCACCCCTGTTGCCTCTTTCTGCTCCTCTGTTCCTTCTTTCTGCACTTGTTTTGTTTCTTTCTGCACATCTCTTGCTTCTTTCTGTATCCCTCATGCCTCTTTCTGCACCCCTCTTCGTCCTTTGGCAACCTTCTTACCTCTTTCTGCACCTCTGTTGCTTCTTTCTGCACTACTCTTGCTTCTTTCTGCACCTCTCTCGCTTCTTTCTGCACCACTTGTGCTTCTTTCTGCAACCCTCTTCCCTCTTTCAGCAACACTCTTGCCTCTTTCTGCACCCCTGTTCCTTCTTTCTGCTCTTCTTTTGTTTCTTTCTGCACCTCGCTTGCTTCTTTCTGCACCCCTCTTGCCTCTTTCTCCACCCCGTTCCCCCTTTTTGCATCTCTGTTGCTTCTTTCTGCACTTCTCCTGCCTCTTTCTCCACTCCTCGTCCCTCTTTCTGCACCTCTGTTGCTTCTTTCTGCACTTCTCTTGCTTCATTCTGCACCTCTGTCCCTTCTTTCTACAATCCTTGTGCCTCTTTCTGCACCCCTCTTCCTGCTCCCCTCTTGCCTCTTTCTGCACCTCTGTTCCTTTATTCTGCACTTCTTTTGTTTCTTTCTGCAACTTTATTGCTTCTTTCTGTATCCCTCTTGCCTTTCTCCACCCCACTTACCCCTTTCTGCATCTCTGTTGCTTCTTTCTGCACTTCGCTTGCCTCTTTCTGCACCTCTGTCCCTTCTTTCTGCAACCCTTGTGCCTCTTTCTGCCCCCCTCTTACCTCTTTCTGCTCCCCTCTTGTCTCTTTCAGCACCTCTGTTGCTTCTTTCTACATTTCTTTTGTTTCTTTCTGCACCCTCTTGCTTCTTTCTGCACCCCTCTTCCTACTTTCTGTACCCCTCATGCCTCTTTCAAAACCCTCTCCCTCTTTCTGCACCCCTCTTGCCTCTTTCTGCAACTCTGTTCCTTCTTTGTGCACTTCTTTTGTTTCTTTCTGTATCACTCTTGCCTCTTTCACACCCCTCTTCCCTCTTTCTGCACCCCACTTCTCCCTTTCTGCATCTCTGTTGCTTCTTTATGCACTTCTCTTGCTTCTTTCTGCACCTCTCTTGCTTCTTTCTGCATCCCTCGTGCCTCTGTCTGTACCCCTCTTCCCTCTTTCTGCACTCCTCTTAGCTCTTTCTGCACCTCTGTTGCTTCTTTCTGCACTTCTTTTGTTTCTTTCTGCACTCCTCTTGCCTCTTTATGCACCTCTGTTGCTTCTTTCTGCATTTCTTTTGTTTCTTTCTGCACCCTCTTGCTTCTTTCTGCACCCCTCTTCTACTTTCTGTACCCCTCATGCCTCTTTCACACACCTCTCCCTCTTTCTGCTCCCCTCTTGCCTCTTTCTGCACCTCTGTTCCTTCTTTGTGCACTTCTTTTGTTTCTTCCTGTATCACTCTTGCTTCTTTCTGCACCCCTCATGCCTCTTTCACACCCCTCTTCCCTCTTTCTGCACCCCACTTCTCCCTTTCTGCCTCTCTGTTGCTTCTTTCTGCACTTCTCTTGCTTCTTTCTGCACCTCTCTTGCTTCTATCTGCACCCCTCGTGCCTCTGTCTGTACCCCTCTTCCCTCTTTCTGCACCCCTCTCGCCTCTTTCTCCACCCCGTTCCCCCTTTTTGCACCTCTGTTTCTTCTTTCTTCACCCCTGTTGCCTCTTTCTGCTCCTCTGTTCCTTCTTTCTGCACTTGTTTTGTTTCTTTCTGCACATCTCTTGCTTCTTTCTGTATCCCTCATGCCTCTTTCTGCACCCCTCTTCCCTCTTTTGCAACCTTCTTACCTCTTTCTGCACCTCTGTTGCTTCTTTCTGCACTACTCTTGCTTCTTTCTGCACCTCTCTCGCTTCTTTCTGCACCACTTGTGCTTCTTTCTGCACCCCCTTCCCTCTTTCAGCAACACTCTTGCCTCTTTCTGCACCCCTGTTCCTTCTTTCTGCTCTTCTTTTGTTTCTTTCTGCACCTCGCTTGCTTCTTTCTGCACCCCTCTTGCCTCTTTCTCCACCCCGTTCCCCCTTTTTGCATCTCTGTTGCTTCTTTCTGCACTTCTCCTGCCTCTTTCTCCACTCCTCGTCCCTCTTTCTGCACCTCTGTTGCTTCTTTCTGCACTTCTCTTGCTTCGTTCTGCACCTCTGTCCCTTCTTTCTACAATCCTTGTGCCTCTTTCTGCACCCCTCTTCCTGCTCCCCTCTTGCCTCTTTCTGCACCTCTGTTCCTTTATTCTGCACTTCTTTTGTTTCTTTCTGCAACTTTATTGCTTCTTTCTGTATCCCTCTTGCCTTTCTCCACCCCACTTCCCCTTTCTGCATCTCTGTTGCTTCTTTCTGCACTTCGCTTGCCTCTTTCTGCACCTCTGTCCCTTCTTTCTGCAACCCTTGTGCCTCTTTCTGCCCCCCTCTTACCTCTTTCTGCTCCCCTCTTGTCTTTTTCAGCACCTCTGTTGCTTCTTTCTGCATTTCTTTTGTTTCTTTCTGTACCCTCTTGCTTCTTTCTGCACCCCTCTTCCTACTTTCTGTACCCCTCATGCCTCTTTCAAAACCCTCTCCCTCTTTCTGCACCCCTCTTGCCTCTTTCTGCACCTCTGTTCCTTCTTTGTGCACTTCTTTTGTTTCTTTCTGTATCACTCTTGCCTCTTTCACACCCCTCTTCCCTCTTTCTGCACCCCACTTCTCCCTTTCTGCATCTCTGTTGCTTCTTTATGCACTTCTCTTGCTTCTTTCTGCACCTCTCTTGCTTCTTTCTGCATCCCTCGTGCCTCTGTCTGTACCCCTCTTCCCTCTTTCTGCACTCCTCTTAGCTCTTTCTGCACCTCTGTTGCTTCTTTCTGCACTTCTTTTGTTTCTTTCTGCACTCCTCTTGCCTCTTTATGCACCTCTGTTGCTTCTTTCTGCATTTCTTTAGTTTCTTTCTGCACCCTCTTGCTTCTTTCTGCACCCCTCTTCTACTTTCTGTACCCCTCATGCCTCTTTCACACACCTCTCCCTCTTTCTGCTCCCCTCTTGCCTCTTTCTGCACCTCTGTTCCTTCTTTGTGCACTTCTTTTGTTTCTTCCTTTATCACTCTTGCTTCTTTCTGCACCCCTCATGCCTCTTTCACACCCCTCTTCCCTCTTTCTGCACCCCACTTCTCCCTTTCTGCCTCTCTGTTGCTTCTTTCTGCACTTCTCTTGCTTCTTTCTGCACCTCTCTTGCTTCTATCTGCACCCCTCGTGCCTCTGTCTGTACCCCTCTTCCCTCTTTCTACACTCCTCTTGCCTCTTTCTGCACCTCTGTTGCTTCTTTCTGTACTTCTTTTGTTTCTTTCTGCACTCCTCTTGCCTCTTTCTGCACCTCTGTTCCTTCTTTCTGCACTTCTTTTGTTTTTTTCTGCACCTCTCGCTTCTTTCTGCACCCTTTTTGCCTCTTTCTCTACCGCTCTTGTCTCTTTCTGCACCTCTGTTTCTTCCTTCTTCACCCCTGTTGCCTCTTTCTGCACCTCTGTTCCTTCTTTCTGCACTTGTTTTGTTTCTTTCTGCACATCTCTTTCTTCTTTCTGCACCCCATGTGCCTCTTTCTGCATCCCTCTTCCCTCTTTTTGCACCCCTCTTGCCTCTTTCTGCACCTCTGTTTCTTCTTTCTGCACTACTCTTGCTTCTTTCTGTACCTCGCTTGCTTCTTTCTACACCACTCGTGCTTCTTTCTGCACCCCTCTTCCCTCCTTCTGCACCCCTCTTGCCTCTTTTTGCACCTCTGTTCCTTCTTTCTGCACTTCTTTTGTTTCTTTCTGCAAATCTCTTGCTTCTTTCTGTATCCCTCTTGCCTCTTTCTCCACCCTGTTCCCCCTTTTTGCATCTCTGTTGCTTCTTTCTGCACTTCTCTTGCTTCTTTCTGCACTTCTCTTGCTTCTTTCTGCACCTCTGTCCCTTCTTTCTACAACCCTTGTGCCTCTTTCTGCACCCCTCTTCCCTCTTTCTCCACCCTCGTGCCTCTTTCTGCACCTCTGTTCCTTCTTTCTGCACTTCTTCTGGTTCTTTCTGCTCCTCTCTTGTTTCTTTTTGTATCCCTCTTGCCTCTTTCTCCACCCCACTTCCCCTTTCTGCATCTCCGTTGCTTCTTTATGCACCTCTCTTGCTTCTTTCTGCACCTCTGTTCCTTCTTTCTGCACTTGTTTTGTTTCTTTCTGCACATCTCTTGCTTCTTTCTGTACCCCTCATGCCTCTTTCTGCACCCCTCTTCCCTCTTTCTGCACCTCTGTTCCTTCTTTCTGCACTTCTTTTGGTTCTTTCTGCACCTCTCTTGTTTCTTTTTGTATCCCTCTTGCCTCTTTCTCCACCCCACTTCTCCTTTCTGCACCTCAGTTGCTTCTTTCTGCACTACTCTTGCTTCTTTCTGCACCTCTCTCGCCTCTTTCTGCACCCCTGTTCCTTCTTTCTGCTCTTCTTTTGTTTCTTTCTGTACCTCGCTTGCTTCTTTCTGCACCCTTCTCGCCTCTTTCTCCACCCCGTTCCCCCTTTTTGTATCTCTGTTGCTTCTTTCTGCACTTCTCTTGCCACTTTCTCCACTCCTCGTCCCTCTTTCTGCACCTCTGTTGCTTCTTTCTGCCCTTCTCGCTTCTTTCTGCACCTCTGTCCCTTCTTTCTAAAACCCTTGTGCCTCTTTATGCACCCTCTTCCCTCTTTCTGCTCCCCTCTTGCCTCTTTCTGCACCTCTGTTCCTTTTTTCTGCACTTCTTTTGTTTCTTTCTGCAACTCTCTTTCTTCTTTCTGTATCCCTCTTGCCTTTCTCCACCCCACTTACCCCTTTCTGCATCTCTGTTGCTTCTTTCTGCACTTCGCTTGCCTCTTTCTGCAACTCTGTCCCTTCTTTCTGCAACCCTTGTGCCTCTTTCTGTACCCCTCATGCCTCTTTCATACCCCTCTCCCTCTTTCTGCACCCCTCTTGCCTCTTTCTGCACTTCTTCTGTTTCTTTCTGCACCTCTCTTGTTTCTTTCTGTATCACTCTTGCTTCTTTCTGCACCCCTCGTGCCTCTTTCACACCCCTCGTGCCTCTTTCTGCACCCCTCTTCCCTCTTTCTGCACTCCTCTTGCCTCTTTCTGCACCTCTCTTGCTTCTTTCTGCATGTCTTTTGTTTCTTTCTGCACCCCTTTTGCTTCTTTCTGCACCCCTCGTGCCTCTTTCACACCCCTCTTCCCGCACCGCTCTTGCCTCTTTCTGGACCTCTGTTCCTTTTTTCTGCACCACTCGTGCTTCTTTCTGCACCCCTCTTCCCTCTTTCTGTACCCCTCTTTCTGCACCGCTGTTCCTTCTTTCTACTCTTCTTGTGTTTCTTTCTGCACCTCTGTTGCTTCTTTCTGCACCCTCTCACCACTTTCTGCACCCCTCTTTCCCCTTTTTGCATTTCTGTTGCTCCTTTCTGCACTTCTTTTGCCTCTTTCTCCACACCACTACCACCACCCCTACTCAGGGGGGGCTTGATGCCTACCACTACCACCACCCCTACTCAGGGGTGCCTGGATGCCTGTCACTACTACCATCCCCACCCTCAGGAGGCTGGATGCCTACCACTACCACCACCCCTACTCAGGGGGGGCTGGATGCCTGCCACTACCACCACCCCACTCAGGGGGGGCTCGATGCCTGTCACTACTACCATCCCCACCCTTAGGGGGATGGATGCCTGCCACTACCACCACCCCACTCAGGGGGGGCTGGATACCTGTCACTACTACCATCCCCACCCTTAGGGGGATGGATGCCTACCACTACCACCACCCCTACTCAGGGGGCCTGGATGCCTACCACTACCACCACCCCTACTCAGGGGGGCAGGATGCCTGCCACCACCACCACCCCTACTCAGGGGGCCTGGATGCCTACCACTACCACCACCCCTACTCAGGGGGCCTGGATGCCTGCCACTACCACCACCCATACTCAGGGGGGCTGGATGCCCATCACTACTACCATCCCCACCCTTAGGGGGCTGGAAGCCTGCCACTACCACCACCCCACTCAGGGGTGGCTGGATGCCTGTCACTACTACCATCCCCACCCTTAGGGGGATGGATGGCCACCACTACCACCACCCCTACTCAGGGGGGGCTTGATGCCTACCACTACCACCACCCCTACTCAGGGGTGCCTGGATGCCTGTCACTACTACCATCCCCACCCTCAGGGGGCTGGATGCCTACCACTACCACCACCCCTACTCAGGGGGGGCTGGATGCCTGCCACTACCACCACCCCACTCAGGGGGGGATCGATGCCTGTCACTACTACCATCCCCACCCTTAGGGGGATGGATGCCTGCCACTACCACCACCCCACTCAGGGGGGGCTGGATGCCTGTCACCACTACCATCCCCACCCTTAGGGGGATGGATGCCTACTACTACCACCACCCCTACTCAGGGGTGGCTGGATGCCTGCCACTATCACCACCCCACTCAGGGGGGGCTGGATGCCTGTCACTACTACCATCCCCACTCTTAGGGGGATGGATGCCCATCACTACTACCATCCCCACTCATAGGGGGCTGGATGCCTGCCACTACCACCACCCCAGTCAGGGGGGGCTGGATGCCTGTCACTACTACCATCCCCACCCTTAGGGGGCTGGATGCCTGCCACTACCCCACCCCACTCAGGGGGTGCTGGATGCCTGTCACTACTACCATCCCCACCCTTAGGGGGATGGATGGCCACCACTACCACCACCCCTACTCAGGGGGGCCTGGATGCCTACCACTACCACCACCCCTACTCAGGGGGGGCTGGATGCCTATCACTACCAGCACCCCTACTCAGGGGGGGCTGGATGCCTGCCACTACCACCACCCCTACTCAGGGGGGGCTGGATGCCCGTCACTACTACCATCCCCACCCTTAGGGGGCTGGATGCCTGCCACTACCACCACCCCACTCAGGGGGGGCTGGATGCCTGTCACTACTAATATCCCCACCCTTAGGGGGATGGATGCCCATCACTACTACCATCCCCACTCATAGGGGGCTGGATGCCTGCCACTACCACCACCCCACTCAGGGGGGCTGGATGCCTGTCACTACTACCATCCCCACCCTTAGGGGGCTGAATGCCTGCCATTACCACCACCCCACTCAGGGGGTGCTGGATGCCTGTCACTACTACCATCCCCACCCTTAGGGGGATGGATGGCCACCACTACCACCACCCCTACTCAGGGGGGGCTGGATGCCCATCACTACTACCATCCCCACCCTTAGGGGGCTGGATGCCTGCCACTACCACCACTCCACTCAGGGGTGGCTGGATGCCTGTCACTACTACCATCCCCACCCTTAGGGGGATGGATGGCCACCACTACCACCACCCCTACTCAGGGGGGGGCTGGATGCCTACCACTACCACCACCCCTACTCAGGGGTGCCTGGATGCCTGTCACTACTACCATCCCCACCCTCAGGGGGCTGGATGCCTGTCACCACTACCATCCCCACCCTTAGGGGGATGGATGGCCACCACTACCACCACCCCTACTCAGGGGGGGCTGGATGCCTACCACTACCACCACCCCTACTCAGGGGTGCCTGGATGCCTGTCACTACTACCATCCCCACCCTCAGGGGCTGGATGCCTGTCACCACTACCATCCCCACCCTCAGGGGGCTGGATGCCTACCACTACCACCACCCCTACTCAGGGGGGGCTGGATGCCTGCCACTACCTCCACCCCTACTCATAGGATGGGTAATGCATGACACAACCAGCATACTCCCACATAAGGAATGTCTGAAAATTACATCCCCCCAACACCATGACAAGCGTGTGTAGTCTGTGACAAATGCCTACAACACTGAACATGACATTGAACATACAATGTGACCCCCTAGCACATGTGTCACACATAAATGTGTGTGGCCTCCACAATGCAAGCCGACCATGGCCACTGTGGCAATGGGGTTGAACACCCCATCACCACAGCGACCACAAGGTAGGTGTGGGGTCCAAATCTGATGCACCTTTTGAACAGTGTGGCAATGGGGCCCAAAGCCCCATCACCACAGTGACCAAAAGGGAAGTGTGGGGTCCATAGCTGATGCACCTTTTGAACAGTGTGGCAATGGGGCCCAAAGCCCCATCACCACAGTGACCAAAAGGGAAGTGTGGGGTCCATAGCTGATGCACCTTTTGAACAGTGTGGCAATGGGGCCCAAAGCCCCATCACCACAGTGATCAAAAGGGAAGTGTGGGGTCCATAGCTGATGCACCTTTTGAACAGTGTGGCAATGGGGCCCAAAGCCCCATCACCACAGTGACCAAAAGGGAAGTGTAGTCTGGGTAAAAGCTGCCAAAGCCAAACTGCATGGATGATTCCTGGTCACACAACAACAAACACATCAGTGGCATAGTAGTGCTTGTGTCCCATAGCAACATAGATTGGGTGAGGCAAACAGTGCAGTGCAAATAAAACATACCTTTGGCCATGTGCATACAAACATCACCCATGGGGGCTCACATTGTCAACATTCACAAATAACAAATGACAGAAGTGACCATCATAATGCAGACCCACATATCTGCACCAATGGACACACAAATGTAGATATCCTAGGGAGACTGTAGATGTCAGGTGAACAAATACCATACCATGGCAGCAATGGGACATACAAACCATGATTATTGTGCTGACTGATGACCTAGAAGTCCCAGGGACAGCAGGGGAAAGCCACAAACAACATACAGCCAATGGCACACTCAAGATATGCCAATGCAGTGGTGCAAATGCACAAACAGGCAGACCCACACTGCATATCAAACACAACAGGTGATGGGGGTGTGTGCCAATGTCCCCAGGCAACCACACAACACATGAGGAGGCCTGAATTCCAATTACACAGATGTGTATACAGTGCCATACAAAAGTAACTCATGGATTGGATTCCCCTATGTGGGCAAAGAGGCATTGTTAGATGAGAGGGAGCCCAAATTACACATGTCACAAAAGCTAGTAGGAACAGCAACTAACACAGCAAGAGACAGACCCACCACAGCACAACCCCCAGGGACCCCACATTGTGGTGACACTACCCTGCATGATAATCCCACTGTGATGACAAAGGTAGATGTCATTCACACTGTGAACCACAGCCATGTGTCCTGAGCAACAAACTACCATCACACCTACACAAGCACAAATCAAACAGCACGGCCTGCCAGCCATGGCCAATATGGAGGTAGGGGTCTAGCCGTGCAACAACTCACATTTGCACACACTCAACACCACACACTTTGATCTCCACCAATGTGCAGCAGTGAAGCTCACATGGACTGGTGACATTGCACATGCACCCATGACAATCCCAGGGGTGGTGGGGGGAACTAAGGTGCAGAAACCCATCACACATGGCCCGTCAACAAGACTCGTGAATGTCTGACACACTGCACACTACGCGGTACATGGGCATGACGTGAAATCCACCACAATCAATGGGATCCTGGCCATAGTCACACACCAATGAAGAAGACAAGGTGACACACAAAGAACAC
The DNA here is from genome assembly GCA_963921515.1 of Calotriton arnoldi. Classification (NCBI taxonomy): domain Eukaryota; kingdom Metazoa; phylum Chordata; class Amphibia; order Caudata; family Salamandridae; genus Calotriton; species Calotriton arnoldi. The sequence goes on along the minus strand of CAWUFW010011891.1, from coordinate 478,730 downwards.
ACGTACACAACTTCCAACATTGCAGCTCTAACCCTGAGGAGTGGCAGCAGTCACACACACAACGTGTCACAATCACTGAAAGCTACCATAGACTGTAAATTACATGACATGTGTAACCAACAAGTGCCAAGGGGAATCCTGAATGTGTCCCATCTGCATTTGCCCACATCCCCAGCCCTGACAACAAAGACAACCTGGGATGACAACCTGATGAACCTTAGTTAGCCATGCACCCACATCCCGGAGTAACCAGGTCCAAGATGCTTGATGAACACAGAACAACTCAGCAAGCATGAGAAACAGGAACATCCGTAGGGACACAGCCTGTGTAGGAAAAGGGAAGGGTACACGCACAGACATGCTTACACAACACAAAACACGGGCCCAGGCAATGTCACGGGATTACACACTGCCATGAGGGCAATCCACTGCTGTGGAAGGTCTGCTGTGCCAAGCCTTGTCTGTGCACGACTCAAACATGTCGGCAGAACACTCGGTGAGTGAGTCAACACACTGAAGGCTCTGCTCACATCAGCCTGGGTACGGGAGTGTCACGTCAGTCATCTGCATACACCCAAAACACGTGTCAAGCAAGGTGCACTGTATACACTGATGAGTCCTTCAACATTGGTGTGCTAAACTGCATGTCCAGTGGAGATGGGCACACAGTCAGGGAAATAGGAACATTGAACAGTGGTAAGCCCACCAGATGTGCATCACTGTAAGACAAAGGGGTCAATTCCGATTCGGGCCGGAAATTTCTCCGACCGAGCCGGACCCGGAGAGATTTCCGACCGAATCGGACCCGTGCAGTCCGACCGAACGAGTACGATGCATCCGTATGTTATCGGACTCGAGTCGGTCGGACTCCCATTGAAGTCAATGGGAGCCGGTCGTACTAACGCGTACGCGGGCTCCCATTGACTCAATGGGTGCGAGTCGGACAAGTGCGCCCCTACAGCGGGTACGCGGTGAAGCGACTTGCGCCGTACACGCACAGGTAGGGGGACCCATGGGTCCCCCCTGTGTGCGACTCGCGCGGCTACGCGTACAGGGGGTCCGACACGGACCCCCAAAGTACGGCTCCGACAGCTCTTTCGAGCCGGAGTGCGCGGCTCGGTCGGACTGCCCGCGGCGCGCATCGTACTTACCCGGCCGGGGAACGTCTCCATTGCGCGGTGCGAGTCGAGTCCGAGCGAGTCGGTCGGAGCGGTTCGAGCCGGGAGCGAGTCGGTCGGAGCGGCCGGGACGCCCGGACGAGTCGGTCGGCGACTCCGCATCGTACTCGCTCGGCCGGACCCACGTACGGTTCGGTCGGGAAACAGGGCTCCGAATCGGATCCGGTAAAGCCGAATCCGATTCGGAGCCCTACCGGCCGAGATCAGAATCGGCCCCAAAGATGTTAATTTACAAATGCAAAACGTACATCCCTGTGTCATATGCTGAACATCACACCCTCAGACTGCAGCAGAGGATGCCATAGATCCAGACTACAACAGGACACACATCCCATGGACCACATGGAGTCCATCACTGCAACACTTCATTTCCCTGATCTGAACACTATTACAACTGCAAATGCATGATGATAACCATGTACATCATGTACATCAAAAGAAAAACCACAAGTAAACAAAAATAGGCTTTATTCAGAAAATGTCAATAAAAAATCAGAAGTCCAAATTAAACTAGGCCAATGGCCAGTCCAAATACACAGTCCCAACAGGGTGATATGTGACAACTTGTCACCCATTGCTTGCCTGCACTGGTAGGGACAGGGGACATCCCCCTTGGAGGGGCATACAAGGGGCAGGCCAGGCACCGCAGGGACAGGATCAGGGGATGCCAGAGTGAGGCAGTGAAAGGGTGGTGGGTGCAGGAGTGTCACCAGCAACTGCAGTGGAGGTGTCTGACTCAGGGGGGGCCGGCACCACTGCAGTGCCTGAGTCAGACGGGGTGGTTGTGGACTCCACTGCAGTGCATGCCTCCAAGGGAGTGGAAGGGGGGCAGATGAGGTGGGCAGGACAGAGGGGGGACCCGGTCCCCACACCAGTGGCACAAACAGGCTGAGTGTCTGGGTTGGGGGTGGAAGAGCAAGTGGCAGGGGGGAGGGCCTAAGCAGTTTGGGGATGCGGTATCGGTGTGTGGGGGAACCTGGGACAGGGTGTGGCGGTGGAACCTGTGGAGTGGTGGCCTGGGGGATGGAGGAGAGAGACTGGGTGGTGGAGCTGCGTGGTGGTGGTGGTGGGGTCTTGCCCTTCCTGGTCCGGGGGGACTTCCGAATGGGGTCCTCAGTCTGTCTGCGCCTGGGGGAGGGTGTCCGGGGGCGAGGGGCACTCCCCTCTGTGTGGGTGGACTTCCTCTTCCCCCGGTATGCCGGATCTGCAGGATCAGAGGGGAAGAGGCCGAGGTCACACAGGAAGACCTGCTGTGTAGGTGGGGTTGCAAGTGAGGCAAGGGAAGGGGTCTTGGAGGGAGAGGATTTGGAGGACTGCGGAGTGACTGTGGATGCCTGTGTGTGTGTCTGTTCCCCATCCCCTGTGTGTGTGGTATCTGTCCCCTGAGGATGCTTGTGTGCACGTCTTGCCTTTCTTTTGGGTGTGTCTGTGCTGCTTGTGTCTGTGTGCTTGGGTGAATGTGCAGGTGTGCATGTGCTTTGGACAGGTAGGGTGCCAGGAAGTGTGGATGGGGCAGAGGGAGGAGGTGGGAGGGACTGCTGGAGGAGGGACACTGCTGCCGTCAGGGAGGAGTCCATGGACTTATTGCTCCTCTGTAGGGCAGACATACCCGTCGAGATGCCCTCCATGAACGACACCATCTGTGTCAACAGAGTGGTGTGTGCATGGAGGACACTCAGCATTGCTGTCTGCCCTACATGGAGCTGCCGAAGTAGGTACACAGACTCCTCACTCAGGGCAGCAGGGGTCACAGGGGCAGGGGGTGCGGTGCCTGGCACGAAGGAGACATGCTCCCGAACACGGGAGCCTCCACGGACGTCTGGAATTGGAGCCAATGGGAGGGCGGTGCTGGTGGTGGTGGTGGCGGGGCCAGACAGACTAGCGGGGGTGTGGTGGCTGCTGACACCCGCCTCCACAAGGGAGTCATCTTCCGAGCTGCTGTGGTCCTCAGCTGAGGTGGATGGTGCTGAGGACTCCTCGGTGTGGCTCCCCTCGCCCTCTGTGCCACTGGGTCCCTCTGACCACTCGTCGGATGCTGACCCAGTCTGGCTCCGCTGCTCCTCCTGGTCCGTGGAGCTGTCCCCTCCTGTGGCTGTGGATGTATCTGCAAACAATTAGGGAAACAGACAAACATCAGTCACCTGCACTGACCGCACACACCACAGTAAGTACAACACTTACAGAGCCAGCCCTGGCATCCTTAGTAGAACATTGCCAAAACTCCTCACACAGATTTGGAGAAGCCAATTGTCAGTCTGATGGTCAACCATGGGACTCACACCTCTCCTGCCCTTGCACCCATCTGTCTGGTGCCTGTCTGATGGTAAGACCCCAGTGTGGACACATGCACCACCTACACAGTTGTTGGACATTGCAGGGAACACAGTGAAGTATGTGAACATGCACACATCACATCTCTTGCCACTGAGTCAGTGCAGGTGTCCGGAGAAAGGGATGGCCAGAGTCTAAATAGAAATGCATGTGATGCATACCAGCACCAGACACCATGATGCACCCATGTCCGGATAGTCCATGCCACAATGGGGTGCATGTTGCACAAGTCACTCCCCTGCAGGATCACTCTTAGGAAGTTTAATGCCATGACACATGCATGCCTGCAAAGTCATACATCACTGTCTCCAGTCACATGGCCATGGCAGCCTGCCAACAACAGTCTGCACTGTGTCACAATCCTAGGACTTGGGGAATGCAAGTTATGTAACTGACAAGTGCACATGTCCATCCCCCACACACCACATCATCTGAACTAGGATTTGTCCACGTCATGCCAATTGGACATATGGGGGACATGAAACACAACTCCCAGAACCTGAGCACCTCACAGTGTGCTGTGAATGAATAACAGCTGCCTGAAAGTCACAGTCGCATACACCTGTGTGCACAGTCAAGTGATCAAAAATCTATAAGTCACAGAAGTATCGTCTCACATGGTCACATCTCAGATGGCATGCTGAACCCTAACCGACAAACATACCAGTAGTCCTGACAACGAAGCCACAGCACACTGACACAGAGGCAGACACCTGAGGGAACATGTCACTGATCACAACATGTCAGATGATCCACGGGAGTGGGAGTACAGAGTCTATTGTATGCCCTGGAGTAGGTATGACTGTCCAGCTCCACCTGTAAGAGGGATGAGTCCTGGACAGTAGGCAGGTGTCTAAGCATGTGTGACACACTTGATATACATACTCCTGAGGCCCAAATATTGATCCCACCCACAGCATGGGGGTGTGCCAAATACCCCAGGGACATGTGGTGAATCAGATCAGCAAGTGGACCACATATCAAAGTTACACCCAGATTACATGTCAGGACTTGGGCATTGTGTGAGCAATTGACCCACCCATGAATCCCACAACATAGTCACCGGAACAAATGCTGTCCCCCACCTTGAGCAAAGCAAAATGCAATGACACAGTCCCCAAGTGACACAATTTCCTGACTGTAAGGGCCACACATATGCGTATCAGATGAGGAGTGGGCATGTCACAATAGAGGGACATGGGTCCTGGACCACAAGACTGATGTACTGTGGAAGTTTAACCAGGCCAGAGGAGGGCACATAGCATGTCAGACAAAGTGCACAGTGCTGTCATGGACTCACCCCTCCTTGCTGCTGTCTGGCCTTCAGCTGCCCATCCAGGTCAGGGAAGACCACCGCCAGGATCCTGAGCATGTGGGGGGTCAGGGTCCGGTGTCCGCCCCTCCTGCGAGGAGGCGACAGCTTCAGCTGGACCCTTGCGATCCTCCGGGTCCAGCCTCGAAGGTCCTGCCACCTCTTCTGGCAGTTGCGGATCCGGCGCTTGTAGTCCCCCACGGATCTTACTGCCCGGGCGATGGTCAGCCAGATTTTCTGCTTCTGGTGGGCATCAACCTGTGAGGATGACAAAGTGAAAATGCCATTACTACACCTGCAACATATCCATGCATCACATAGTTGGATATAGATGTCTCAATCACTGGGGCACATGATGTACACAGGCAGTGCAACGATGGCTATGAACAGTTTGCCAGCAGTTACTACATGGTATCATTGCATGGAAAGTAAACCTTGTTGGAATGCACTGTTACTGCACTGTACCTGTTCAGTGCATGTAACTACACACTTTGGGGGCTCAGAACTACTCAGTGAGCATGCTAGCCAGTGGTGTGCACACTGTAAGTCCTGCTAGTCAGACAACATGCAAAATTAGTAAGGCAGTGGACAGCACACTCACCTGCTCCCCTGGTGTCCCATACAGCTTGCTGTACTCTGGAAGGAGGCTGTCCAGCAGGGCCTGGTTCTCCTCAAGGCTGAAGGCTGGGGCTCTCTCCACAGTACGTGCCATTGCAGTAGCCAGAGGATGCAGAGACAGCAGCAGTGTTGGTGGCAGATGTCGTCCTGGAGCATGTAGTGCAGGCAAGTGAGCTCTCAGGGGAACAGCCAGCATTTATGTGTGCTGCAGAGGCAGATACTGTCCCATGTGTCCAAAGTGATAGGTCCAAGTCGTTTGCATCTTCTGAATCTGACCAATCCATGGAATAGCAGCACTAATACACGCCCACAGCATCCTTCAAAAATCCAAGTTCATGACACCCATGATTTTGCAACATTGTTGTGGCTGGCCAACTGAATTCACTGCATCAGACTCGTTGAAGCTTCGAATACGCGTCCGTTGCCATGCCAGGCCCCAGCCAACGCGTGCGCACCGTTCGATCCATTGCTGTACAACGCGTATTTCGGGATACAACGCGTACCCGCTCACAACAGATGCAATGGGCCGGCCGGGCACACCGATCGGTCCATTGCTGTACAACGCGTATTATGGGATACAACGCGTACCTGCACACAACAGATGCAATGGGCCGGCCGGGCACACCGATCGGTCCATTGCTGTACAACGCGTATTACGGGATACAACGCATACCCGCTCACAACAGATGCAATGGGCCGGCCAGGCACACCAATCGGTCCATTGCTGTACAACGCGTACCCGCTCACAACAGATGCAATGGGCCGGCCGGGCACACCGATCGGTCCATTGCTGTACAACGCGTATTACGGGATACAACGCGTACCCGCACACAACAGATGCAATGGGCCTGCCGGGCACACTGATCGGTCCATTGCTGTACAACGCGTATTACGGGATACAACGCGTGCCCGCTCACAACAGATGCAATGGGCCGGCCGGGCACACCGATCGGGCCATTGCTGTACAACGCGTACCTGTACAGGTCAGTCGCATATGTCACCATGCTTGTCACTGGTGAACGTATGCCAGCCACATATACCTGCCAGAGACCCAGGGGCACACCTACAACACCACACCCAGTCCACACTGTTTCCTAAGGCATGTAAGGCTGCCTTACCTTTTCTGTGTATGGGGGTTAACATGTGGTTTCTGTGGTGGCACTTGTGGGCAGCCACACCCAGGCTGTGCATGTGTTAATGGGGACAGGGTCCTTTGTGTGTTGTGCACATGACCACTGTGATGTGCAACAGTTCATTTCGGAGCATGTGGCATGGTCACATTTCCAGGTTGTGTATGTGTGTGACATGTCACATACCGCCAGGGTCCCATGGGGGAAGGCATGTACGTCACAGGGTGACGCATTGCCACAATAGTGATGTCCCTCTACAGTCTATGTGCATGTTGTGTTTCCGATGTCTCTGATTCCATGTGCACGATGGGAGACAGTCTCCACATCAACGTTGTTTGTGCATGGACTTTGATGTTGTGCGTCACTGGCGTCCATGTCTGTCCTGCGTAGGCAACAGGGGCCACTACCTGTGGGAGTCATGTTTGTTTTTCTGACGTGTACATGATACGCCATGTAATGCCAGTGTCCATGTGGCAAGACAGGGTCACTGGGAATCTACCTGTCAATGAGCTGTGATGCCTGTGGCGCATCTGTCCAGACATGTCACTGTGGTGTGTGTGTGGAACGTGACAGCAGTAAATGGGTACTGTGACACAGCCTAATGGTTTCCCATAGCACAACCTGGAACCTGTTGTCCACACATGTTGTACTGAGAAGTTAGATGATGGCCATGTAGGTGCGAGTTATGTCCAAACAGAACGGCACACACATCAAGTACTTGTGTCTCGTAATGATGTATCATGTGAAATTGAGTATGGTGAATGGCACATATGTGGGGTGACTGACAATCTTTCTTTCCTCAACCTATGCACTGCAGGGCTCCAGCTGTCCATAGACCATTCCCTGACCTGGCAACGATTGTGGAACGTGACAGCATCCGACGGTACCGCTTCACCAGGCAGCTGATTGAGGATTTGGCAGTGCGCTTGGCACCACATTTGCAACCTGGCTGGCCGTACCCTACGGCGCTGACCCCCAAGGTGAAGGTAATGGCAGCCCTACACTTCTTTGCCACCGGTACCTTTCAACACACTGTGGCGACTGCCGGTGGGATGTCACAGACTATGTTCAGTCGTGTCTTACGCGATGTTTTGGAGGCAATGTTGAGATGCCTGAACCAGTACATCTATTTCCCTACACGTCAACAACTCACTGACATCAAGAGTGACTTCTATGCCCTGGGGAGGATGCCACATGTCATTGGCTCCATTGATGGGACACATGTGGCTTTGGTACCACCACAGGCACATGAGCAGGCATACCGGAACCGGAAACATTACCATTCGATCAATGCTCTGGTGGTATGTCTTGCAGATATGACCATCACACATGTGTGTGCCCGTTTCCCTGGTTCAGCCCACAATGCCTACGTGATGAGGAGTAGTCGCATCCCGAGGATGATGGCACAGATGCAGAACCAGCGTGCCTGGCTTGTCGGTGTGTACTGACTTTGTACCATTGTGTGTGTTCTGCTCTGTAGTATACCGCCCACTTTTCCTACTCAGCTAATGTGCACTTGTCTGTCCGTAGGTGACTCCGGATACCCCAACATGCCGTGGTTGCTGACACCCCTCAGGAACCCTGTGACACCAGCCCAGATGCGCTACAATGAGGCACATGGTCGGACCAGGAGAGTGATTGAGCGGACCTTTGGTCTCCTGAAGAGCCGCTTCCGCTGCCTGGACAAGACAGGAGGGGCCCTCCCATATGCCCCAGCAAAGGTGTGCAAGATTGTCATCGTCTGCTGCATGCTACACAACCTGGCAGTGCGGAAGGAGTTGCCTCTCATCCTGGATGACGATGACCAACATCCGCCACCTGTGGAGGATCCTGGCCTGGACCACGATGCCAGTGATGATGATGATGATGATGGTGATGTCCGCACACAGCTCATCACCAACTTCTTCAGCTGAATGTGAGTATCCAGGGAGATGTAATGTGAATGATGTGAGTTTGCATGATATGTGTGGGTGGTGCTCTGGTGCTGTTTGAGTGTGGCCATGTGCTACTTGACTGGATGCGTGCAGCAATGTGTCCTTACAGGTAGTATGTACTCCCCAACAGTTTTGACATGCTAACTTGGTTTTGTGTACTTGTCTTGTGACATGTATTGGGCATGAGTATTGCAGTTCTGTCCTGTTCTTCAGTGGTTTTAACTGTGTGTCATGTCTGTCCTTCACAGGGTGCTTACTGAGTACTTTGGTCAACTTGGATCCCCCGACACCATGATTCAGCTTTCAGGGTGGCAGCAGTAGTTTCCCTACAGGTGATGTGCCACACACCCCTGGACTTCATATCTTCTGCACTTGTTGACTGTGTGGCCACTGCCACGTGGGATTACCTTGCATTTGTAGTGGAAACAACATGTTTCAAATGTGTAATAAACCTGTGCTTCACTTTGGGATGTGCGTTGTCTGTGGTCACACATCTGACTGACATTTGCTTACTGCACCTGTGGGCTAGTTGACACAGACTCTGAATAGGTGTGGTGTCTGTGCATTCCACAGTATTTCCTGGCAACATCATTGTAGGCGATGAGTCCGATGGCCCTGGTGTCTCTGTGTTGTGTAGCCCTAGTGGTGTGTCTCCCTCATATGTGTCACGTCACCATGACTCACATGACGGTGTTGTACTTGCTGTAGCAGTTAGCATACACAGTGTAATTTAGCAGATCATCATCACCATAACAGTATCCACATTTGAATAACAACAGAGGCAAGTATGGTGTACTAGTGATTTTATTTACAGAAATGTGTGTGTGTATAGTGCACAGGATGGTGGGTGCTGTACATTGGGATTGTGATCCAAAGTTCCCAGATGAGTTGGAAGTCTTGGTAGCAGAAATGTCCTGAGTGTAGTCCACAGTCATATGATACATTAGTCCAACTTGAACTCCCCATGTCATGTGGGAGAGTTGTGTTGCATTCGACAGGGTGAAAAGTTTGCACACAAAGGAGAATTTCCGGAACAGGTGTTGGCTTCCTGGGGGATGTACGTGGCCATCAACCTCTCAGTTTTCCTTCCTCGGACGACCCCTCTTCTTTGGGGGGGACCCTCACGGCAGGCTGCTGTGGTGCAGGGGAGTCTCCGCCAGAGTCCTCCTCCCTCCCTGTGGCGGTGTCAGTTGTTGCAGCACCAGATGTTGTGGGCACACAGGGAGGTGTGGCCATGTTGGTGCTAATCTTGCGGAGGCATGTCAATATGTCCCTATGCACCGCTGTGAGTTCTTGCAATGTGTCCCACTTGGACTCCATGCGAGACATGTGTGTCTCCACACGGGACATGTGGGAGTCCAAGCGGGCATGATGGGCAGCCTGCTGCTGTTGTATGTCCTTGAGGATCCCCACTACCTGTCGGACCTCTCCGGTGCTATCCTGGTACGCATCAGCGATGCGTGCCAGTTGTGGGTCATCATGCAGTCCAGACCCCTCTGCAAGCAGCGACCTATGACTACCACCCCTCCCACCACCCCTGGCGACACCTGCAGGACCTGCGGTGGCACGCACAGGTGACCCAAGGCCCCCTTGGGGGTTGTTAGTGGTGTTGTTGTCCGTTGCTCCACGGTGGGCCTGGGGCCATGTGCTGTTATCATCGGTGGTCCTTGGTCTGTCCGTGTCTGCGGGGGTGGTCTGTGTGTTGGCAGTTGTTGGAGGGGTGGGTGCAGGGGGTGCAGATGTTGGTCCTGCTGGTGCTGCATGATGACTCACACCGGAGGTGCCAGGTAGGTCTTCGCCATCCGAGGAGGGCAGAGGCTGTTCCACACCAGTGAGCTCAGTGTCCCCCGGAGCCTGGGACAGGGACTCCTCCTCGCCTGCTGCTGTGTCCCCATCATCATCACCTGTATTTGGATGAGACACACATTGTATGTTATGTTTCTACAGGCATCAATGGTTCACACACCTGACAGTTGTGACTGTACCTCTGGATGCGGGCATGTACATTGCATTGCCCTAAGTTGTCACAGTAAGAGGTTGATATTGGTGTAGCACATTGTCCTGCATACCTGGGGCATTTCAATGTGAATGTTGAGGTGTGTGCATGGCCAGAATTGGTTGTATTTGGTGGACATCCGGCCATCCTTCTCCACCTAGCCCAGTTATCCCACCATGAAGCATGCCACCCTTGCAGTGGGTTCAGGTTGACTCTCAGGATGTCATTCAGTGGTGTTCTGCTGTTTGTTGGTGCACAGTTCCCAGCAGGGCCTTGTGCGCCCCACAGCAGTACCCAGTGTCAGCCATCTTGTCAGTCCTTATCCACTCCCTGTGATGTGAGCATGGTTCAGAGTGGTGTTGATGGGCCAATTGTGTGGGTGAGCAATATCTGTGACTACAACTCCCATCATGCTATTGCCTACACCCCCCTTCCCAGCATGCCCATACTTCCTTCCTTTTGAGTGGACTTCACTGTGTGTGAGTGTGACAGCAATGGCAAGATGGCTGACAGTGTGGTCCTGTTGTTTGTTGGTGCACAGTTCCCAGCAGGGCCTTGTGCTCCCAACAGCAGTACCCAGTGTCAGCCATCTTGTCAGTCCTTATCCAGTCCCTGTGATGTGAGCATGGTTCAGAGTGGTGTTGATGGGCAAATTGTGAGGGTGAGCAATATCTGTGACTACAACTCCCATCATGCTATTGCCTACACCCCCCTTCCCAGCATGCCCGTACTTCCTTCCTTTTGACTCTGCTTCCCTGTGGGGTAGTGTGCCTGAGCTGACAGGAAGGCTGACAGTGTTGTCCTTGCGTTTGTTTGGCTACAAGTCCCAAGAGTGTCCCTGTGCTTCACACAGCATTACCCAGGGTGGTGGTTCTTTGTGGGATCTTCATTTGGTGTGTGAGGCATTGCATTCTCCCAGGTGGGTTATGTGGAGTTTGTGTTGAGGGGGTGTGTGAGGAGAGCTGCTTGTAACTATGGTCAGTGCTGTCAGTCCTCCTTCCCACCCATCCAGATATCCCACCATGCAACGTGCTTGCATTGCAGGGAGTGCAAGTTGGCTTTCAGGATGTCAGGCAGTGGTGTTCTGCTATTTGTTGGTGCACAGTTTCCAGCAGGGCCTTGTGCTCCTCACAGCAGTACCCAGTGTCAGCCATCTTGTCAGTCCTTATCCACTCCCTGTGATGTGAGCATGGTTCAGAGTGGTGTTGATGGGCCAATTGTGTGGGTGAGCATTATCTGTGACTACAACTCCCATCATGCTATTGCCTACACCCCCTTCCCAGCATGCCCATTCTTCCTTCCTTTTGAGTGGACTTCACTGTGTGTGAGTGTGACAGCAATGGCAAGATGGCTGACAGTGTGGTCCTGTTGTTTGTTGGTGCACAGTTCCCAGCAGGGCCTTGTGCTCCCCACAGCAGTACCCACTGTCAGCCATCTTGTCAGTCCTTATCCACTCCCTGTGATGTGAGCATGGTTCAGAGTGGTGTTGATGGGCCAATTGTGAGGGTGAGCAATATCTGTTACTACGAGTCCCATCATGCTCTTGGCTACACTGACTTCACCAGCATACACAGGATTCCTTCCTTTCTGTGAGCTTCCCTGTGAGGTGGTGTTCTAGTGGTGGCTAAATATCTGACAGTGTTTGTTAGTTAGATTTGTGCCACTGCCTAGCTCTATTTGGTATTGGGTTTGTACATGTCATGACACAGTTACATATCACTATGACATGGCATGTATTGTGTTTATCTGACTAACATACACTTCTTGGGATGATTATCTTTTGGTTGCTGTTGATTTGCTAGGGGTGCATGGTTTGACTATCCCCTTGACAGTGATGTGTGTGTATTGGCACACAATATTGTGTTTATTAGTTGTGTACTCACCAGGCTCTGGGATGTTTGTTAGTCCATATACGCTCACTGGTGGTAGGATGGCCCGCACCTTCTCCTCCCAGGGCCTGAGGTATACTGGTTTGGCAGGAGGGCCACTGCCGGTGTGCTGGCTCAGGAGGTAATCCTTCTTCAGTAGGTCCCTGACCCTCCTGCGCACATCATACCACCTGTTCTGGATGTCTTCCTTTGTGCGCAAACATGGTGATTGTGCGTTCACCCTGTCGACGATCCTCGCCCACATCTTGGTTTCTATGCCATGGGGGTCTGTTGGACCAATGTGCCAAACAACTGTGGCTCTACCCTCAGGATCTCGTCTACCATGACTTCCAATTCACTATCTAGGAACTTTGGATTCTTCTTTAGGGGCATGGTGATGGGTGGTGATGGTGATTGATGTGTGTGTGTGTGTAGGTTTTGCTGTGTGTGTGTGAGGGTGCTATTTGTTGAGGTGCTAATGGTGTGTGGCTTTTGTGTTGGATGAGCTGCGTGTGTGTCTGCTGTCTGCTGGTGTTCTGTGCTGGCAGGTCAGTGGAATTTGCAAAGGATCATGGTAGGGATTTGTGGCCTTTATGTAGGTGGAGTTGGGGGTGTGTTCTTGTTCCATTTTTTTCACCCCCTGTATTTATTGGCTTTGTCATTGCTTGTTTGGCCCACTTTTTTTGTATTTTTTCATTTGTGATTATTGTGCATGTAGGAGTCGTTCTTCTGACCGAGTAGGACGTTGCAGTTATCTCGTGCGCGCCTCTCCGAGTCGTTCCCGCTGTGTTTCAGCTCAGTTTCATATGCGGCGTACGCGTCGGTCACGGAGTATTGTGTTTGTTCGGCTGGGTTTTGTATGCGTGTCGGTCGTACGGCTTGGGCTCCGTGCGAATCGGTCTGATTTTGCACCCATTGCATCGTACTGCGCGGGTCGGAGTTCGCGGGTACGTTTCGTTCGAGTTGATTCCTGGTGCGTGTCGGTCGGTTCGATTCACGTAGTTTCCCGGCCGGATAGCTTGTTTCCATCCGGGTCGGTCGTTCGCCTTGAGTTCTGTACGAGTCGGTCGTGATTCACATGCATTTTATCGTACTTCCCAGGTCGGGCAACGCCGGTACGTGTCGGTCGGACTATGATCCCGTACCGAGTCGGTCGGTATTTTTTCCGGCCCGAATCGGATTCGGCCCCAAAGTTCTAAGATTAGTCTGGAAACTTTCAGATCCCAAGCACAATCCTTAGAAATTGGGTGAAATCCCAATCAAACTATTTTAATACCTGCCTTTCTACGAATATCAGCTGTGCTGAAATTATCACTTCTTTTATTGACTTGAATAAAGAGATCAAAAGCTCTCTTAAACATCCGCCCCATAGATGTCAGCCCGCTGAAATGCTTTAATTCTGCATGTTTGGTTTCTAATATGAAGCTTCGAGCCTCCTTTTCTAAAAAAAATTAGAAACAGATTGAAGATAACCCAATGCAGAGTTGTTTATAAAGCCAATATTAAAGGTATGAAAGCTGAAAATAAAAAACTTTTTTGGGAGGATCTCCTAGCTGCATGCTTTAATAAGGATTCAAGGTCATTTTGGCAGCTAGTCAACTTAGCAAAGACTAACAATGGGCCCAATTTTAACTTGAGATCAAATATCCCTGCTGATCTTTGGGTTACTCACTTTCACAAAATATATAGTCTAGAAAGTAAGGATAATTACATTGATAATAGCCTGGGACCCAGATTTAAACATGGTGTAATTGATGTGTTGTTTGACCATCTAGATGTGGTACATGCCCTGACATTAAGTTCTTCTGACAAGACCCCCAGGCCAGATGGAATCCTTTTGGATCTTTTTACGGGAATCATTGACTTCTGGGATCCTCTACTTACCAATGTGCTTAATAGTGCTTGTAAAATTAAATTACCTAGCTTGTGGGACAACTCGATTATTGTGGGACAACTCGATTATTGTACCAGTCTTTAAGAACGGCAATCATTCCGACTCTCGCTGTTATAGACTTATCACCTTGATAGACTAAATGGTCAAATTGGTGGTCCAAGTCATATATAACAGAATTTTGTAGTGGGTAAAAGATAACTGTTTGAAAATCAATTCAGATTTAGAGAAGGCCTAGGTACAACAAAGCAATGTCTAAATTTACACCATATTATTAGTAAATATACCATTATGCAAGACTGCCCATTATACCTGGCTTTCATGGATCTTTCAAGCACCTTTGACTGAGTAAATAGATCCCAGCAATGGTTACACCGAATCCAAATTTGTCTAGACCCACCTTTGGTTAATTTTCTATAGGCGCTGCATTTAAATCTATCCGCCAAAGTTAGGTTTTGATAACAGCGGTTTATACTTTTGTTCCTTTAATCTTGAACAAAGAATACAAGGCTGTGTCCTACTGTCACTGTTATTCATCCTTTACTTTAACAATCTTAGTTCCTTTTCAGTGACATATGGGCAGGATGTGCTTAGGATCAATGATAAGGGCATCGCCGCACTCCCATATACTGATGATGCTGTCCTAATGGCTCACACACCAAATAGCTTTAAAGTTGTATTTAGTTGCTGCTTTTTTTTCCCTTTATGGTAGATCTTGCCACTTAACTAAATCATACGTGATGTCCTGTGGTTGAAACAGCTCCAGGATGTGCACTATTTCAATCAGCAACAAAGTCCTTATGAAAATCCCCTATTTTCCATATCTTTGGGTGGTTTTTGACTCCCACAATACTTGGTAATGTATCCAATCATTGGGAGCCAAACATTTCTCCAGTCCATCAGTGCAGTTTTTAATTTTGCCACCAACATTGCCAACAAACTGACAGCACTTCTCTTTGAAATGTATAAATTAAAATGCATCCCAACTGGGGTTATGTCAAAGCTAAGATTTTGCAGCTTGAGGAGAATGGCGATTCTCCAATTAACATACAGAGAGAATCTTGATTTCATTAAAGACAATGGAGGCTACCATTATGCAATAACTTTTATTGCTGCCCCAACATGCAGCCCTTTAAAGAACATGTATTACATCATAAGTAAAACATTCCATAGAACTTAGAAAAATAACATAGCAACAGTGTAACTAAGTATCATCCTCTTAAGGCTGCGACTGAAAAAGTTAATCTCATCAGAATAATCTTGTAGTATTGGTGGTATTAGTTGATGAGAAAAGAAACTTCATAGTGATGAATTATCTGCAAAAAATAGAAAAAAGTGTGATAACTTATAATAAAAGGAAATTCAGTTATCAAGTAAAGCTAACATTTTTGCAAAAGCAACAAAATGTACAGATAACATAGGTATAAAAACACATAATAAATATAAATATAACTTAAGAATTGTTTAACTCTTTACTCTTTACTCCACATGGGTGTGGAGGGTGGGATAATGTTAGCCTCCAATGTCTTTAATGAAATCAAGATTCTCTCTGTATGTTAATTGGAGAATCGCCATTTCATTACAAGACCGGAGGCTACCATTATGCAAGTTTAAAGCTATTTAACTCCATACTGCTCACGTGCTCCACCGGTCTAAGGTAGAAACTTGCAAAGGTAGTAGCACTAGACCAGTCTGCCGCTTTAAGTATATCTGAAAGCGTACCTCCAGCCCAAAACACTTTGCTGGCCATCGCACCTCGAGAAGAGTGTGCTCCAAATTTTGTTAAATCCACTCCAGCTTCTAACATAATAGTTTTACCCATCTAGAGATAGTATCTGTAGATATTGCTTTACATGGTTTCACAAAGGATATTAGTAATTGATTCTCGCCAAGTGGTCTAACATCAGACATACTACTTTCGTAGGTTTTCAGACAACTTACAACGCACAGTCTTTTACAATCATTAAAATAAGGGTGAACAATACTCTCAGACATTGTTTTGGTTCTTCTACAAATATCAAAATGGACTCCGTCTGGAGAATAATACCTATTGCAGATTTCTAATGCTCCAACATCAGACACTCTTCTGAAAGATATAAGGCAGAGTAGAGTAGCTAGTTTCATAGACAACTGTTTTTTTGAGAGGAAAGGGATGTCAGGCCAGGACATAAATAAGTTAAAGATGAGATTGACGCTCCATAAGGATTGGTATTTAGCCCTGGGAGGACGTCTAAGTCTTATCCCTTTCATTACTCTGCAGATCAAAGGATCGCTACCAACAGAGAACTCGTTTACCAATGAGTGACCTGCCGAAAACCCTGATCTATAGCAGTTAACTGTTCGGTAGCATAGGCCTGATCTAAATAATTCTGCCAGGAAATTGGCTATATTGATTATAGGAGCATCCACGGGATCCAAATCTCGTTCCAGGCACCAACTAGACCATTTGTTCCACACACCAGTGTATCTTTTCCTTGTTCCTGGTGCCCATGATTCATCCAGTAGGCTTTTAGCCTCTCCTGAAAGGCCTGAGTAACTGCTTGATCTCCTGAAATCCTCCAAACAAGAAGGTTCATATTCCCTTCTTGTCCTAGGAGAAGGTCTAAATTCCCTGGAATTAAACGTGGGATGTCTACTGCTAGTTTCAAGACCCCAGGAAACCATACCTGCGTATATCAAAAGGGAGTTACCAATACTATGTTGTATTTCTCCCTCCCTATTTTCAGTAATACTCTCTGTATTAGAGCAAACGGGGTAAAAGCATAGCAGTTCTTCATGTCCCAGGATTAAAGTAGAGCATCTACTCCCATAGCTTTGGGATCTGGTCTCCAGCTGAAGTAGTGTTCCACTTGATAAGTTAATCTGCTGGCAAACAGATCCGGGTCCCCAAAGGTTCTGAATTTTTGGGAAGATTTTTGGGTTCAGTTTCCAGTCACTTGAGACCCTTAGAAACCTTGAGTTCCAATCTGCTCTTATGTTCTGGTGACCAGGAATGAATTCTGCTTTCAGCAAAATTTTCTGGGTCCAGCAAAAATACCAAATTTCCTTGCCCATGTCTGCTAGTGCTTTTGACCTTGCGCCCCCTAGGCGATTGATATAGGACACAGCAGTAAAGTTGTCTAGTCTCAAGAGTACTACACTGTTCGTTATGGATGACTTGAAACTCATCAGTGCGTTCAAGCCAGCCAATTTATCTGTAGTAGACGTTCCTCTTGTGACTATTTCCCTCCTGTCTCTGTCATACCTAGTCTCGCACCCCATCCTAAGTTGTTTGCATCTGATTCCACTATGTGATCTGGGACATTCCCGAAGATTGCCTTCCCATTCCAACTGTCCAGATTGTTCCACCACCACAGGAGGTCCTCTTGTGCCTCTTGAGACAGAGGAACCTTGTCTGAGTACCACAGACCCTTCCTTAAATCCAAATATTTTAGTCTCTGTAGGGCCCTGTAGTGTAAAGGGCCTGGGGAAACAGCCTGGATAGAAGAGGACAGAAGGCCAACCACTCTTGCTAAGGATCTTAGACTCAGTGTACCTTTTGACAGGACATAAGCTACTTCCTTCTTTATTTTGGTCAATTTTTCAAGGGTAATTGTAATTGGCTCGTGATAGTATTCACTTGAAACCCTAGGAACTCTAGATTCTGAGTAGGAGTTGTTACAGACTTTTCTGTATTGACAATCAATCCTAGTCCCTCTAAGAGGTCTATTGTCCACTTCCTATGTATTAGCAATTTCTTTTGATCTTGTGACATTAGCAGCATATCGTCTAGATAAATTAGAATCCGAACACCCCTTTTCCTTAGAAAGGCTACTACAGGTCTTAGAATTTTGGTGAAGCACCAAGGAGCTGATGAGAGGCCAAAGGGCAGACAACAGAATTGATAAATTGTTCCCTTCCATGAGAATCGTAAATATTTTTGTGAGTGGTAGTCCATAGGGATTGTGAAATATGCATCTTTGAGATCCAATTTCACAAGCCAATCTTTTTCTTGTAAAGTGTCCCTCAGAAGATGGATACCCTCCATCTTGAAGTGTCTGTATACTAAGAAGGTGTTTAGTTGTTTTCGATTTATTACTGGCCGCCAGCCCTTGTCTTTTTTCTTTACTAAAAAAATTGTACTCATGAAACCATTGTTTGGGTTCAGGACTTGGCGAATGGCCCCTTTCTGTAGCATTTGGATCACTTCTAGTTCCACTAAAGATGACTGTTCTTGGTCTAGGGTCAACTCTATGGGTAGGTGTTTTTGATGTGTGTGGGTAAAATCTATCTTGAACCCTCTTACAGTATTGCATACCCATGGATCATTTGTTATTAGGCGCCAATTTTAGCTGAAAAGGCGTAACCTTCCCCCTACCTTTAAAGGGGAAGAACCAAAAGGGATTGGGACTCTTACCTTGGTTTCCACCTCCTTGGAATCTGCCTCTGCCCCCACGAGCTCGTGTGCCTCAGACTCTTTGAGGGAAGAAGGTATTGTTCTTCCGAAACTTCTGAAACTTCTTTGATTGTATTGGTAGAAGTGGGACCTCTGTTGTCCATGGCTGACATTCAGTCCCGTCCTGCCAGCCCTTCCAAAACCCTACCTCCGAACATGCGTCTCATGTTAGATTGAGCCCTGCTGAAGGCTAAGAACGTTAATACATACTTTCCCATAGTTTTATTGACATTTTCTCCAAAGAGTAGACCATCTGAGTACCCTTAGGATCTTTCTTGGCCAATTTGGAGAGTTTAGGGTTTATCCTCATGAGTATGGCTCTTCTACGCTCTGCCGATAGGCCAGCGTTAGTGTTACCCAAAAGACATTGAGCGCCCTGGCTTCAGCCACGGAGTAATTCGACATTGACATGTGTGCCTTTGAGTGAAGCTTCCTCAGTCACATCCAAAATTCGCTCAAGAGGGCCCAATATATTCAGGACTTTGTCCTGGCACTGTTTGAGGCAACGCTCAAGACCTTTTCTTGGGTCCCTACCAGTTTTAAATAAAAAGGTCATCAATTCAGGGTCCAAATTTGGAGTCATCCCTGCTTTGTTGTCTAGGAAGGGTCTAGGGCACTCGGCCCTCATCAAATTTCACATCTCCTTTTCAAGGGAACTGCAAATCCAGTGTTTTATAAATTTGGATACGTGGTCCATGGGCCACCAGTCTGACCCCCTTGGGTGAGTGATCTGATTAGGGTTAAACATTTCCACCCCTGCTGGGTCTTTAATGGCCGTGGAGCTAGAGGGTTGGTCAAGGTCTTCATCGAGGAGGTTGTTGTCTAGGTTTTCTAGAGGATCTAATATATACTCGCCCTCTTCATCCTCTGGGTACATATCATAGGAGTTGGTTTCGTTTCCAGCCTGTAAGCCGGGGTCCTTTGAGCTATAAAGGTCACTTGGTCTCTTTGTGTCTCGGTGGACACCTGGGCTTATTGCACCAATAAGACTGCTCTTGTTTATTGTACCACTATGGGTACCAAGGTCACTTGTAGCGCACAGGCTACCTGAAGTTTGTTCTCTCTGTTTTGCAGCACGCTGGCTACCATTAGTCAAGGGTACATTAGTTAGATGTTTAGTTTTTTTGAGAACCTTACCTCCTTTTTTGATGGGAGTCTCTTCCTCCGAGAGGGATATTAGGTCCTCTTCAGAGTAGTCCCTTTTCCTTTTGCTAAGGGCAGCCTCCACTACCTCTTTCAGAGAGGATTTAGATTCTTTTTCAAGATAATTTATTAGCATTCTTTCATTGGAATCACTGACAGAATATCGACTACAGAAATATCGACGACAAAAATATGGGAGCCGAAATATCGATGTCCACAATATCGAAGTCCTATCTACATTATGTTAAGTACAAAAACATCGAGAAAAGAAATCGTTAGCAAAAATATCGTTGTTAAAAATATCTTTTATTTTTAATGTTTACAAAATAATGTAAAATAAAGTAAATAAAACATATAATTAGAAGAAACAGTTAAAATTATTTTAAAATGTTTAAAATTATAACTAGTACATATAATGTAAAAATAAATTAAACATATATACGTATAAAATATAATATATATACTTACTTAATAATATTTATAAATAATTATTTTAATAACTTATAAATTGTTTAAAAACATTAAAAAAATTATAAATACATATATACAAAAAAACAAAAATATAAATCAAAATTTAAAAAGATATAAATGCCAAATTACAATATTTTTAATCTTTTAAAAATAAATTATACACTACATTAACTAAAACAGTAGAGAAAATATTGGATAGCGGAGGGGATAAAATTACTATTCCCACTCCAGAGAGTGTAACAGTAGGGAAAGTGTTGGATAGCGTAGGGGTAAAAATTACTATTTTGCACCCATTGCATCGTACTGCGCGGGTCGGAGTTCGCGGGTACGTTTCGTTCGAGTTGATTCCTGGTGCGTGTCGGTCGGTTCGATTCACGTAGTTTCCCGGCCGGATAGCTTGTTTCCATCCGGGTCGGTCGTTCGCCTTGAGTTCCGTACGAGTCGGTCGTGATTCACATGCATTTCATCGTACTTCCCATGTCGGGCAACGCCGGTACGTGTCGGTCGGACTATGATCCCGTACCGAGTCGGTCGGTATTTTTTCCGGCCCGAATCGGATTCGGCCCCAAAGTTCTAAGATTAGCCTGGAAACTTTCAGATCCCAAGCACAATCCTTAGAAATTGGGTGAAATCCCAATCAAACTATTTTAATACCTGCCTTTCTACGAATATCAGCTGTGCTGAAATTATCACTTCTTTTATTGACTTGAATAAAGAGATCAAAAGCTCTCTTAAACATCCGCCCCATAGATGTCAGCCCGCTGAAATGCTTTAATTCTGCATGTTTGGTTTCTAATATGAAGCTTCGAGCCTCCTTTTCTAAAAAAAAATTAGAAACAGATTGAAGATAACCCAATGCAGAGTTGTTTATAAAGCCAATATTAAAGGTATTAAAGCTGAAAATAAAAAACTTTTTGGGGAGGATCTCCTAGCTGCATGCTTTAATAAGGATTCAAGGTTATTTTGGCAGCTAGTCAACTTAGCAAAGACTAACAATGGGCCCAATTTTAACTTGAGATCAAATATCCCTGCTGATCTTTGGCTTACTCACTTTCACAAAATATATAGTCTAGAAAGTAAGGATAATTACATTGATAATAGCCTGGGACCCAGATTTAAACATGGTGTAATTGATGTGTTGTTTGACCATCTAGATGTGGTACATGCCCTGACATTAAGTTCTTCTGACAAGACCCCCAGGCCAGATGGAATCCTTTTGGATCTTTTTACGGGAATCATTGACTTCTGGGATCCTCTACTTACCAATGTGCTTAATAGTGCTTGTAAAATTAAATTACCTAGCTTGTGGGACAACTCGATTATTGTGGGACAACTCGATTATTGTACCAGTCTTTAAGAGCAGCAATCATTCCGACTCTCGCTGTTATAGACTTATCACCTTGATAGACTAAATGGTCAAATTGGTGGTCCAAGTCATATATAACAGAATTTTGTAGTGGGTAAAAGATAACTGTTTGAAAATCAATTCAGATTTAGAGAAGGCCTAGGTACAACAAAGCAATGTCTAAATTTACACCATATTATTAGTAAATATACAATTATGCAAGACTGCCTGGCTTTCATGGATCTTTCAAGCACCTTTGACTGAGTAAATAGATCCCAGCAATGGTTACACCGAATCCAAATTTGTCTAGACCCACCTTTGGTTAATTTTCTATAGGCGCTGCATTTAAATCTATCCGCCAAAGTTAGGTTTTGATAACAGCGGTTTATACTTTTGTTCCTTTAATCTTGAACAAAGAATACAAGGCTGTGTCCTACTGTCACTGTTATTCATCCTTTACTTTAACAATCTTAGTTCCTTTTCAGTGACATATGGGCAGGATGTGCTTAGGATCAATGATAAGGGCATCCCCACACTCCCATATACTGATGATGCTGTCCTAATGGCTCACACACCAAATAGCTTTAAAGTTGTATTTAGTTGCTGCTTTTTTTCCCTTTATGGTAGATCTTGCCACTTAACTAAATCATACGTGATGTCCTGTGGTTGAAACAGCTCCAGGATGTGCACTATTTCAATCAGCAACAAAGTCCTTATGAAAATCCCCTATTTTCCATATCTTTGGGTGGTTTTTGACTCCCACAATACTTGGTAATGTATCCAATCATTGGGAGCCAAACATTTCGCCAGTCCATCAGTGCAGTTTTTAATTTTGCCACCAACATTGCCAACAAACTGACAGCACTTCTCTTTGAAATGTATAAATTAAAATGCATTCCAACTGGGGTTATGTCAAAGCTAAGATTTTGCAGCTTGAGGAGAATGGCGATTCTCCAATTAACATACAGAGAGAATCTTGATTTCATTAAAGACAATGGAGGCTACCATTATGCAATAACTTTTATTGCTGCCCCAACATGCAGCCCTTTAAAGAACATGTATTACATCATAAGTAAAACATTCCATAGAACTTAGAAAAATAACATAGCAACAGTGTAACTAAGTATCATCCTCTTAAGGCTGCGACGAAAAAGTTAATCTCATCAGAATAATCTTGTAGTATTGGTGGTACTAGTTGATGAGAAAAGAAACTTCATAGTGATGAATTATCTGCAAAAAATAGAAAAAAGTGTGATAACTTATAATAAAAGGAAATTCAGTTATCAAGTAAAGCTAACATTTTTGCAAAAGCAACAAAATGTACAGATAACATAGGTATAAAAACACATAATAAATATAAATATAACTTAAGAATTGTTTAACTCTTTACTCTTTACTCCAC
The DNA here is from genome assembly GCA_963921515.1 of Calotriton arnoldi. Classification (NCBI taxonomy): domain Eukaryota; kingdom Metazoa; phylum Chordata; class Amphibia; order Caudata; family Salamandridae; genus Calotriton; species Calotriton arnoldi. The sequence goes on along the minus strand of CAWUFW010011891.1, from coordinate 455,676 downwards.
ATGGGTGTGGAGGGTGGGATAATGTTAGCCTCCAATGTCTTTAATGAAATCAAGATTCTCTCTGTATGTTAATTGGAGAATCGCCATTTCATTACAAGACCGGAGGCTACCATTATGCAAGTTTAAAGCTATTTAACTCCATACTGCTCACGTGCTCCACCGGTCTAAGGTAGAAACTTGCAAAGGTAGTAGCACTAGACCAGTCTGCTGCTTTAAGTATATCTGAAAGCGTACCTCCAGCCCAAAACACTTTGCTGGCCATCGCACCTCGAGAAGAGTGTGCTCCAAATTTTGTTAAATCCACTCCAGCTTCTAACATAATTGTTTTACCCATCTAGAGATAGTATCTGTAGATATTGCTTTACATGGTTTCACAAAGGATATTAGTAATTGATTCTCGCCAAGTGGTCTAACATCAGACATACTACTTTCGTAGGTTTTCAGACAACTTACAACGCACAGTCTTTTACAATCATTAAAATAAGGGTAAACAATACTCTCAGACATTGTTTTGGTTCTTCTACAAATATCAAAATGGACTCCGTCTGGAGAATAATACCTATTGCAGATTTCTAATGCTCCAACATCAGACACTCTTCTGAAAGATATAAGGCAGAGTAGAGTAGCTAGTTTCATAGACAACTGTTTTTTTGAGAGGAAAGGGATGTCAGGCCAGGACATAAATAAGTTAAAGATGAGATTGACGCTCCATAAGGATTGGTATTTAGCCCTGGGAGGACGTCTAAGTCTTATCCCTTTCATTACTCTGCAGATCAAAGGATCGCTACCAACAGAGAACTCGTTTACCAATGAGTGACCTGCCGAAAACCCTGATCTATAGCAGTTAACTGTTCGGTAGCATAGGCCTGATCTAAATAATTCTGCCAGGAAATTGGCTATATTGATTATAGGAGCATCCACGGGATCCAAATCTCGTTCCAGGCACCAACTAGACCATTTGTTCCACACACCAGTGTATCTTTTCCTTGTTCCTGGTGCCCATGATTCATCCAGTAGGCTTTTAGCCTCTCCTGAAAGGCCTGAGTAACTGCTTGATCTCCTGAAATCCTCCAAACAAGAAGGTTCATATTCCCTTGTTGTCCTAGGAGAAGGTCTAAATTGCTTGGAATTAAACGTGGAATGTCTACTGCTAGTTTCAAGACCCCAGGAAACCATACCTGCGTATATCAAAAGGGAGTTACCAATACTATGTTGTATTTCTCCCTCCCTATTTTCAGTAATACTCTCTGTATTAGAGCAAACGGGGTAAAAGCATAGCAGTTCTTCATGTCCCAGGATTAAAGTAGAGCATCTACTCCCATAGCTTTGGGATCTGGTCTCCAGCTGAAGTAGTGTTCCACTTGATAAGTTAATCTGCTGGCAAACAGATCCGGGTCCCCAAAGGTTCTGAATTTTTGGGAAGATTTTTGGGTTCAGTTTCCAGTCACTTGAGACCCTTAGAAACCTTGAGTTCCAATCTGCTCTTATGTTCTGGTGACCAGGAATGAATTCTGCTTTCAGCAAAATTTTCTGGGTCCAGCAAAAATACCAAATTTCCTTGCCCATGTCTGCTAGTGCTTTTGACCTTGCGCCCCCTAGGCGATTGATATAGGACACAGCAGTAAAGTTGTCTAGTCTCAAGAGTACTACACTGTTCGTTATGGATGACTTGAAACTCATCAGTGCGTTCAAGCCAGCCAATTTATCTGTAGTAGACGTTCCTCTTGTGACTATTTCCCTCCTGTCTCTGTCATACCTAGTCTCGCACCCCATCCTAAGTTGCTTGCATCTGATTCCACTATGTGATCTGGGACATTCCCGAAGATTGCCTTCCCATTCCAACTGTCCAGATTGTTCCACCACCACAGGAGGTCCTCTTGTGCCTCTTGAGACAGAGGAACCTTGTCTGAGTACCACAGACCCTTCCTTAAATCCAAATATTTTAGTCTCTGTAGGGCCCTGTAGTGTAAAGGGCCTGGGGAAACAGCCTGGATAGAAGAGGACAGAAGGCCAACCACTCTTGCTAAGGATCTTAGACTCAGTGTACCTTTTGACAGGACATAAGCTACTTCCTTCTTTATTTTGGTCAATTTTTCAAGGGTAATTGTAATTGGCTCGTGATAGTATTCACTTGAAACCCTAGGAACTCTAGATTCTGAGTAGGAGTTGTTACAGACTTTTCTGTATTGACAATCAATCCTAGTCCCTCTAAGAGGTCTATTGTCCACTTCCTATGTATTAGCAATTTCTTTTGATCTTGTGACATTAGCAGCATATCGTCTAGATAATTTAGAATCCGAACACCCCTTTTCCTTAGAAAGGCTACTACAGGTCTTAGAATTTTGGTGAAGCACCAAGGAGCTGATGAGAGGCCAAAGGGCAGACAACAGAATTGATAAATTGTTCCCTTCCATGAGAATCGTAAATATTTTTGTGAGTGGTAGTCCATAGGGATTGTGAAATATGCATCTTTGAGATCCAATTTCACAAGCCAATCTTTTTCTTGTAAAGTGTCCCTCAGAAGATGGATACCCTCCATCTTGAAGTGTCTGTATACTAAGAAGGTGTTTAGTTGTTTTCGATTTATTACTGGCCGCCAGCCCTTGTCTTTTTTCTTTACTAAAAAAATTGTACTCATGAAACCATTGTTTGGGTTCAGGACTTGGCGAATGGCCCCTTTCTGTAGCATTTGGATCACTTCTAGTTCCACTAAGGATGACTGTTCTTGGTCTAGGGTCAACTCTATGGGTAGGTGTTTTTGATGTGTGTGGGTAAAATCTATCTTGAACCCTCTTACAGTATTGCATACCCATGGATCATTTGTTATTAGGCGCCAATTTTAGCTGAAAAGGCGTAACCTTCCCCCTACCTTTAAAGGGGAAGAACCAAAAGGGATTGGGACTCTTACCTTGGTTTCCACCTCCTTGGAATCTGCCTCTGCCCCCACGAGCTCGTGTGCCTCAGACTCTTTGAGGGAAGAAGGTATTGTTCTTCCGAAACTTCTGAAACTTCTTTGATTGTATTGGTAGAAGTGGGACCTCTGTTGTCCATGGCTGACATTCAGTCCCGTCCTGCCAGCCCTTCCAAAAACCCTACCTCCGAACATGCGTCTCATGTTAGATTGAGCCCTGCTGAAGGCTAAGAACGTTAATACATACTTTCCCATAGTTTTATTGACATTTTCTCCAAAGAGTAGACCATCTGAGTACCCTTAGGATCTTTCTTGGCCAATTTGGAGAGTTTAGGGTTTATCCTCATGAGTATGGCTCTTCTACGCTCTGCCGATAGGCCAGCGTTAGCGTTACCCAAAAGACATTGAGCGCCCTGGCTTCAGCCACGGAGTAATTCGACATTGACATGTGTGCCTTTGAGTGAAGCTTCCTCAGTCACATCCAAAATTCGCTCAAGAGGGCTCAATATATTCAGGACTTTGTCCTGGCACTGTTTGAGGCAACGCTCAAGACCTTTTCTTGGGTCCCTACCAGTTTTAAATAAAAAGGTCATCAATTCAGGGTCCAAATTTGGAGTCATCCCTGCTTTGTTGTCTAGGAAGGGTCTAGGGCACTCGGCCCTCATCAAATTTCACATCTCCTTTTCAAGGGAACTGCAAATCCAGTGTTTTATAAATTTGGATACGTGGTCCATGGGCCACCAGTCTGACCCCTTGGGTGAGTGATCTGATTAGGGTTAAACATTTCCACCCCTGCTGGGTCTTTAATGGCCGTGGAGCTAGAGGGTTGGTCAAGGTCTTCATCGAGGAGGTTGTTGTCTAGGTTTTCTAGAGGATCTAATATATACTCGCCCTCTTCATCCTCTGGGTACATATCATAGGAGTTGGTTTCGTTTCCAGCCTGTAAGCCGGGGTCCTTTGAGCTATAAAGGTCACTTGGTCTCTTTGTGTCTCGGTGGACACCTGGGCTTATTGCACCAATAAGACTGCTCTTGTTTATTGTACCACTATGGGTACCAAGGTCACTTGTAGCGCACAGGCTACCTGAAGTTTGTTCTCTCTGTTTTGCAGCACGCTGGCTACCATTAGTCAAGGGTACATTAGTTAGATGTTTAGTTTTTTTGAGAACCTTACCTCCTTTTTTGATGGGAGTCTCTTCCTCCGAGAGGGATATTAGGTCCTCTTCAGAGTAGTCCCTTTTCCTTTTGCTAAGGGCAGCCTCCACTACCTCTTTCAGAGAGGATTTAGATTCTTTTTCAAGATAATTTATTAGCATTCTTTCATTGGAATCACTGACAGAATATCGACTACAGAAATATCGACGACAAAAATATGGGAGCCGAAATAGCGATGTCCACAATATCGAAGTCCTATCTACATTATGTTAAGTACAAAAACATCGAGAAAAAAAATCGTTAGCAAAAATATCGTTGTTAAAAATATCTTTTATTTTTAATGTTTACAAAATAATGTAAAATAAAGTAAATAAAACATATAATTAAAAGAAACAGTTAAAATTATTTTAAAATGTTTAAAATTATAACTAGTACATATAATGTAAAAATAAATTAAACATATATACGTATAAAATATAATATATATACTTACTTAATAATATTTATAAATAATTATTTTAATAACTTATAAATTGTTTAAAAACATTAAAAAAATTATAAATACATATATACAAAAAAAACAAAAATATAAATCAAAATTTAAAAAGATATAAATGCCAAATTACAATATTTTTAATCTTTTAAAAATAAATTATACACTACATTAACTAAAACAGTAGAGAAAATATTGGATAGCGGAGGGGATACAATTACTATTCCCACTCCAGAGAGTGTAACAGTAGGGAAAGTGTTGGATAGCGTAGGGGTAAAAATTACTATTCCCACTCCAGTTAGTGCAACAGTAGTGAAAGTGTTGGATAGCGTAGGGGTAAAAATTACTAATCCCACTCCAGAGAGTGCAACAGTAGGAAAAGTTTTGGATAGGTTAGAGGTAAAAATTACTATTCCCACTCCAGTGAGTGCAACAGTAGGGAAAGTGTTGGATAGCGTAGGGGTAAAAATTACTATTCCCACTCCAGAGAGTGCAACAGTAGGGAAAATGTTGTATAGCGTAGGGGTAAAAATTACTATTCCCACTCCACTGAGTGCAACAGTAGGGAAAGTGTTGGATAGCAAAGGGGTAAAAATTACTATTCCCTCTCCATTGAGTGCAACAGTAGGGAAAGTGTTGGATAGCGTAGGGGTTAAAATTACTATTCCCACTCCAGAGAGTGCAACAGTAGGGAAAGTGTTAGATAGCGTAGGGGTAAAAAATTACTATTCCCACACCAATAAGTGCAACAGTACGGAAAGTGTTGGATAGCGTAGGGGTAAAATTACTATTCCCACTCCAGAGAGTGCAACAGTAGGGAAAGTGTTGGATAGCGTAGGGGTTAAAATTACTATTCCCACTCCAGGGAGTGCAACAGTAGGGAAAGTGTTAGATAGCGTAGGGGTAAAAATTACTATTCCCACTCCAATAAGTGCAACATTAGGGAAAGTGTTGGATAGCGTAGGGGTAAAAATTACTGTTCCCACTCCAGATAGTGCAACAATAGGGAAAGTGTTGGATAGTGAATGGGTTAAAATTACTATTCCCACTCCAGAGAGTGCAACAGTAGGGAAAGTGTTGGATAGCGTAGGGGTAAAAAATACTATTCCAACTCCAGAGAGTGCAACAGTAGGGAAAGTGTTGGATAGCGTAGGGATAAAAATTACTATTCCCACTCCAGAGAGTGCAACAGTAGGGAAAGTGTTGGATAGCGTAGGGGTAAAAATTACTATTCCAACTCCAGAGAGTGCAACAGTAGGGAAAGTGTTGGATAGCGTTGGGGTAAAAATTACTATTCCCACTCCAGAGAGTGCAACAGTAGGGAAAGTGTTGGGTAGCGAAGGGGCTAAAATTACTATTCCAACTCCAGAGAGTGCAACAGTAGGGAAAGTGTTGGATAGCGTAGGGGTAAAAATTACTATTCCCACTCCAGAGACTGTAACTGTAGGGAAAGTGTTGGCTAGCAGAGGGTTAAAATTAACATGCTTATCAATTAAATATTTTTTTTAATTAAATAACCAATTAATAATTAATTAACAATAAATTAATTATCAATACCAATAAATAAAAATTTATAATTACTTTATTGTAATTAATTTACTTCCCACCCTATTCCCCTATAAACCCACAACCCGCTCCTAAAAACAATTAACACAATTAATATAATAATCAATTAATCAATTAATAAAAATTAATTACCAATTAATAATTAATTAACAATAAATTGTCAATACCAAAAAATAAAAATTAATAATTACTTTATTATAATTAAATTACTTCCCACCTTATTCCCCTATAAACCCACATCCCGCTACGGTACTAAAACGCAAAATTTACTTTAAATAAAGTTACTAACTTCTAAAAATGTAATACATTTATTTTTTTAAAATACAATACTTAACAAAAAATATAGAACACATACATATAAAATACATACTAAAATACATAACACTAATATAAACATCGATTTTATTAACAACGATATTTTTGCAAACGATATTACTGACTTCGATATTAACAAAAACAATATTTCTTACCTTTAGGTCGATATTCTGGTCACCGATATTCTTGATGTCGATATTCTGTCCCTTCGATATTTCCAACTCAATATTTCTGTAGGTCGAAAACAAAAACTCGATATTATGTCTGTGCACCCTTTCATTGAGGGGAATGCTTGAAGTCCCCTCTGTCTGATTATCAGACATATTGGTCAGAAAGATTTATAGAGGGTGATAGGCTGTTTAAATAAAGTGTTGATATTCAAAAAGATATACAAAATTGGCTATTAGAAAAGCATAGAGTACAGGGTCATCTAATAACCCCCCTTTTTTATGGGTATATTAATATTATATTAGTATTCTTATTAAACTAAGCAACTGCTTCAGCAAGCCAGCCTCGGTGAGGAGAAAAAACTTTTTTTGACTCGGGCTTGATCTGTTGCCTTAGCAACATAAAGGGCTCTGAGAGTCCTTTCTAAGTTTTGCCCAAACCTGCTTACGTTACTTCCCCAATGGCTCTGTGCCTCAAGGGGGAAGTGAGAAGGCCTAATTTACAGGGGAGAAGAACAGTTGCCTCTGGGACACCGTTTAGAGCTGGCCGTTGTGTGTACTGGAGCTGTATCAGTCATGGACGGACTCACGTCCGGCTCATGCCCTGAGATCCAGCTCCATGGTTGCATCGGCCCTCAACCGGAGAGGTAATGGGTTGTTCCCCGTGTCGGGGAGAGGTTCCGTTTGTGCTCACCGGCGCCCTTCTCGTTTGTTCCCCATGTCGGGGAGATTATTTTGGACGCGTGCGCCCGCCGGAGCCCCACCGGCGCCTTTCCTATTCTTGGACGCGAAATTTCCCTTGTTATTTCGGACGCGTGCGCCCGCCGGAGCCCCACTGGAGCCTCCTCCTATTTCAGGGAAGTCGATCGAGGCGGTCGACTCAAGCCTCAGGTCAGTTGATTTATGAATATATTTTGACACATTAAGGTACAGTTCGAGGTTTGTAAAACGAAAACGTTCGTTAGAGGAACAAGTTACTTCTCGAATATAATATTTCATGAATATATTTGGATACACTGTCCCTTTTGGAATGCTTACATTAACCAAGCATTTAAACACTTGAATTAACTATAAAAGGAGTAGAGACCCGACCAGATATCGGAGGTGTCACTACCCAGGTAGAGAAATAAGATCACTTACCTTGTAAGCCTGTAAATAAAGGTTATTCATAGAAAATAAGGATAAAACATGGAGCCACAAGTAGAGTGTACTTAACTGAAATGAGCAGCCAATAAAAGCCAAACATTTCGCCAGTCCATCAGTGCAGTTTTTAATTTTGCCACCAACATTGGCAACAAACAGACATCACTTCTTTTTGAAATGTATAAATTAAAATGCATTCCAACTGGGGTTATGTCAAAGCTAAGATTTTGCAGCTTGAGGAGAATCAATGTTGTTGATGTTTGCTTTCCCTCACAATAACTGTCCTCATTATTTCTGCCATGAAGAGCTGGGCTTTCAATTCAGGTTTCAGGTTTATTAATAAAGTGCATAGTTAATTAAAACCATTACACATAGAAAGAGTTTTTCCCGTCAGGTCATCAGAATGTTAAAATGTTGCGTTCCTGCAGATGTTAAAAATGTGGCCATGTTCCAATGGACTAACTAATTCATTTCACATATAATTTCCAGTCTTGCTCTCATCGCTATGGGCCTTTACTTTTGCCACAAATAGCCGTACACATTTGACAGCCCTTATATTCAGTCGTGTGTATACTGGGTTGAGGCCTTGCATGAGTGCTTGTCTCCAGGTTCTTATTCTGGCTTGGATAAAGGGGCCCTTCAGTAATTTTCTTCATTCATGGAGTCGCGCTGGACAGATGCAAAGGATATGATTCACCTCCTTTCCTTTGCCACAAAGCCTGCACTCGTCTCTCTCAGGTATTCTGGACCAGGAATGAATCTGGTCCAAAGTTGGCTGGAACTCAAGGCGCAGGCGCATGAATGCTAGCTTTAAGTGGAATGGGTATCCATGATCGAATAAGGCTGAGGTTTTGAGAGCTTGTAAGAACTGATGACTTGCCAGGCATACACTTTCTTCACCAGGATTGCTTTATCATCTTGTGAAGAAAGTTACCTGGTGATTTGATTAATGTGTCTTTTAAATTCTTTAGATGAGACTTGAAGTTTCCATAAATTTCCTGCATGGAGAGAATGAATTGTGTCTTTTAGATAATCGCTTAGCCCAGCCTTTGAGTTGAGATTGTTTATTTCCTGCCAGACCTGGGCTGATATGAAGTTGTGTTAAGCCAAGCGAAAACCATGACACATCTTGAGGAAAGCATTTTTTAGTGTTCAGCTGTGTTTTGTGAGACCAAACCAATAGGTCCTGGCAGGTATTAGGTCTAGGGGTTTTGTATTTTCTCACCTGCAATTTCAGAACCATATGGACTAGTGGGTAAAAGCTTTGCTGCCATCACTTTCTGTAGGGGTCCCAAAATGGGACTGTATAAAGTTTTTGCAAGCTGCTGGAATCCTGATGTTAAGGAGGCAGCCTTCGATTTCATGGCCTCCATGTGCGGAATAAAGGAGCCTCTAGAGTCAAACACCACTCCGAGATACTTGTACTGTGAGGTACACACAAGCTGAAAACCACCAAAAGTCCAAACGCCAGGTGTTCTAATTTTCTTCAAAAATTTAACCACTTTGGTTTTCTTAAGATTTACGTCGAAATTGTTCTGCTACGTATAGGTAGAAAGACTATTTAAGAAATGCAGCAACCCTATGGATGTCAGACTCAGTAGACGCAAATCATCAGCATACAAAATGTGGGTGATAGGGAGACCACCAAGTTTTGGCGGGTGTGCATTTATACAATTTAAATCATATGACAAGTCTGAGAAATAAATGTTGAACATCAGCGGGTGAGAGCACACCCTTGCTTCAGACCCTTTGTCATGTAAGTCTTCCCTCAAGAGTTTAGTGCCGGCTTTACATGGAGACATATTTCAGTATACAAAAGTTTGTTAATTTCTGCCATAATAAATCATGCGATGAAACAGATATAAAGCCTAGTTTTAGAAGCAAAGGCGGATCTTATACAGATGTTAAGGGCAGAAAGATTTGATAACGTGCCCCATCCCGAGCGATACCCTGATTAATTCCATGGGATGACATCCAAAGAGATTACCCATGCACCTAAGTTTGAAGAGCTAGGCTTGCAAAGTGTTTATAGCTTATAGTGCTATTAATTGATAGTTACCAGGATTACTTCTAGTGCCACCTTTATAAATTGGATGAATTATGGATCCATGCGATGAGTCAGTGATCAACTGGCTCTCAAGTCCTGAGTTGTAATACATGTTGAGATTTCTTGGCCAATATTCTTTGTTAAACCTGAAGAAGGCAGTAGGCAGGCCATTGGAGCCGGGTGTCCCATATTCCTTGCTCTTTCTTATGTTTTCCTAGAATCTTAGATGTTGACCAGAAATTTCTGAAGATCAGCTGTCCTCACAGTTCAGACTTTGGCTTGACCAAAAGACGTGGTTGTTGAGCTATGGACTTCTGTATGCGCTTTTTCTTTGATAGAACTATTGGCTGTGATGGTTTTCCTGAGCTGCAATATAATTCAGTGCCAGGTACTTTTTCATTGTCCTGTGTTGCTTGCATAATGGAATAATGCTTCTTCAAATGCTGCACCCATGATTCTTAAGAAATGTTCGAGTTATATGAAGAAGTTGGATCTTGGAGCAATTATATTTCTAATTTTATAAAAACCTGCTTCCCTCCTGTTATGGGTATCAATTTGGAGTAACTATATGGCCGTTTTTAATCATCGTAATGTTATTTTAGATTTTATGAGATGTGACAACAGTACATAGATTCTGTGGCTTACATAAAATCAACCCTGTAGGATTTATATAGACCATCACTCTTTTCTGACCACTCTATAATTAGCAAAGCAGCCAAACCTCAGGTCAAAAAATGGCATTTGGAACATAGACTCATTGATAGGGAGGCTATTGAGCTGACCAAACCCTCTTTAAGGCATTACATTATGATGCAAACCTGTAGTGAAATCGAACCTTACCTAATAAATAGTGTTCGTCCGTGGGGAAAGTCCCTTCTGTCCAGGTTTAGAATTGGCACTAAATGCCATTTTCTTTGTTTTCCACTGGTATTGTAGTGAATCCATCTGCCTTTGACCATGTGATAATTCTTCCAAAGAGTAGTTATTACAATTTAAGTTTTTTTGTAAATTTTATTGTTTGTAAGTAAAAGCCTTTTCAATCCCTCTGCTTAGAAGGAATAATTTCAAAAGATGCAGGGTTGCACCTTGCTTCCTTCAGATGTTATCTGATCAGGATGTTTGCTGAGCAGTGGGACAGTTTGTGCATCATCGCCAATCAATGTTCTTTTAAATAATTTTTTATCTTATTGTGTAACTTGTTTATGTGACTTTCATGATTATATCTGCTATGATCGAATAAAGTTTATGATGATGATGTTGATGATGATGATGTTGTTGATGATGATGATGAAATATCTAGCAATAATAACAATATCATTTACTCTTATCTTTGATGTTTCTGAAGTCGAGAACCTGATTTCTGGTTCTTGAACCCTTCTAGCAGATTAGTCGTTTTTTTTTTCCAATGAAGGACATTTCACTTGTTTCATGAATTGCCGCTAATCCTGCCGAGGATGTAGGTGCGCCCTCTACCTTTGACTCCTGAGATTTGTTTTTCCATAACACAGGTTCAAGTGCACTTGCAGCATGCAATAACAGTGGGAGCAACATTTTCAGTCAGTGACTAAAAATGACAATGTTGTGGTTCTTGAACCACATTCATTAAGGAAAAAGCAGCTGCCTGATGCAGGCAGATTTATTTTCAATTTAAATTCGGTTTTCATTCTGGTTAGTCATTAAACCTAACAATCAAAGAAATAACAGATCAACTTTGATTCACCCTTCAAAGCCCACCTGACACGGTTTTCTAATGAACATTTCTCAAGCACTACTGAACTGATAACACCAAACCATATTAGCAATGGCAAACCCAGTAGGTCTGGCTTATAATGGAAAGTGTTTCTTCAGTGAATTATGAGTTTCTGTGAAGTTATGTGTGTGGCTGCTCATTGTACAACCAATATTGTTACTATTGGCCATATTCGCTCTAGACATGGACTTGCTGCTACTAAACATTGTTTTCAGGTGTGTTAGTTCAAACAATACTATTAAAATAACCAAGACTACAAATTCCACAATGCACTGGTTTGTCAACTGGAAGTCCAGGACTGGAACACGTTGACCCCGTTGACTTGAAATCATTTGGTAATTTAAGCAATAACTGGGAGAAGAGAGAACAGCAGCAAGTGGAATAGCGAGTGGTCAATATGGATGAGGTTAACAACGTCGGCACCATGAGAGGGGTAAGTAAAATGAGAACATTTGACAAGAGTGCACACGGTCCTAAAATGTCCACATATCTAGCATTATCAGTAATAAGGGGCTAATAAGGGGATCAGAAGTCCATATGAATTGCATTTGAGAGGTCGGTGATTCACTGCAGTTATTGGAAAATATCAGCAAGCCAATCCCTCTCCCAACCCCATCTGCCTCCTCTAGTATCCCTCACCCCAACGCTGCAACCCACAGATGTACAGAACACCCTCAAACTTCACCACCTAACCACCAAGGTCCGCCTGCGAGATGGAACAGGAGAGCAAGGGCTACCCCCACGGCAAAGAAAGGAAAGAAGAACCTGCAGGACAAAAGTCCATATGGATGATGCACCCTTTCAATAAGATGAAATATTCCGATTTTTCTTTTTACTTTTTTCTTCTTAATCTGAGCTCCAAAGACACTTCCGTCTGATATAAGCTTTTCACACGTGTTCTTATGAATTAACACTTGAAACAAGAGGAACAATCACCTGGATTCATACTCCCACATCTGGAAACCATTCCTCCCCGGATTTCTTTACCTTTGCGCACGGGGAATGGTCTGAGAGCCCAAGGCTCAGTACTCGAAGGATACACAGATCCTGTTTTGATGCTCTTCTGAGCAACGCCTATTGAGTCCTGCAGGAATACTTATACTTTAGTCCACGCGACTCCCACTTGCTGTTCAACACAATAGGAGAAATCCCCAACCCATTCTTACCCAGTCCGTATGCCCCACTCTGGCATAGTATCCTTCAACTGATGATTGTGACTCTCTGGATTTAGTATATGATGCTGTGTTTTATACTGCTACTCATTGTGCACTTTGTTTTCTGTTTTCTTGTTCATTGCACTATATGATGGGTGCTTGGCGTGATTGAAATGATGTTGGATAACAATAGAGAATCATTGCAACAAAAACATATTTTACAGTTGAACATGTCCCTGAAATTGTATTTTATACATCATCATATGTCAAATAAGATTTTAGGGTTCACGGCCAAACAAAAAATATGGACTGCTTCCAAACAATAGCCAAAACACATTAGAGGTAGCTTTCTTTGTTTACAAAGATAGGAAGGAAGGATATTGCTTTACATAGTAAGCAAAAACATGATATTTATATTTTTGCCTATGACACCATGTCTTGGCCTATCATTTTCTAACCTCATGTATTGCTAGGGTTCTAGTCTTGGTGCACTTTAAGTGCAGCAATCTATCTTGTACTAGATCACAATTATAGGAAATCTGACTTTTCTGCGTTGTCACCCTGGATTTTTTACCTTTTGCTAGACCCTATATTTTTGCCGGCTTTAGAACTCTGTGCACTTTACCCTTGCTATTCAGTAGGAAAGAGTCTGTGCTCCCTCATTTACCATGACCAAATTGGCATATTACTAATTGTTATATTTAATGTACCTATAAGTCTATAGTATATGGTATAAGGTGTACTCAGGGCCTGGAAGTTAAATGCCACTAGTAGACTGAACCACCTGTTGTGCCATCCACTATAGCAGCACTGCAAACATGGCTTCAGGCCTACCACTATAGCCCGACTGTAGCAGTCTAAAATATGCACTACAGCCTGTCAAAGTAAATCCCCTTTGGCAGGTAAAAGTAATTCCTTTTAAATATTATTATTAATAAGTCACCCTTGTATCCCACGAGGCAGGTGGCATAGTATTTAAAAGTAGGACATGTAGAAATCAAAAAAGTTAGCATGTCGTTACAGTGGCATACCCCAAAGCTATTTTAACTGTTAAAGGCTGGCTGGCCCATAGAGAACAGCTAAGAAGTAATATTAAATACTGACATGTATCTCAAGAAAACGGGCAAGTAGAAAAATAATTAAACCACTATGTTTAGTAGTTATTAAAAATTCAATTCAATGCTGAAGTTGGATTTCTAATAACTATTAAGGATAGTAACTTTTAGAAAGTTATCCTTTCATTACCAGAACTGTCAAAAGGCTAATTGACATAAGCCTCTGCCAGCTCCCCGATAGTGATTAGCCTTGAATATGGTGAATAGGAATTAAATGCATCCTAGGATCACACTGTAGGCTTAAGCTGACCTGAATGGACAACGATAACTCCTCTAAATTCCATGGACTATGGAGTGTGGGTCCGTGGGCATCTTTTTGGACACTTCAGTGTCAAATCCTACTTGGCAAGTCTGCTGGGTTTACAAATAACTCTTAGGGCACACTTGAAATGGGTGAGAACAAGGTGCTAAGACAATTCTTCTGGATTCACTTTCTGGTTGCTGAAGGACTCTGATTTTGTACTGTTAGACTTCTGACTCTGGGTTTACATATAACCCTTGGGCTACACTTGAAAGGAGAGGGAACACAACGCTAAGACAATTCTTGTGGATTCACTGGTTGCTGAACGACTTCTATCTCTGGGTTTATTGTGGGTACAGTAGCTGTCTCAAACTGGATTTTGGTGCTAGATATTGGAGGACTCTAGGATTACTACAGTTTACTCTAAACACACACACCCAGCGCTCAGAGCCCAAGTTTACTGTGGCCAAAGACTTTTGCCATCTTGAAAATTCCCAAAGTGCATAGGGTTGGCCTCAGCCACTGTTACCCCCATGGTTAGGGCATGCCCTGAAGTCATTTCCCCCAACTAGTTAGTACCAGGCATAAATGTGGCACCTCCAGAGATCCACTTCAGAACACTTTCTGGACCTGTGGAGGATCAGAATAGGGCTGGACCTCATCTCAACTTAATTGTCAGATCATATAGTAAAATCCATCAAAAAGATACAGCATAAACATTCATTAAAACCTATGTAAACATAAAGTGCAATTGCTTTTAAAATTCTGGAAACAACTGATAAAAAACATACATTTGAAACAATAGATACTTGTTTATATATTGCAAGCATTGGCCTTGCCACGTTTTTTAGACCTTATTAGCCACACTGCATATAGACATTTAGAAACAGCACTATGTACATTCTTGAATCAGTTTTTACATATTCTTACCAAATTTATCTGATCTAACATGCCCATAGTTCGACATAATGGAGAGACTTATTTAGCTCTAGGTCTGGAATAGGTGGAGAAAAAAAATGTTCCTCCGATTCCTCTGCCATACAACTTAAGGGACACAGTTTGGACTTTTAGGTGGATGATGACCAAGCAAATGTAAATTTAGCTAATGGTAAAACATCATATCTGAATTTAAAATATGAAGATCTTGAAAGTGGTGGATTAATATGGTCTAAAATACCTTATATTTAAATACAGTTTTACAGTGCAAAAATGCTTGTGATAAAGTGCCTAGGTATATAGAGGAATCACTCTTCTCTATGAATGATTTCCAATACCTGGCCTTTGCTCTAGCGGCTACAGTTGGACAAATAGAAGCTGGATTGTAGCAGCTGTCTCTCAGGCCAAGTTCCAATAGTGACATCTTAATATAACTTAGCCAAGGATTGTTTGAGGCTCAGGATAGTCTAATGATATCATGAAGTGCATCCCTAAATGGACGTAACTCATTAACACACTGAACACGAAGCCAATACAATATAGGCCTTAGTTTGATGAGCTCTACAATGGGCTTCAGCGTGAGATTTAATCTTCAGGGTAATAAAGGAGTATTTTGGCCGAGATTCCTTAAGAGCCTTATAAATGTATTTTCTTCAATCGCTAGGTTTGTAACATCACAATGTTCCCAAAGCTCTGCACCTTGAGAGCAGCATTAATTGCTTGGGCTTTATAAATTTCTATTGCAGGGAAGATCGGATGCGAAGAATTGTACTTAGCAAACTTAAGAACGGTTGAAGCCCTATGCCTAATGAGTAGGGAGCAGTTTGTGATTTGTGACGGGGGACGGCCGGAACAACGCGGGCAGAGCCAAGTGTGCCGGAACATTGCAAGCGCAACCACGCTTGCCTGAACACCGCATCTGCCTTAACCACGCATATTCACGCAGTGTTCAGGGTGGGCGGAGAAGCGGACGTGGACAGGTAAGTGGGGCTGGGTTTGGGGGGTATTTTTTAGGGGTGGATGTTGCATTTAGGGGTCAGTGTGGGCAGGTTTTGGAAAGGGGGCAGTTTTTTAGGGCGAGGGTCAGAGGTCGTGGTAGTTTTAAGGGCTGGGTTTGGAGGTAGTTTTTAGGAGTGGGGTGGTTTTAGGACTCAGAGCGGGGGAATCGGGGTAGTTTTTTAAATTGGGGTCTGGTTACTTTTAGGGACAGCGCAGGGGGGTGGGCTAGTATATGGTAAGGCGCATGGTTTTAGCCCTCAGGACAGAGAGGGGCAAGGGGTAGTTTTAAGGACAGGGCAGATTTTATGCCTCAGAGTGGGGGGGCGAGGTAGGAAGTTTGAATTTTAGGGCTTAGGGTGGGAGGGTTGGAGTACTGGTGACCTTAACTATGCATACCCCTTACCATTCATGCCTTTACAATAAAAACGGGTAGTAAAGGCATGCGTGATAAAGGAATGCATGGTTAAGACACATTTGTGGTTCGGGCTGCTTGGTGAGGCTCCTGTGGTTTAGCTATGCATGCCTTTGTCATACAACCTTTGTGACACCAATGAACTGGAGTCAGAGAGCCTGATTCCCAAAAAATCCAATTTGTTAACTCACTCAAGATGATTCTCCCCCAAGCACACTTCCCTCCTTAAAGTTTTGGCTTCGTGACATTGACTTCAAACCCATGTATGTCACGAAAAAATAGAAAAGCTGTGAAGCAGGGTTTGTAGCCGTTTTAGGCATTTAGAAATAGGCAGTGTGTTGTCAGCAAAAAGTAACAACGGAACCCTGGCCCGGGCTAGAAACAGCGCATCATTTTCACAATTAGTCACAGAACTAATAAAGCCATTAATAAAGAGATGGAATAGGGTACTGGCAAGGCGGTAGCCCTGGCGGATGCCTTAATCGACACTGATTTTACTTTTCCATTCCCCTGTGGGCCTCATCTGAAATGAGCGAAAATGTCTTAGAGGAAGCATATTATAATTTTTAAAAGGTCAGGCGGAACTCCCATTTCAGCAAGAACTTCCCAGGATCCAGGTCGAATGCGGCTCTGAGATCCACAAAGACACATCCTCCATTTAGTTTTAAGACACCTAAGGACCTGGTCAACATTTCCTGTTTTCTTCCTGACGTCTACTTGGAACTGGCTTACTATGTAATTTTCATTTATCCAGTCGCTTAACTTGTCAAAAATGTGTTTGGAGAACATACATTGGATGTTATTCTGAAGACTAATGGGGCAATAATTTCCTGGAAATCTCAGCACCTTTCTATGAGAAGGGCATTGGATCACCCATGGCTAAGGCATTGCCGAAAGATGTATTTATTTATTTATTATATTTCTTTGTTGGGATTTTTAGTTTGAGACAACAGTGATCAAAACATTGGCAAATAATGGCAGATATATCAATGTACAGGACAACAACAATCTCAATAATCAGCAGAAAAGAAGAAAATCACAGTAGTTTAGTCTTATATAATAGTACAACATGGGGAAACGCATTGTGCATATGTAGACCAGTCTGCTATTATACAGTTTTTAGTCCCCAAATGAGGGAGATAGGTCAGGTCAATACGTTCCCCAAATTAACAGCAGTAAAGAATATGAATTCTACAACAATGATCAAGATTTTACAAACCCAAACACGCCTGCACAATCTGAAAAAACTGGAAAATACTAAGGACCTGGGAACCAGAGTGCGGCGTTGGGAGCCCAATGGCATAATCTATATGACAGCAAAGAAAGAAGTATAAAGCGGGGAAGGCGTCGGGGGGCATCTATGTGAGTCTGTATGTAGGAGAATGCTCTCCATTCTGTCCCTCCCGGGGGCGCTTGGTGGCAAGGTCCCTCTTCATGTGCAATGGCCAGAGAGATGCAAGTGCAGTTACTCCCCAGAGGTGGCTGTTCAGTAGACAATGTGCACTGTGTGAAGGCCCAGGGGTACTGGGGATCATGGCCATAATCAAGTAAGGGCATCCACCTTCTAGCTTGAGCACAAATGTGTCCCATAGGGTGGCCCGCTCCCCTCCCCCCATGAACGAGATGCATGCGCCACAATGTTAGCTTCGGCAGTCACCCACCTAAGCACAACCCAGAGCCAGCAGTCTATTGAAGGTGGCTGTGCTGCCTTCCATGACATGGCTATTAGTCGTTTGAAAAGGGCATAGCCAGATTGGATATTTTATGATAATATTTAGTGTGTTTCATGTGTTTGGTGATTCCCAGTAAACAGAGCAGTGGGTCAGCCGGGAGTTGCACATCAATCACCTCCGACAGATGTTCCATTATCTGCACCTGCCTCTGTGCCAATGGGGGGGGGCATTCCCACACCATGGGTAGGAAGGTCGCATTGTGATCCCCACATCGGGGGCACACCGGGGCCACCCCCGGAAATATCGTATGTAGCCATTACGGTGTGAGGTAAGTGTGATGTAAATGATTGAACAGGGTGAACTTCAGACGAGCAATGTGAGACACCCATTTTCCCTGTTTGAGCGCCATCAGCGTCTGTAGCTTGAAAAACATATTGGAATGTTATAGCCTTATGGTCTAGTCTGTGTGTCAGCATAAACTGCAACCCATGGTGGAGGGTCAGGGTCTCTTGCCCCACCACCCAGTTGTTTCTGCTCTCTAGTATAAGAGCATTGTAATCCAGGAGTTGACCAGCTCCTAGGTCATATACCTACTGCAGCTCCTGAAAGGAACGCAGGTCTCCAATGATGTACAAGTCTCCCAAGTAGGGCACCCCCCACTTCCTGCCAAGGCACCTAGTCATGGGCCCCCAGCAGAGCCCTCACCCACTGTATGCCCCAGAGCAGTAATTTTGGGGCATTGGGCGACACACCACGCCGCTGCTGTATATATCTGTTCTAAAACAGTTTGGCAATACAAGCCATTCTACTCATTTCTCGGGGTGGGTCACAGGGCGTTGGCAGCCATTCTAGAAGTCCCAACCCATTCAGTTCCTCTCTGACTGATCTACCCTCACCCACAGCGTCACCCACCATCCAGCGCATGGGCCATTGCAGCTGCGCAGCCCCGAACTAAAGTTCGAGGTCGGGTACTCCCAGGCCGCCTTCTGTTAGCAGTCGCTGCAGTGTTCAAATAGATACTCGCTTACGTGCTCTGCCCCATACCAAATCAGAGATTAATCTCCATAAATCCCCAAAGGAGGCCCTGGTGGGGATCAGGGGCACTGCTGTGAAAAAATAGAGGAGTCTCTTGAGTAACAAAAATTTTGCTATGGATGTTAAGCACATGGGCGAGAGGGCAGGTGCGTCAAGAGACCCACTGACTGTCGCAGCAAAGTGATGGCTCTTCCATGTTTCCCGTCGAGGAGATCCCTGTCAGAGTGGTAGATGTTCATCCTCAGATAGCAGAATGTCTCAAATTGCCATGAAAGATGGTCGAGCACCGGTTCCTCCGCATTACCGCGCTCCGTCCACTTTAGGAGAAAGATACAGAACTTCCCCCAGTTGACTCGAAGACCCGCCATGTCGCCAAAGAGATCTAAAAGAGCAAAAAGAGCACACAGCTGCTGTCTAGGGTTCTGCAGGTATACCAGGACATCGTCCGCATATAACAAGACTCTGTGCTAGTTGGACCCCACCTCCACACCCCAGTCAGGGCCTCTCGCCCGTAGCAGGGTAGCTTAGGGCTCCATAGCCAGCACAAAGATTATGGGAGAAAGGGAACATTTCAGTTGCGTCCCCCTGCCAAAGTCAAAATGGCCATATATTTGATGTCCTGTCCATACTCTGGTGTAAGGAGCTGTATAAAGGAGCCTAACCCGCCCTGGAACTCAGGAACAATGCCTAAGGCCTACAGGACCAGCAGCAAATATGACCACCCAGTGGTATCAAAAGCTTTTTCAAAGTCCAATGAGGTCACTGCTAGGAGATCAACGGATCCCGCCACCTCACCCATGATGTGGCATAGCCTACACATGTTATAGGAGGTAGCTCTATAGGGGATGAATCCGCATTGATCCGGGTGGGCCGGCGTCTGAAGAATCGGGAGCAAGTGATTTGCCAGCACTTTGCTCAGGAGTTTATAGTAAATATTCAACATTCACAAAGGGCGATAGGAGCTGACCTCTAGAGGGTTCCTGCCAGATTTGGGCAGCATCACTATAAGGGCCTCACATATGGAGTAGAGTAACCGGCCCTGTTGGTGTGCCTCTTGATACATCGCAAGCAATTTGGGCACAAGGGTCACCTTGAACAAAGCACAATACTCTATGGGGAACCTGTTCATTCCCAGGACTTTATCCTGTGCCACCTGGCATATTGCAACCTATAAATCCTCTATCTGTATGGGTTGCTCAAGTTCCTGCAGCTGTAAGGAGTCAAGGCGGGGAATGGCAGCTCCAGTGATCTAGTTCTCTAGGCAGTCCGGGGAAGGAGCGGGGGTGGGGGGAATATAACGTCTCATAATACTGTGCAAAGACCTCGCATATGTCTGCCTAGGTGTTCACTATTTCCCCTGTGGAAGCCCGAATCGCACCAATGAAAGCCAACGTGCGGCCAGGTTTGTCCCCATCGGTGGGTTGTCGAGCCAGGGTAGCCCTATAATCAATATTATTTAAACAGCATACTTCTTCTCTAAGTTGACACCTCACGTCCCGCAGTCATGCACGAGCCTCAGCCACCGCCAGTGCAGCAGAATTGATTATTTTCTGGCACATGTCGAGCTCTGGCCTGCTATCAAGTATATGGAAGTAATAGACCCAGTAGATAGTGATCACAACAGTCTTAGTATGACATTATGTATCAAAACAGCTTCACTTTATGGGGGCAAGGGAAATAGAGAGATAGGAGAACTCCTGCCCACCAATAACCTAAGATCTATTAGGTGGGACTGGGTAGTAAAGAACCCCTCAGCCCTCGATATTGCTAAGGGAACTGTTACTGCAGATTACGAACACCTGTTCAAACTCAACAGTGAGTTGAGAAGTGAGGAGCTGGCAAACAGCCACAACAAGCTATTAGGTAAAATAAGGGAAGTGCTGGGAAAGGATAGAAGAAAAGGGACATCTCTCCCAAAGCCTGATTCTTGCTATAATGGTGCTTATAGAGTGGCTACAGTGAGCTCCTTGCCTCCATTAAAACTAGATCCCAAGTAGAGATAGTTAAGTCTAGGGCACACCATCGGAAAGTGCCTATAAACGCAAAGAGGGACAGGGAGGATTCGCTATGGATGAACCTGCATGAAGCTTTGGCATATAAGAATACTAAGGCATTTTGGAGAATGGCTGTTGTGGCCTCAAGTAGATGTAAGCCAACGCTTGATTTTTATATCCAACCAGATGAATGGGTAACATATTTTAGTCAGTTGTACTCAAATAAGTTTAGGGCATTGAATGCTAGTGGTGTTTCACTAGATAGTGGTGTCCTTTTTTAGCCCAGTAATTTGACATTTTCGCTAAGTGAGACCATAAATGCAATTAATTCTTGTGTTCCAGGCCATGCCCCGGGTCCTAACTGGATACCTAGTGATCTGTATAGAGAAAACCCAGAAATTTGGGGGCCATATATAAACCTGCTCTCTGACAGTATCCTAGCTGGCATGGATATCCCCCACTCTTGGAAGCTAGCTGAAATTGTTACCATCTTTAAGAAGGGTGATCGTGCACTTCCAGCCAATTACAGGCCTATCAGTCTGATAGATTCCCTTCAGAATTTTTTTGTAAGCAGGTGCTTGATCATCCTCAGGATTGGATTTGTGAGGGGAATAATATTTCAGATTGGCAGGCAGGTTTTAGATCATATGTGAGTACTATAGATCAGATCTTTCAGTTTATTTGTATTTACTGGAGGGAAGTGATTATCAACAAGGGCAACTTATATGTTGCTGTGGTAAGTTGTGCTTTGTTTGCTTCCTTTTGTCATTAAAGCTTGCTTATTTTGTATTGTGATGTATGTGGAATCTTAGAGTTCTCTGCCTCCAGAGATCTAGATTCCTGTTCAAGCTTATGGCATTACCTGCTTGCTGTTTCTCTGGAGCTGTCGTGGGTTCCTTTCCTCTTCAATAAAGCAACTTTTAAGAAACTTATTTGGAGTCCCAAGAATTCCTTTATTGGAGAATACTACAATTTTTGGCGACGAGTTGTTTATTGGAACACACCGACCTTGCCATTTTAATATATATATAATTTTTACTTTCTTATTGGACTCAATAACACTACTGGATTACCTTTGGACTCTACTATACTATTGGATTACTTTTGAGCATGGATTGTTGATGCTCCAACCTTGGCTGATTTCAACGAAGCCCTACACGAGGTATTGTGCCATCGCTCTTTCAGTATATTACTCGGTGTCAAAGGAATGTCGGAAATCGCAGAACGGACCATTTCCGTCCGCATCTCTGAATTGGAAATCTTCAAACTGTGACCGGATTGCTTCGAATCCGCTATCTTGAAAATCGGCACTTTCATTTTAACTGTAAGTTTACTTTGCCTTCAACTTACTTGCTATGCCGTTGCCGCTTTGCTTTTACTTAAACCGGCCTTTGGATTCCATCGCTCACGACATTGCATCCTTCAAGCTTCATTCTGCTTCACGTCATAACTGCTATTATTCAAGTGTGTGCTCAACCTCCCTATGAAACAATACGTATTCAACGCGCTTCATCATCACGCTTTTCACGCTTTTGGCAGCCATTTTGAAGTCATCTAACATTCCATTGCCATAGCAACCTTTCAGCGCTTCCTTGCCGCTCGTCCTCGGTGATACGCACACATATTTATTTGAATTGCTCAGCTGCTTCCTGTCTTCCGTGACTGGCACACGCTCCTCATAGCATCTTCAGCACTCTTTTGCCTGGATTCCTCAGGTATTGCTTGTCTTCCGTGACTGGGACACGCACTTTATTACTCTTTCCTGTGGACACCAGAAATAACTAACGCTGACTCATTGTTTCAATAACTATGTATGGTTCGTTTAAGCTTCAATGGTTTTAATTGTTTTAATCTTAACATTCATTTAACTTTTCTTTTATTGGTGTCAGCAATTTCATTTATTTATTTTTTCGAAATGTCAACCTCATCCAATAATGTCATGCAACCACCTCCTTTCTTAGAAAAACCAGGTAAACCCATTACTCCTTGGCACAAATGGTATAGGAATTTTGACAATTATTTAGAACCCATTAATGCTTCCAAGTACTCAGCGTCAAGGAAAAGAGCCTTGTTATTCAATCATTTGGTTGACGCTGGACAGGAAATTTTCAATAACTTACCTTTAGTACCTGCTCCTTCTGGTGATGAAACATGGAATGTGTTTTTGGAAGCTTTGGCTCGAATGGGTAAACACTATGTTGACGAACCATCAATTATGGTGGAGCGACATATGTTTTTCAAATGCAAGCAAACTCAGGAAGAGTCAATTGAGGATTACTTGGCTGTCTTGCGTGTGCTTGCATCTAAATGCCAGTTTGGTACTTACCTAGACACGGCTTTACGTGACCAACTTGTATTTAATTGTTTCAACAAAAAAATTCAAGAAAGAATTTTAACTTGTAAAAATCCATCCTTTGAGGAAGTAATGGACATAGCACGTAGCATTGAGAGGTCTCTAGTTTCTTCAAAGATTATCACGCAGGACACTAGTGGAAGACATGCTGAAGAGTCTAAGGTAATTGCATTCACTACAGATAATTCTGATGTAAACACTGTTTCCACGAAACCAAAAGTCAATAAACCTTTTGATAATAAGGGTTCTTGTTACCGTTGTGGATCCAAGTTTCACATGGGCAACTATGTAAACTGTCCTGCACAAGGCAAAAGATGTAATACTTGCAAAAAAATAGGACATTTTTACACTGTATGCAAGTCATTCAAACCAAGAAAGAAAGTTAATTTTCTTAATGTAGAAGAGGACATACTTTGTGAGGGCATGAATAATCTTGTATCCTCTATTGAAATCAATGTTTTACATAGTGAAACTAAAAGATGCAAAGGACCTATTTGTAATGTTTCAATTGGCTCCGTAGAAATCAATGTTATGGCAGATTCCGGATCTCCTATAACCATTTTAGATGAAAAAACTTTTGCTAAATTTTGGTGTAAGTCAATTCTTAAACCTAGTGACGTGAACCCCAAAGCATTTGGAGAGTATGACATAGTAATGTTTGGTTATTTCTGTGATTCTATCAAATTTAAAGATCGACTTATCTATACAAAAATGTATGTAGCTCTTAATGGACGTGATATTCTTGGTTGGCAAGATCAAGCAAAATTTGGTATGATTCTCAAACCCGGTCATCCTGAACCTGTTGTTTTGGGAGATCTACCAGTTGTAGCTATTGTACAAGAACCTTTGAATTCCTTACAATCATTCTCTCATGAGAATTCTACCTTAAAAAATCTTTGTTCCAAATATTCTGGTGTATTTTCAGATAAAGTAGGTTGCGTTAAAGGTTTCAAACACACTATTAAACTCAAGAAAGATGTTATCCCTGTGATTCAAAAGTGTAGACCTATTCCCCTTTCTGCTAGAGATGACTTACAAAAACTTCTTGAAGAAATGTGTTTACAAGATATCATTGCACCAATAGAATCTTCTGAATGGGTTTCTGCGGCTGTCGTCGCACGCAAGAGCTCAGGCGATATTCGTCTGTGTGCTGATCTAAGAGTCCTGAACCGCAACATTGTGGTAGATTGCCATCCCTTACCGAGAATCCAAGAGATGCTTGCCAAGCTTGGAGGCAGTACATTTTCCACTACTATTGATTTGCGTTCAGCTTATCATCAGATTCCCCTATCTGAAGAATCACAGCATCTTACTACTTTTGTGACCCCCTTTGGGGTTTACATGTACAAACGCTTGCCTTTTGGATTAGCATCCGCGGCAAGCGTGTTCCAGAGACTTATGGATCAAATGTTTGCTCACTGCAGTGGTATCCAGGCATTCCAAGACGACATATTAATTTACACTAATACACAAGAAGACCATTACGTTCTTCTCAAAGAGGTCTTGCAGAAACTGGAAAAGCATGGTATGACTGTGAACAAAAATAAATGTAAATTTATTACTCAACAGGTAGATTACTTAGGTCACAACATTTCTGCGGAGGGTATAAAACCAAAATTATCCCTTCTCAATGCCATTAAGGATGCACCTGAGGGCGTTCTTAGGTTTAAGTGAATATTATGCACGTTTTGTACAAGGCTATGCCATTATTGTACAACCTTTGAGGGATTTATTACGGAAAAATGCTAAGTATATTTGGTCGGAAGATACTCAACGCTCATTTGACTCTGTTAAGAAATTAATTCTTGAGGCCCCTGCTATCAGACCCTTTACGCATGGACAAATGACCATAATAACAGTTGATGCTAGTTCAAAGGGTTTAGGAGCTGTCCTCAGCCAAATTATTGATGGTCAAGAGTTTACAGTGGTGTTTGCTTCTAGAACTTTAAGTGGTGCTGACCTCAATTATAGTACAATTGAGCGAGAAGCCCTAGCATGTTCATGGGCAGTGGAAAAATTTAGGATGTATATTTGGGGGTCTAGATTTCAGCTGTATACCGATCACAAACCCCTCATGTACATGTTAGGTGACAGTTCTTCAAATAAAGCTTCCTCTAGACTAATTAGACTTCTGGCGAGGTTACAAGAATTCAATTTCGACATTAAATATATTCCCGGAGGTAAGAATATAAGAGCAGACTGTCTTTCACGCATACCTCTTGAGAATGATGTTCATACCAATGATCATACCAACAATGATGATTTTGATTGTGTCTTCTCTATGAGTGATTTAATACAAGATGTAAAACTTTCGGAGAAAGAATGGATTGAATGCTATGATCAAGATTTGTGCTTAAAAAGAGTAAAAAGATTCTTGGTCAATGGATGGCCATGTGACCGAAGTATGTCCATGCAAGATAGATCATTTTCTCAAGTGGCTCATGAATTGTCTATAGTCAATAATATTCTTGTTAGGCAAGACAAACTTGTTCCACCTGAAGGTATTAGAGACAAAATTATTTCACTTGCCCACCAAGGTCATTTAGGTATTTCTTGTACAGTTCGTAAGATTAAGGAAACCTACTGGTGGCCTGGTATTGATGCTCAGGTCAAATCCCATATTAACAAGTGTCCAGATTGTTTATGTTCAGCTAAACATTGGCACACTTCTACTTCTCCTTTATGTCCTGTTGATTGGCCAAAAGGTCCCTGGCAGAAATTGGGTATGGATTTTTCAGGTCCCTTTAATTTACTAGGGAGTGACACTAAATATCTAGTTGTAGTAATCGATTATTTCTCAAAATGGCTGTACTTTTCATTTGTGAAAAATTCAGACTCTAACTCTGCCATCTCCTTTTTGCAACGTGTATTTTTAATTGAAGGTTTGCCCAAGGAAATTGTCACCGACAACGGTACACACTTTGTTTCTAATGAGTTTGAAAATTTTCTTGGTGAAAATATGGTTAATCACATACTAGCACCTTTGTACAGTCCAGCGTCCAATGGTTTAGTTGAGCGTGCACACAAATTGTTAAAAGAGGGTGTACAAACAGCCATAGCCAACGGGTTAGATGTATCTAAGTTTATCAGTCAAAAAGTGTGGAGCTACAACACTACTCCTCACTCAACCACTGATGTTTCACCCTATGTATTGCTCAGTGGTAGAAAACCCATTTCTTCTCTCAATCCTTCCTGGTTAATTGATAAAATTGATTATACACCCAGCCTGGATTTACAAAAAATTAGGAAACATGTGTCTCCGGGTGATTGGGTTCTTATTAAGAAACCAATTAAAGTCACAAAAGGTCAATCTAAATTCTCTGAACCAGTGAAAATACTTAAAGTTTCTCGTATGGCTATTCATTTACAGGATCGTGGATGGTGGAACCGCAATGCATTAATTAAATTAACTAATGAACAAGCAAAAATCATTCTCCATAAATTTAAAACTCAACATGACATGCATTGGTTTGATTTGGGAGAGTTAACTTCCTGTTGCAACAATCGTGAAACTAATGTCAATTTATCTCTTCCTTTAAGGGACAGAGGGGACAACAATGTCATTGTCTCTTCTGGTAGCTCGGTTAGCGTTGACCATAATTCTTCATCCAATTTCCCATCCGATCTCACTACTGTCAGCCATGATATCACTAATGCTTCCGGTGATTGTAAACAGTTGAGGAGCAGTTCCCGTATTAGATCGTCTCCTTTTCGTTCTGATGATTTTGTATATTACTAAGTATTTATTTATTCTTCTCATTGTATAGGAAGGGGGGGTGTGGTAAGTTGTGCTTTGTTTGCTTCCTTTTGTCATTAAAGCTTGCTTATTTTGTATTGTGATGTATGTGGAATCTTAGAGTTCTCTGCCTCCAGAGATCTAGATTCCTGTTCAAGCTAATGTCATTACCTGCTTGCTGTTTCTCTGGAGCTGTCATGGGTTCCTTTCCTCTTCAATAAAGCAACTTTTAAGAAACTTATTTGGAGTCCGAAGAATTCCTTTATTGGAGAATACTACAGTTGCCTTTGTTGATCTTCGGTCAGCATTTGATATGGTTCTAAGAGACAAGCTATGTGGAGTTATAGATGAAATGAGAGTTCCGGCTCCCCTTCTGAATATCTTAAAGAGGTTACATGTGGACACCTTGGCCCAAGTGAGGTGGGGGAGGACGGGGCATTGACGGAATCAATCCATATCGACAAAGGGGTAAGACAAGGGTGCGTATTAGCACCCACGCAGCTCACTCTGTATATAAATGATGTTATAGAGTTTCTGAACAGGGATGGGTGTGACACACCGAAAATAGGAGGGCAGAGGGCCCCTGCACACCTCTTTGCAGATGATACACTGCTTATTTCTAAGTCGGCCCAGGGGCTCCAGCAATTGCTGAATGATTTTCAGGCTGGAGCGGGGCTTGCAGCCTAATAGTTCCAAGACCAAATGTATGATATTTTTCCTCCAGACTAATAACTCAGTGCAGGAGGCAGTTGCTTGTGGGTGATATCCCTTTAGAAGTAGTGGCTGAGTTTGATTATCTTGGTATGAAATTTACAAGAAATCTATGCTTTTCTCCACAGGTGGAAAGGGCACAGCTGTCCCTGGTACAATAGATGGCAAACATAACAAAAATGCAAATGAAAACCATATCCAAAAGGGTGGCTCCCGCGCTCGAGATTTACATTGTTAAGGCTCTAGGAGCGGTTCTATGCGGTGCAGAAATATGGGGCTACACAAAACTTGATAACCTGCTAGTGATAGAACATGCATTTCTTAGATCACTGTTAAGTCTCCCAGTACCCCATCAACTCCACTTTATTTAGCTTTGGCCCAGAAAAAAATGACCCATAAAATTGAGCTCAGACTGCTCATATTCTGCCATCAACTATGGTCTGCAATATCACTAAAGTCTTATAGGGTGGGTCTTTGTGAACTAATGTTACCAAAATGTGCAAGTAAGATCTTGTGTCTCCGCAATGTTAAGGCTCTTTTACAGAGGTTAAGCCTTGACATATACTGGGACTTTCCGGAGACCTTGTGTCAAATCCAAAAGTCCAGTCTTAAAGCTGTTTACTGGGGTAGTGTTGTGATGGATAATATACAAAATTGTAAAGGATCACTCTCTGGTGCTTTTATTGATTTTAAACCGACCCCGTTATATGAGAGCACTATCGATGAAATTGGTCCTCCTCTTGTAAGACAGCTATATTTACAGTTCAGGTATGGATGTCTACTGTAAAACTTTTTTTTAAAAGTGGTACAAAGAAATGGTCATGGTGGATGAGAACTGTATTTGTTGCCAAGGAGGATCTGAGTCACTCGAGCATGTTTTATTTTTTTGTCCTATGTATAGACAGTCTCGAGGTAAACTTTGCAGAAACCTGGGCGCTAGGAAGGACAAGGAGGCATTCAGAATACTGCAGTCAGACTCAAATCATATTGTTGTATTCTGTATGGCCAAATTTCTAATGGCAATGTGGATCAGACGTGCCAAGTCTTCCCTTGGTAGTCTTTAAATTGACACCTTTTTAGAGTCCCTTTATATTGTATTGTGCCACTTGGACAAACAGTAGCTCACATATGGCTTTTAGCATTTATAGAAGATCCCTACTGTATTTTATGTCCTGTTTTTAAAACAAAAGCATTTTTATGGTGAATCTCTGTGGTCTTTTGAAATGAAAAATTATCTTCCCTGCTTTGTGTTTGAAAGTGCTTTGTTCGGTGTAGTACTTTTTTGATCTAAAGTGATAGAAATAAAGTTTTTGAACTGAACTGAACTGACTCCTCTGGCAAACGCAGAACACTTAGGGGCCGATTCCGATTCGGGCAGGAAATCTCTCCGACCGAGCCGGACCCGGAGAGATTTCCGATCAAATCGGATCCTAGCAGTCCGACCGAACGAGTACGATGCGTTCGCATGCTATCGGACTCGATTCGGTCGGACTCCCATTGAAGTCAATGGGAGCCGGTCGTACAATGCGTACGCGGGCTCCCATTGACTCAATGGGTGCGAGGCGAACAAGGGCGCCCCCTATAGCGGGTACACGTCGAAGCGGGTCGCGCCGTACACGCACAGGTAGGGGGGACCCATGGGTCCCCCCTGTGTGCGACTCGCGCGGCTAGGCGTACAGGGGGGTCCGACACGGACCCCCAAAGTGCGGCTCCGACTGCTCTTTCGAGCCGGACGGCGCGAGTCGGTCGGAATGCTTGCGGCGCGCATTGTACTTACCCGGCCGGGGAACGTCTCCATTGCGCGGTGCGAGTCGTGTCCGTGCGAGTCGGTCGGAGCGGTTGGGTCCCGCGAACGAGTCGGTCGGCGATTTCGCGTACGTTCGCATCGTACTCGCTCGCCCGGACGCACGTCCGACTCGGTCGGAAACAGGGCGTCCGAATCGGATCCGGTAAAGCCGAATCCGATTCGGAGCCCTACTGGCCGAGATCGGAATCGACCCCTTAGTGCCAAATACCTGCCCACTCCAGTGCTGGGGCACTTTATCGAATGCAGTGGCAGCGAGATGTGTCTCCTTCAGGCAGGCTACATATATGTGACTTCGCCTAAGATACGGGTATGTTCTATGATGGCGTATATGAGTTGCCATTCCCCATATATTCCATGTCAATGTGTTATATGTTGTAGCAATATGTTAAAGAAG
The DNA here is from genome assembly GCA_963921515.1 of Calotriton arnoldi. Classification (NCBI taxonomy): domain Eukaryota; kingdom Metazoa; phylum Chordata; class Amphibia; order Caudata; family Salamandridae; genus Calotriton; species Calotriton arnoldi. The sequence continues at coordinate 425,570 of CAWUFW010011891.1, read as the reverse complement.
GTGCTCCAACACTGAGGCCTGTTGATGCATGTGCACAGCACAGCGAACCCATTGCCCCCGTCTGCCTCCCATCCGCCCTGCTCCATGCCACCAGGCAACAACATATAAAACATAACAGGAACGCCCACTCCCTTGGCTTGGACGCTAACAGGCAGCACATCACAATTTTCCTAACAGAATTTTTAGCAACTAAAACGTGGCTTTAAAGATGAACAGTCCTTGGAGAAGTCCCGGGGGGGGGGGTCATGCCCATAGGATTGTGGAGCGAAGTCCAAAGCAGTCTTGAGCAGCCCACACACCCATGCATGCCCCAAAAAGAAAGTTATTTTAAAATTCAGTCAGATATGAGCTTCAGGTGTCCACTGAGGGAACTCCCCACTATCCACCACCCCCCAGCACTAGCCCAGTGCAATTTACTCACTGGTAGGTCAAGAGTCACTGGTCCAGAATCTCTCTTCCAGGTGACCTTACTGATGCAATTATAGAGTCTCCATTAGAGGTCACTGAGCCAGGCCCCCATCACAGATTCCTGGTCAGTATTGGGTGATAGCACTTGAAATCGATTAGTTCCATTAAGCGAGACTTCCACCACCACCAGCGCTTGATCCTTAGCAGCATGTTCATCAGATGGGCGTGATAGAGGTCTGCCCAGTCGGTGGCCATGTTTGGGCCTCTCATCGGACCAACCCCGCAGATCAGCACCTTCCCTCCTGTCTGTTCTTGAGTACCCTTGGTATATAACTATGCCCAGTCCTCATCAGGGGAAGAAAAGAAGTGGGTTGTGCCAGCATCCACCACCCTGAGCCTCACAGAGAAGAGCAGGGCATACTTTAGTCCCAGTTGACACAGTTGTGTTTTTACAGCTCCAATCATGTTGCGATGCCTCTGGACCTCTGCAGTGTAGTCGGGATATGTTGTGATAGTATTTCCATTATAAGTCCAGGGGCCCTTTGCATGGAACACCTGCAAGAGGAGAGCTCTTTCTCTGTAGTTGAGTAGACGCGCAATCACCGTGCTTGGAGGGGCCCCCGGAACAGGTGGATGATCCAGGGATATAGTGCGCTCTCTCAACACAGAAAAACATAGGTATACGGTTAGCCAAAACTGTTTGCGACAGCCAGTACTCTAGAAGAAGTTCCATCTTGGGGCCCTCTCATGGAAGCCCAGAAAGCGGATGTTATTAAGTCTGGAGTGCACCTCCGCATCCTCAGCTATCGTTTAAAGGTTACGGACCTCTGTTTGCAGGAGTTTCAGTTGGTCCTGTATGGGCACTGAGGCGGGTCAAACAGTAGTGAGTGTAAACTCCATATCGCCCACCCTCTCCGCAAGCTTGGCATAATCTTTTAGCAAAAGTTCGGTCTCCATCTGATAGCTCTAAGTTGCGCCTCAATGGCCGTTTTAGAGTCCTGAATAGCCAGCAGCAACTTCTCGAACACTCCGGTGTGCTTCTCAAGAGTAAGTGACAAATCGGTCCATCGGTGTCCATCATAGACATTATCGTTTTTTGAGGGTGCGGGGGCTTGGATGTGTTTGGCCTAACCATGCCCCAATGACAGCCGACCATGGTGACTGGGAGTCTAGGGCAAAGAGACACAGGCACCAGGTTCCGCAGCAGGGATATCTAGAGGTATCCAAGTGGACGAGGAGGGGGAGCTCTCAGCGCTGCACAACGCTGCCAGATTGCAGGCAGTGAAGTGCCCCTGTGTCTGTTTGGAACACCAGCAGCCCCACGTGTTCAGAAGGTCACAAAAAGAGCCAACCCTTCCAGATGAGGCACTATATAGCTGTCGCACCATCTTCACTTATAGCAGCCCCATGTGTGAAGACGTGGTCTGCTGGTCAGGCCACAAGAGTCATGTGCATGCCCCACGATGTTCAGCCTGTGCAAGCCGAAGGTCCCATGGCGCAGCTCCAGGTCAGCGCCCACATCGGCCACGTGGCAATCAGTCCTCTCCTCATGGCACTTGAGGAGCAACTCCCGGCCTTGGAAATCAATTAATTGTTTCACTCAGCTGACCAGCATGTGTGTGCGAGTATGAGGCAAGGGATGTGGCAGACAGCGCGAGTCCTGGAGGCGGCTGCTGCTCCGCTCTGCTTTACGGGGGAGGCCAACGGCTCTCGGCGTTCGGCTTTGGCTTTTGGCTGCTGGCTAGAGGGAGAGGACGGAAGCAGACCTCCTGCACGCCATCCTACACCACTTGGCCACCTACCAACAGAACTGGTGCACTGGTGCCCCGCTTTACCCGCCGATCAGCAGCAGAACCGGGCAGAGTTGAGCGAGGTGGAAGGAGGAGATAATCTCGGTGCAAGGAGCAAGGAGCAATAGGGCCGGCCCATGCCACGGTACAAACAGTACACAGCTGGGAAGCGGAGGGGAGTGAAGGTAAGCCCCTCAGGGGATGTGTGACATCGACTGGCGCCCAGGCATTAGGTTGATGAGGCTTCTATCTGTCAGCGTAGGGTGAGCTGGAGGTAATATTTTAAAATGGCTCGATACAACTAGTACATCTTGTGCCCTGCTGGCTGTTAACACAGAATTAGTGGCTATTAAATCAATCGTTTTACAATATTGGTTAGCTTTAGACATTTTGCTGGCAGAGAAAGGCAGAGTTTGCAAAATGCTGAAGGCTCAACATTGTTGTTCATACATTCCAGAAGAGAGTAGAACTAGAAGAATAGACAAAGAACATTTCTGACTTGAAACCTGAACAAGCACCATTAGAAACTGCAAGTGTATTAGAGAATTTAAATAAAGGAGCTTCTGCTATTAGTTACTTGTTTGCAACAGTAGGAGGATGACTTTTTAGAGTCAATCTTATTCCTGTACTAATCATTGGTGTTTTTGATAACTTTATACACTTTATATAAAATAGATAGATACTGTCTAAACAGATGAAAGAATAGAGAAAGAAACAGGGAAATTAGGAGCGATTTAGAAACGGAAGAGGAAAAAGAATAGAGAATACAAGGAATTAAAAGAACTTGGAACACATAAAACTGAAAAAGAAGACTCAACAGAGAGTGAGACTGTGCTCTAGAGATTCATTTATGAATAAATTGTGATGGTTTTTCAACCATCAGAGGGGGGAAACTGCTGATGTGAATTTAGTTATTTCAAAATGCTTTATTAAAAGTATAATGTGTAGAGTTTATGTTTAAACGTGAAGTGTGTTAAATGCAAAAATTGTAGAAGACAACCATACTTAAAAACTATAGGCCTGTAACATAGAAATGAAGCATGGATTCTTAACTTGACATAACCGAAGACGCCATGAATACACAAAAAGACATATTAATATTGAAATGCTTGCTTTTCACATTAAGTGACCGTTGTGCAAGATGTTTTTATTCTCTTTGCTGCAGAGTTTGCCATTTTAGAAGCTGCTGTTTATTAGTTAATGAATAGACATTTGTGTTATTAGATGAATGATAGTAAGTTTCTCACCGCAAAAGATGCAGACGACAGGGAGGATGATTCACGGGAAGAAGTTTTTGGAAAACAAGAAAGGATGTGCTGCAACATTCAAGGACAGATGGTTAAAAGACGATTGTACTCTGATGAGAAGATGGGGAGCAAACCTGTTCCCAGGAGTGTGTTGAAATCTTATTGGTCAACATGAAGTAGAAAGAATATTAATGTTGCAACATAGAAAATGTGTATTTATATTAGTGAGTGTTCCTAGAGTAGGCAAAGCGGAGTATAGCGGCGCAGAACAGAGCGAAAGAGAGATTTGTCAAAGGGCAGATTGAGATTCCTCACTCACCCTTTTACCAGACTCTCTGAGAAGAGACTCTTTACTGAGTTTTCTTAGACATCTTTTCATGAGAAGCCTTAACTTATTTTTTGATCTGCTGTTATTTAAGCTGAGAATACTTTCCAGCTTATTGTGCTAAAGCTTCATGCTTATGCTTGATTCTCTCATCAAGAGTCTTCATGGGATCTGAACGGACACCTTTAATCCTTCTCGCATTTAATATTGATTTATTTAGAATAGGGAAGTTTCTTTATGGAACACCCTTGTCGCAATCTTTATTGTATCTATTCCTTATTGATTTGCTATATTTACCTACTTTATTACCAAATATTAATTGATTGATTATATTAATGCTTGACGATGAGACCTGGATAATAATACCTTAATAAAGAATGGAAAACTAAAAGATTTGAAAATAAAACCCTTTAACTCTCCTTAACTCTCTCTTTATTGACTGAACTAAGAGAAATGATCATTGATAACACTTTATATTGACTTCAGCTCCTTACATCTCTGTCGACATCAAAGATCCATCCACCTAAACACGTGGTTTATGATTGATGAGTAAGTGACAGTGAAACCCCATACTCCAACACAAGTATCACTGTATCCAGGTGTGTAAATGGCCAAAAGCAAAATACATGTGTCTAAATAAAAAGATTGACCAGTATAATGTAGTGAATGATGCCAATAGGTCTCAATCTGTCTTATAAATGAGACCTCTTGACTTTGTCAATGCTTGTTCAGATGAGGGTCTGTATTACATTTTATATACAGTTACGTGTAAGTTAAAGACCCCACTTCAGCTACAGATTATTTTGCTCTTTTTAGCTACCTGACTGACCGCCTTCCCACACTCACTGACCCTGGCCCGTCGTACTCATACTTTGGTACGCACTTTTCAGGTATGAGCAGGGCTGCCTTGTGGAAAGTATAAGCTAGACTGGCTGTAGAAACAAAGTCCATTAGCAAAATAGCATAAAGCATACCCTTACAACATAGCTTTGTGTTTATGGGCTTTGTTTCTACTGTAATTTCAGTTTGTTTTATGTGCAGGTCAGACCTGCTCATAAAGTAAGCTCCACTAACTAAAGAAAGCAAGCCCAGCATTACAAAACGATGTTGCTTGGCTAACTCCAGCAACAAAGAAAGCGGCACTCGAGCAGCTTTTTCTGCTGCAACTCTCGGCTTACTAGGAGAGTAGGAGGAAGAACAGCAGTCTGCAAGAAAAGGTGTGTCGGGCTGCTGCAGCCTGCGGGCCATACTTTGAGAACCACTGGTCTAAGGCCTATGAATATCTGTGAGAAGTGGGTGACATAGGGGCCCTTCACAATGTTATGTACTCAAGCGCTGTGGTAGCATCAGTGGAATAGCAAGGTAGTCCAAGTTGCTCATTGGGTGCTCTACATGTAAAAGAGCAGCCCAGTGGCAGCATTAGTGGAGGTGTGGAGTGCATCAGGTTTGGTGACAGCATAAAAGCATCCAGGGTGGGAAGATTTTGGGGGGGATCCAGTTTGCTCACTGGATGCTTTTTATGTAAAAGAGAAGCCCGTCAACAGCATCAGTGGAGGCACAGGCACTCCAAGTTGCTCACAGGAGGCTCTTGTCAGAGTGGCCTGACATTTACCTCAGGAAAGGATGGCAGTGCTCTGAGTTGCTGCCCAAGTATCCTAAGGCCCACAGACTCATTGATGCCTGCATGGAAAGATCACCACTTACGTTAAATAAATAAATTAATAAATAAATCATGCTGCCAACTCTCACTTTGCTTAAAAAATCTCTGAATAATGTTTGCGGAAAGTACACTGGAAAGGCACCACTTGGCATTTCTGTATAAACAGACAGAGTAACGTAGGGTGTAATATTTCCCCTGTAAACCAATTTAGATAGATCCTCATGTCACTACATATTTGCATCTTGACTCTTGGTACCCTCCTATCGTGGTGAATACATACCACTTCAGATTACCTTCTGAATGACACGAGATAGTAGCCAAATAGTTTGGCCGTCCCCAGTGATAGAAGAAGCCCGCATAAAAGGCAAAATCAATGACGATTGGTCTGAAAGAGCCACTTCATTGGCAGGTGTGTTCGTGTGTGTGTGTGGGAGGGGGTGACTGAAGGAATGAACTGAAGGGGGATGAATGGATGCACAAGTGCACGGATGAGTGAAATGGATGAGGAGTGAGTGAGTCTATGGCGAGACTGAGTGTATGGATGGAAGCATCCAATCATCCACTCATAGACATACGCATACAACCTAGACAAGTGTAAAATTTCCTCACATTCACAAAACAGATACAACACAAACAGGAGAAGTGCAAGCATCCTAAACACACTGACCAGTAATGCTCAAGAGGTGGCTGTGCATCCTTCCTCCATACACCAATAAAGTACAGCAGAAGCAGCTACAGTGCAAGCTTTCTAGCTGGTTTGTCGGAAGCTAAAGTGAGGCCTGAGGCCAACACTTGAATGCTGCTTCCATTTTTGCCAGGTGCAATAAGCAACCCCTGCTTCTAAGCATTAAAAAGTATACTTCAGGGAAAAGAAAACATGGTGTTTGGCGCCATGTATTCATTTGGCCACACATGCTACATCATTATTAATGTAAACAAGCCTGCTTGCCATTAAACATATATAAATAAATGTTCCTAAACGAGAGTAGACCCTGGAAAGCACAGGGTGTGGGCATAATGCCTCCTCTCCACCACCTTGTAGTGGTTTTGTTCCCAAACTCGGAACAGGTATTAGGCAGGCAGCTGTAGCACACGCTTTTCACACATATTTTAAAAGTTTCCTTACTGTAGGCGATGAGGGCTAAACAACCAAGCACAGTGGTGAATAATTCAGATTATTATTCTCAAAATCTCAAAGTTCTGTATCTGTGACGCTTCACTCTCCTAGGTCCCACCGCCACTAGGACCAAGTCCTCAAAACAATTCCAACACTTGGAAAGGAGCGTCAAAGTGCTTACTATGATAATCAATCAGTTATTGCATTCATTTAAGAACCAGATCCAAAGGCAAGCTTGTATTGTAAAAACTTTCCATTTATTATTATTTTTTTTCTCCTTTTCTTCCTTTCTTTTCTATTCACAACTGCATACTTTTAAAAAAAACTCTCAATCCAAGAACTTACACAATATCAGATCATCAGCCTACGCGTTTCGTCCCCACTTGGACGTCATCAGGGCTGGAAAAAAGGAAAAATACATATGTCAATGTCGACATCCATTCATATTACAAAAATAAAATTATCAAATGCAAATAACATCTCCTCAGACTCGAATATTCAACAATCCCCTTCAAGCCTGCCTATATACAATCTAGCATCCATATGTTCACCCAGGATGATATCCATTGCCTTCATTAATCATTGCTTACAGTATATATTCTATGAACCAAGCCAACCATTCATTTACTAGCCTTTTTTCATCCACTCACGCTAAAATTCCTATTTAGTATCTATTCATCCTTTATTAAAAAAAATGTATTACATTTTTCTTCCATGCAGCTGTTCATTATCCGATAATTGTTGGTAATAGCACATTACACGTACCTCCAATTTCAATCATGTGTATTTCCCTTTAAGTACTTCTGAGCTTCTTATCATCATCCCATTAATGTGGACATTGTTTCCTAAACATAAACACATTTTTGATCCAAATTATAAATCCCATAAGCGTTGGGAAACCTTTTCTATTTCTCCTTCTTACATTGTCTGCAAACCGTACAAGCCTCATCATAACATGACATGGTGTTCACCCAGGTCTTATATTAATAACAGTCTCTTCATGCAGTCTACAGTTGATCTTGCTGCATGTCCGACTCCCATGCTGACCCATAAAGTATATACCTTTCCTTCCCAAACTCTCTGAAACCGCCCGAATCATGCGGCCAGTGAACAAATGCTAACTTACAATTCTATTGATTAGTGCTCCCCCACCATTCAAAAAACCCTCACTGCGTGACTCTAGAAGGCTATATAAACCTACAAGGCGTCTCATCTCTCACCTATCTGCCGAAACTTCTTATTCTCCAACCTCCATACCACAGCCTGGCCCGATGAATCCCGCCGTGAAGGCTTTTGATGCGGTTCGCTCACAGGTCCTCTCTTCGTTTAAGCAATCACCCATCAGTGTTACTACTACACGGTTCCCTCTCAGGTCTGCGCTGTTTTCAACCAATCAAAAAACCGTGCCATACTTCCTTCTCCTTAAGTACCACCCTTGTTTACACGAGCTGTCGTGTAGATTCTACCTCCTGACCCGCCTGACGCTGGGCGTGGCTACACTCCTTCCTATTTCACAACGGCCCAATAAACTCAATCGAGTGAATTTGTCCTTCGATTTGAAGTCTTCATTGCCTGCTCTCAGGCATAACTTCCTCACTCCCGTGAATTGTATATGGAGTATGCTGCCTGATCCGCCTGGAGTTGGGCGTGGCTACATTTCACTTCCTCTTCCGTTACCTTAGGATTATACTAACGCTCATGTCGATTTACTCAATAGGTCCTTATACTAATTGCAATCAAAATCGTAACCCTAACTCAATTATCTCCCATGACCTTTACAATTCAATTGTTTAATAACCATCTCAAAAACCGTATTTTCATATTGTGAATTCGCCGCGAGATTCCTGTGGGACAAGGAAAAATGCCCATTATGTGTATCTCCTTCCTTCACATCTAGTTGACTACTACTGATGTCCCCCAGCTATGTCCACAAGACTCCTACATAATTAAATCTTACGCTCTATAAACCTATTATCTTACAAATCCTTTTCCATTCGTTCGTCTCAAACGTCGTTATTCATATTTAGATTCTCCAAAGATTCCTATGGGAGAAGAAAGACATTTTTTTGCCAATTATGTATATCTCATGACAAAATTCACCACCTCCATTACTAACCAATGTAAATTACCATGATTCATTTGGGAAAGAACTTTCGAACATCTACTCAACTGTCCGCCAGAACAGATCACAACTACAATACACTCCTCAATTTTTAAACAACACACGTTAAAAACCAGGTTGTTAACTTAAAAAATAGTGTAATTCATTATCACTATTGAGTCCTTGTGCAACTGTTCTACATTTGCTTATCCATCTAGCTTCTTGTTGCCTTAAGCTCAGTTCCCAGTCACCACCTCTGACATTCGGAATAACTGTTTGTATTCCGTGGAATTTGATTCTCTTTTTCATGCATTAATGAGTTTATAAATTGCAACAGCTGTGGAGTAATAATGTGTTACAATGTGAATGTTATAAAATCTATATAGGTAGCACTAAAAGAATACTTAAGCTTAGGATACAGGAACATATCGGGGCGATTGCAAATGAGGATGTTAGATCACCTATTTTCCAACATATCAGAGACAAACATCCCTTGAAAAAGAGAATCAAATTCCACGGGATACAAAAAGTTATTCCGAATGTCAGAGGTGGTGACTGGGAACTGAGATTAAGGCAACAGAAAGCTAGATGGATAAGCAAATGTAGAACAGTTGCACAAGGACTCAATAGTGATAATGAATTTCACTATTTTTTAAGTTAGCAACTTGGTTTTTAACGTCTGTTGTTTAACAAAGAGGAGTGTATTGTAGTTGTGATCTGTTCTGGAGGACAGTTGAGTAGATGTTCGAAAGTTCTTTCCCAAATGAATCATGGTAATTTACATTGGTTAGTAATGGAGGTGGTGAATTTTGTTATGAGATATACATAATTGGCAAAAACAATTCTTTCTTCTCCCATAGGAATCTCTGGGGAATCTAAATATGAATAACGACGTTTGAGATGAACGAATGGAAAAGGATTTGTAAGATAATAGGTTTATAGACCTCAACATCATCTCCTACGCCGATGACACCCAGCTGATCCTCTCCCTCACCAAGGACCCCCACACCGCCAAAACCAACCTTCACGAAGGAATGAAGGCCGTCGCTGAATGGATGAGGAACAGCCGACGGAAGCTGAACTCGGACAAGACGGAGGTCCTCATCCTCGGATCCACCCCTTCGGCCTGGGACGACTCCTGGTGGCCAACCGCACTGGGAACCACCCCAACACCCACCGACCACGCACGCAACCTAGGGGTCATCCTCGACTCCACCCTCTCCATGACTAAACAGGTCAACGCCGTCTCTTCCACCTGCTTCAACACCCTCCGCATGCTCCGCAGGATCTACAAGTGGATCCCCATGAAACGAGAAGAACGGTCACCCAGGCCCTCGTCAGCAGCAGGTTGGACTACGGAAACGCCCTCTATGCAGGAGCCTCGGCCAAACTCCTGAGACGGCTCCAACGCATCCAGAACGCCTCTGCACGCCTGATCCTCGACATCCCTCGCCGCAGCCACATCACACCCCACCTGAGAGACCTGCAGTGGCTCCCGGTCAACAAGAGGATAACCTTCAAACTCCTCACCCACGCACACAAGGCACTCCACAACACCGGACCAACGTACCTCAACAGATGACTCAGCTTCTACACCCCCACCCGCCAGCTCCGCTCCACCGACCTCACTCTCGCCACTATCCCCCGCTTCCGAAGAGCGACCTCCGGTGGCAGATCGTTCTCCCACCTCACCGCCAAGACCTGGAACACCCTCCCCATCCACCTACGGCAGACCCAAGACCTGCTGACCTTCAGAAAACTCCTCAAGACCTGGCTTTTCGAGCAGTAGCAGCATTCCCCACCCCAGCGCCTTGACACCCTCACGGGTGAGTAGTGCGCTTTACAAATGATATGATTGATTGATAGAGCGTAAGATTTAATTATGTAGGAGTCTTGTGGACATAGCTGGGGGACATCAGTAGTAGTCAACTAGATGTGAAGGAAGGAGATACACATAATGGGCATTTTTTCTTGTCCCACAGGAATCTCGCGCCGAATTCACAATATGAAAATACGTTTTTTGAGATGGTTATTAAACGATTGAATTGTAAAGGACATGGGAGATAATTGAGTTAGGGTTATGATTTTGATTGCAATTAGTATAAGGACCTATCGAGTAAATCGACATGAGCGTTAGTATAATCCTAAGGTAACGGAAGAGGAAGTGAAATGTAGCCACGCCAACTCCAGGCGGATCAGGCTGCATACTCCAGATACAATTCACGGGAGTGAGGAAGTTATGCCTGAGAGCAGGCAATGAAGACTTAAAATCGAAGGAAAAATTCACTTGATTGAGTTTATTGGGCCGTTGTGAAATAGGAAGGAGTGTAGCCACGCCCAGCGTCAGGCGGGTCAGGCGGTAGAATCTACACAACAGCTCGTGTAAACAAGGGTGGTACTTAAGGACAAGGAAGTATGGCACGTTTTTTTTAATTGGTTGAAAACAGCGCGGACCTGAGAGGGAACCGTGTTGTAGTAACACTGATGGGTGATTGGTTAAACGAAGAGAGGACCTGTGAGGGAACCGCATCAAAAGTGATGTCAATGAATGAGGATTGAAGCAGCGGTTTCCTATTGGTCTGTGATAAATTTAAAAGGGTCAAAGAAGAGTGATGGCCTTCACGGCGGGATTTATCGGACCAGGCCGTGGTATGGAGGTTGGAGAATAAGAAGTTCCGGCAGATAGGTGAGAGATGAAATGCCTTGTAGGTTTATATAGCCTTCTAGAGTCACGCAGTGAGGGTTTTTTGAATGGTGGGGGAGCACTAATCAATCGAATTGTAAGTTAGCATTTGTTCACTGGCCGCGGGATTCGGGCGGTTTCAGAGAGTTTGGGAAGGAAAGGCATATACTTTATGGGTCAGCATGGGAGTCGGACATGCAGCAAGATCAACTGTAGACTGCATGAAGAGACTGTTATTAATATAAGACCTGGGTGAACACCATGTCATGTTATGATGAGGTTTGTATGGTTCGCAGACAATGTAAGAAGGAGAAATAGAAAAGGTTTCCCAACGCTTATGGGATTTATAATTTGGATCAAAATTTGTTTAATGTCTACATTAATGGGATGATGATATGAAGCTCAGAAGTACTTAAAGGGAAATACACATGATTGAAATTGTAGGTACGTGTAATGTGCTATTACCAACAATTATCGGATAATGAACAGCTGCGTGGAAGAAAAATGTAATACATTTTTTTTATTAAAGGATGAATAGATACTAAATCGGAATTTTAGTGTGAGTGGATGAAAAAAGGCTAGTAAATGAATGGTTGGCTTGGTTCATACAATATATACTGTAAGCAATGATTAATGAAGGCAATGGATATCATCCTGGGTGAACATATGGATGCTAGATTGTATATAGGCAGGCTTGAAGGGGATTGTTGAATATTCGAGTCTGAGGAGATGTCATTTGCATTTGATAATTTTATTTTTGTAATATGAATGGATGTCGACATTGACATATGTATTTTTCCTTCTTTCCAGCGCTGATGACATCCAAGTGGGGACAAAACGCATAGGCTGATGATCTAATATTGTATAAGTTCTTGGATTGAGAGTTTTTTTGAAAAGTATTTAGTTGTGAATAGAAAAGAAAGGAAGAAAAGGAAAAAAAATAATAATAAATGGAAGGTTTTTGCAATACAAGCTTGCCTTTGGATCTGGTTCTTAAAAGAATGCAATAACTGATTGATTATCATAGTAAGCACTTTGACGCTCCTTTCCATATATTAAAAGTATAGTGCTTGCAGCTGTAACACAAGCTTCTTTCAAACAATAGGTAAAGGACAGAGAGGTAGAGAACATGCTTCCTTCACTCACTGAATAGGAAAAGAGCAGGCAGCTGCAGAACAAGATACCCTTTTTCAAGGGACTACTCTGGAGGACCATGGCAAGCCCAGGGAACAATAATAAATCACGCGAGAAAATGAAATGGATTGAGGGCTGCAGAAGCTGCACCCAAGCAGCACAATTCTGCTGAGGAAAAGTGGGTAGTGACACAGGGACCCCAGAGAATCGATGCCCAGAGCAGTCAGGCAAAGGGTACAGAGGACCTCAGCAGGAGGCATGTATTGGCACAAACTAAAAATATAACACTGGCCTCACTAAGGAAAGGTTTTGTTCTGCCTCTGTGAACTTATCACTTCCCTACTTTGCCCACCTCTCAACAGCTGGCTGCTGAAAATCTCCCCTCCAACTCCACAGCACAGGAGACCTCCTAAGTGGGGAGGCATCCCCAGACTCCATGCATGCTCAGAAAACACCCCCTGTACTCTAGGTACAGTCATGGCAAGCCTGGTCAGAGGAGAAGCGTTTTAGCCCTCTGTAACCACAAAGCCAAAAAAGATGTCTTACTGCCGACTGACTGAGACAAAGGCACACTCAAGCATCACCAGCTCTTTGCTTCATTTGCAGCCTACATGTCCTTCATGTATTCAGTTTTTGACACACAGGTCGTGTCTCCAAAACTTACTTTAACACATTCATAGAGAGTACTCGGTATCTTAGACGTGCTGTTTAACCCACCATCCAGTCAGGAATATTATTTCCTATTACCTCATACACGAGTGCTCACGTTGCAATATCTACTAAAATAACTTCCAAGAGCACCATGATCTACATCAAAGCAAAATAAGTGCGAAGTTTCTCCAGTTTTGGGGTTGGTTTATATTTATATGACCACAAGGCAGCATCTGGTATACTAGTTAAAACAAGCATTGGCAAGGAAACCTAATGGCTTAGCCAATATGTTTTTGTGTAAAATAGCCAGCCTCCATAGATGCACGTGCATCTGTAATAGCATCTTTGAATGGATTTGTGAAAATATTTGGAATGTATTTAAAGATGGCCTCCATGGATGCATGATCATCCACAGCATGTATGAATACTGATGGTCAGCCAACGTGAAATGGTTAAAACCCATTTAAAGATGCACACCCACCAACGGCGTGGAGGGTGCAAAAAAGTAAACAAATAAATAAAAATGAAGTAGTGATGGGGAGGGTACAATTTTTATATACAAAATGAGTGCAATAAGGAGAGATGGAGGAAACATTATGGTGAACAAGAAAGTAGTGCAACGTGAAGGGGAAACAGCACATGGGAATAGAGCAATAAAACACTTGCACGTCCATGAAGTTCTTAGAGTACAAGAATGATGTTGTACCCTGCATGCAAGCATTGTCAGAAGTGGAAGGATACATGTCTACTAATCAGAACACTGAGACCAAAAGCTCCTGGGTGGAACAAATACAATAATAGGGAGGAAAGTAATTCAATCATGAGCGAGTAGCTTACCTAAAGCCCACCTTATGGGTATTGGAAACAATGGGTCTAGACAAGTGACAGCTAATGCCTGTAGCAAAACCAAAGGGGATGATGGACGGAGTGTTGAACATTGCAAGCACTCACCCCCAGTCAACTGATCTGGGTTTAATCCATCATCATTCTTTAGCTCACTCCGCCACCCCAGTTCAGACATGGCCATATGCAAATCAGTCTGACCCTGTGCCTCATGGGAACAGTCCAGCCCAAACTGCCAAGCCATGTCTTCCCTGGACCGGAAACAAGCATCCTGGGACCGGTTTCAGGTTCAAAACCCTCATCAGCCAGGCTATCTTGAATCCAGTGGCAAAGTGAGCAAGGGACCCACGTCTGGGCATACCCTGCCAACTTAGGGCGAACATAGCAAAACCAAAGGGGTTGATGGACGGAGTGTTGAACATTGCAAGCACTCACCCCCAGTCAACTGATCTGGGTTTAATCCATCATCATTCTTTAGCTCACTCCGCCACCCCAGTTCAGACATGGCCATATGCAAATCAGTCTGACCCTGTGCCTCATGGGAACAGTCCAGCCCAAAATGCCAAGCCATGTCTTCCCTGGACCGGAAACAAGCATCCTGGGTGGAACAAATACAATAATAGGGAGGAAAGTAATTCAATCATAAGCGAGTAGCTTACCTAAAGCCCACCTTATGGGTATTGGAAACAATGGGTCTAGCCAAGTGACAGCTAATGTCTGTAGCCCGGACCTAAAATGAAGACATTGACAATACTACAAATGATAAAACGATTGATGTTTTCAAACTGAAATATAACATTGAACCTTACAACCAACACAGTCTTTAATTAATCCTCAACTTACACTTTAAACACAAAAGTGACTCTCTGGCCTCTCAAAGATGTTTTTTAAACACAAATGTTATTGCATTTTCAAAAACATACAGTATACATCAATCAGTCATTGTCACTGTCCTCAATAAGGGCAACTTGTTTCAAGAATATATTAGGAATCAAAATAGTGGCAATAAGAAGTTACATAGTCTGCATACAAATGCAATCAATTTCCCAAAACCTTGCCCACCTGCATCCCTTGTTAAATAAGAGAAGTCAACCATTATGCTGTCTAGATGTGTTTGGGGTGTTAGTGTGTGCGAGAAATCATTGGTTTATGGTGCCCTCCTTGGCAGGCCTCTACAACATGAGTAGGAGTTGTCCTGTGTGGACAGAGATATACAACTGTGCTACTAGTACACACAGTAATCGGGTGTACAGTTGTCCCGTGCGCAAAGCAGTCCTCAGACTTCGATCAACCTTCATGAACCGCCCATACTTTGGTCCCCAGCTTTCCTTGGGATTGCTATCCTTCAGGGCTCCTGTTCCTGTGCTTTAAAGCTCTCAAGTAACAGATCTCATGCCATTGAAATAGGTGTCACCTGAGCCGTTTGTGAGCGCCACGAGATTTGCTAGTCGGCCGCTTGTTCCCGCGAGAGTTTGCTGTCACCAACATGTCATTCGAGCGTGCCAGCAGACTTCCTGCGGGGGTTTTGTGAAGAACGTGATTCCGAACAAGCAGGATCTACAGCGACTGCAATCTGGAGAAGATTTTCGCCCCAAGCAGCATCAAATCCTTCTCGAAATTACTATTTGGAGTAAAAAACTCCTCAAATTGACATTTGGCTATACTTTTTTGTGCAAGGAGTTATTTTTCATTTTTTACTTTTTTTTTCACGAGGAAGGAAGTGCCCCAGAACCTCCAACTGCCTGTTCCTGTCCAGCATGCTCCGCCCAGTGCTTTGTCCATCTCCTGATGACGTTTTATTTGGATTTGGAGTTGGAAGGATCATTCTTTGTGTCTGCTGCATAATATATCATTGGATTTGAGGACTTTGGATTTGAGATTTCATAAGTAAGTAGGAAAACTGGTGTTGTTTGTTTTATTGGGGCCATGCACCTAGATTTATTTGTACTTTTCATTGATTTTTTTCAAATGTATTGTGGTGGGTGGCCTGTAGTTTCAGTAGGGGCCTAGTTGTTTCTTTGTAAATATTTTTTCTTCTTTTATAAAGGAAACATGTTGCACAGTTCACTACATTTTCTCCATGTTTTGAAATCAATTTGCAATATTTATTTAGTTCACTATGTAGCCCAGTAGTCTGCCAATAGGCCTTTCTCAGCCAGTAGGCCCAGAGCTGCTCATGGGTGTATGAAACAACAAATGTTTCTGTAGTGTCTGTAGAATTAAAACATAATTTAGGGAATGGATGGCATTGGATTGAAATACAAAATGTGTTTATTGATGGTATTTCACTTTTTTTCATGAGATATGTTGAATAGCACGGCTCCTTTGTCTGGCCAGTGTGTGAGTGTTCTTGTAATAGTAGGCCCCAGCATTTGCCTTGGCTCCCCATGTGGCCAGGGGCCGTTTTGTAAAGTCTGTGTCCATAGGCCTGCTTGTGCTCATTGTTTTCCAGGCCTCCTGCTTGTTGTTGTGACCATGTGGCTGGTGGCCATTTTGTGGAGGCAGTCAGTGTGCCTTTTTTGCCATAGACCTGCATGTCTTCCCTTTGTTCCTCTTGGCTTATTGCTTCTTGTTGTGGTGGCCTGGCCATGTGGCTGGTGGCCATTTTGTGAAGGCAGCCAGTGTGCTTTTGCCATTGGCCTGCATTGTTTTACCTTTGTAGGCTTATTGCTTCTTGTGGTGGCCTGGCCATGTGGCTGAGGGCCATTTTGTGAAGGTAGCCAGGATGTGTTTGTCATAGGCTTGCATTGTCTTCCCTTAGTAGACTTATTATTACTTCTTGTTGTGTCCTGGCCATGCGGCTGGTGGCCATTTTGTGAAGGCAGCCAGTGTGCTTCTACCATAGGCCTGCATGCCTTCTTTGTGGTGGCTATGTCTTCTTTCTGGTTGTTGTTTTGCATACAATTATTTCTTCTTTTATTCAGCAAAAATGTAGCACAGTTCACTACATCTTCATCATGTTTTTAATAAATTTGCAATATTAATTTGAATTGATTCACTATGTGGCCTAGTCTGCCAATGGGCTTTCCAGCCAATAGCCCCAGAGCTACTCATGGGTGCATGAAATGACTGTTTCTGTGGTGTCTGTTGAATTTAAACATCATTTTGGCCATGGATGGCATTGGATTAATATACAAAATATGTTTTTTTGTGGTATTTCACTTTTTTTCATGTGTGTTAAATTAATTAAATGCCTTGGTTGGATGTGTGTGGTTGTAACTTGCAAACCTTTTTAGCCCTGTGGAGTTTCGTTTTTGGCATTGTTGAATTAAAGATGTTTTGTTTAGCAAGCATGCCTCCTTTGTTTGGCCAGTGTGCGAGTGTGTTTGCAAGTAGGCCGGCAATGCATTTGCCTTGGTTCCCCAGGGCCATGTGGCGGAGCCATTTGGTAAAGTCTGTGTTCTCATTAGGCCTGCTTGTGTTCATTGTTTTCCAGTCCTCCTGCTTGTTGTTGTTGTGATGTGACCATGTGGCTGGCAGCCATTTTGTGTGTTTAGCCAGTGTGCCCCTTTGCCATATGCTTGCCTGGATGGTTGATCAATGAGATAAGCAGCTTAATAAATTAATAATTAGACACTTGAGAGTAATTTTTATTTTTTACTTATTTATAATTATTTCTTTATTTTAATTTCCTTTTTTTCATTTTTATGTTTCAATTTTTCCAAATAGTTTATTTTTTAATATTGTAATATTTTTTTTCAATTTTTCCAATTATTTTTTTAATTTTCACAATTTCTTTTTCAATTTGTTTTGTTATTTCAGTTTCAAAGTAACATGACTTGGCATCAATGAACCATTAGCATTAACCCCATGTCTGCTATATGATGTGCACAACAGTATTCATTGTCTAGGGATTGTTCCATTCCATTGTCATTTGTCAGCTGCAGCTCCCTGAGTGCAGCATGCATTCCCCGCGACGTGATGCACAATGCCAAACCGTTACATTTGTTTTTTTGTTGTTGTTCGTCTTCTTTCCTAGCCTTCCTGAGTGTTCTGGACTGTACAGTACACCATGAAAGGCCCTGTTTTCAAAGTCTCACAAATGGTTACACTGCATTGTTAATTTCGTTAATAACTGAGGTAACAACACTAATAACAAGTGTGACCACACACTAAATGATATATTATTATTGTTGCTTGTACTAGTAATTATTGAACTACAACAATGCCACATTTCACTGATGTTCTTCTTGCTTCTTTGCGTTTAGGTGCACAAGAGGAGGAGACAACATCACCCATTGTACTGCCAGCAGAAGGCCTGCGCACGATGTCACGTGACGTGTGACCACAGACATCTCTTCAACTTGTGAATCTAAAACAAGTGCTGCTGCATGCTAACTGACAGCTTCAAGATGGCCCCAAAGAAAGGTACCAGTATCAAGAAAGTCAAAGTTGCCAGTGAGAAGAAGAAGGCACTGCCACTTACCAACACCGGTAAGTTGCCCAGTACCTTTTTTGGGAAACCAAAAATTGCGCCTGCAGCAGCAGTGTCCAGGAAACAAGCTGGGAGCAGCACCCCAGCATCAGCGGACCCACCCCACCAACCTCGGCCCAAGCCCATGTCTGTCGCAGAAGCAGCCAGTGAAATCATGATAACGCTGACGAGCAGTTATGTTGAAATTGACTTATCGTTATCGCAAAGTAGTACCCAATAAATGCAGAAAACTCAGATAAGTGGGCAACAACAGCCGCAACCACCACCAATAATATTAGTTCGTCCCGAAGTAGGGGCAGTTCAGGAGATTGAGCTTCCTGCTGAGGAAGAAGAGCAAGTCACTCTTTCAGAAGATCCATTGTCTTCCAGATCTCCAGCAAGGAAAAGGAGGGTTAGTCCATCAACTTCTTCTCCAAGCCCCCCTTCTGATGATCTAGACACCACTTGGATCCCACCTCAGTCGGAGAGTGAGACACGCCACGCCCACAAGACAAGGCTAGGGAAAAGGAAGGTTCTGGAAAGCTTTAGAGTTATGGAGGTAGATGTAGAAGAGGAGGATGATGACGAGCCAGTCATCATGGACGTTAGCCCTTCCCCAGTGGAGACCGACATTACCCCATCCCAAATTGCTGTGAGGGATGTGACACAGATACCACCAACACAGATCCCACCAACAGCACCTCCAGGTGCCATATTTACAAAGTCCCGGCAGCGACCTACATCCACCACAACCACCTCAGTAGACGTAGGTACTGCAGAGAGTCAAACGCCACACCCACGTACCAGTTCATCCAACATTGCAAGTGGCACCAGCAGCGTCAGAAAGTTGACCTCCCCAGTTTGGGACTTCTTTTCGGTTAGCCAGAAGGAGGTGAACATTGCTGTATGCTCCATTTGTGGAGTAGGTGTTAGTCGGGGTAAGCTTGGTACAAACTATGGTACCAGAGGCCAAACAACCCATCTTAGAAAGCACCACTTGATCCAGTGGGAGGCGCACCTTAGTGGCCAAAAAACTGCAAGTGTTGTTGGTGGAGGGTATGAAGAAGATCCGATCAAGGTAGAAGGTGAAAAAGAGGGAGACATTTTCTCAGGTACACAAAGCAGCCTTGTCCCCAGCAGTGCAGTGGTACTGCCCACATCATCATCAGCAACATCGCAATGGCACAAGAGTCAGGTCGAGACACCAAGGGGTCCAATGCAAGAGAGTACCGCAACGAAAAAACGCACATTGAGCCTAACAATGTCTGGTCTCAAGAAGTCACCTGCATCAGTGGCACCAGAAAAGAAAAAAATCCAGGCTACCATTCTCAGCATGTTTAGGCCGGAGGGGCAGTACGAACGCAACCACCCAGCGGCACGTTTTTACAAGGCAAAGCTGGCTAAAATGTTAGTGCTGGACATCCTCCTTTTTTCTTTTGTGAAAGAAGTGGGTTTTCTTGAATTTGTGGCAGCCATTTGCCCAAAATGGAAGGTTCCCAGCCGGTCCTATTTCGCCAGAGTTGTTGTTCCAGCACTACATCACGATGTGCTGAAATTGCTTGGACAAGCTTTGCAGCAGAGTGCTGTTCACACTATCCACCTGACGACAGACATGTGGACCAGTTGCCAAGCCACTGATTACTGCACACTGGATCTCTTTTCTGGGTGTTAGAGAAAAGATATCTGCAGGTGTTGACACTGCTGACATTTTTAATGGCGCTCGGAAGCATGCTACAGTAGCCATGTTCGCCATGGAGAAATCCCATACTGCTGCAAACATTTTGGAAGACTTTAACACTAAGGTATTTGAATGGCTGCGACCAAGAGGGCTTAACATTGGTTTTGTTTCCTCGGACAATGGCAGTAATATAGTTAAGGCCATGGCCGATGGTGGCTATTTCAGGGTCCTGTGCATTAACATAATTGTTCAAGACTTTCTGAAAAAAGAAGACCGAGTCAGTAACTTACTGACCACCTGCAGAAGAATCTGCACACATTTCAGCCATTCCTTTTAAAGCCCGGAAGCAGCTGAGGATCATTCAATGTGATAATAGAATGCCAGTTAAAGCACTCATCCAGGAGGTGCCAACACGTTGGAACGCAACTTATTAAATGCTTGAACGTCTGTTTGAGCAGTACAGACCAATCAATGAATATATCATGCAAAGAGGGGATGCAACTGGGAAAGGCATGATCAATGAGATGGACCAATGGGGCCTAGTTAAATGCCTGACAGAGATGCTGCTTCCTTTCGAGGTCTTCACACGTGAAGTCAGCAAGGAGGACTGTACCATGGGCAAAGCTATCCAATTGCTGCACATGCTACAGGAACAGCTAAAGGAGGTGTCTGCAATGTACGCAGGTGTGGAGGAAAAAAAAGAAGCATATGAGTTGGTGGAGAGCTTAATCCTTCGCTTATCTGAAAATACAAGGGTGCAAAGAGGCATTGTGTCATCCAACCATTACATTGGTGCCACAATTCTTGATCCAGAGTACAAACCATTACTGGACACTTTCATTCCTTTTTCAGACGGGGATGTTGCCAACTACAAAACTTGCATAGCTGTGCATGCCAGTCAGCTAGCAAAAGAACATCCGGGAATTAGAGGCCTGCTCCGCCAGGGCACAAGTACTGCAGGGCAGCCTTCAAGTTCAACTGCAGAGCCTGAGGGCAGTGCGGTTGGCTCACAACTGCCAAAACCACCAACAACACCAAGAACAACAACAACAACAAGAACAGGAGCATCAGCCCCAAAATCGGCAAAGGAATGGTTTCTACTGGCAGGGCTTAAGTCCAGTGCTGAGGCAAAGGCAAAACAGGCCGAGCAAAGCGGAGCACCCATGACCATTGAGCGGATGGTCCAGGCCTATCTGGAAGACCCAACAGTGGTCTACTTTGATCAAAACCCATTGCTGTATTGGTATGGGAAAAGGTGCCAATGGCCGGTGCTCAGCAGGCTGGCAATAAACTATCTGGCTTGGCCTGTCGCGAGTGTCTCTGCTGAACGTGTTATCAGTGCTGCTAGTGCCGTTCTGACAGTGAGAAGGACCAGTCTCTCACCCCAAACCATGATCAAAATGAATCAGCACTTTATATCACCGGATTACACCATACCTGAAGTACCACAGCAGGAAGATGATGACGGCGACTCAGGTCATGGGAGTAGTGTGTTAGGTGACCTACTTCTGGGCGAACCACCAGAGTTTGAGGATGAGCTCTACTTCCCTGACAACTAGGCTTTCGAGTTACTTTTTCTTTCTTTGACGCCCCCCAAAAAAAAAGATACAGCTAATGAACATTATTTACTTTATTATTTGTGTGTGTCACTGTCTTTCTGGTTCACAAATCCATCCCCACTGTCTTACTCTTTTATTGCCGGATCGGAGTTGCAACTGTGTGCAGTCAGTGAAGAAGTAAGTCCACTCCTGACTCGCCCTAAAGCCATTTCCCTCAAGCCAGACATTGGATGGAGAATACAAACAAATGTGCGCCTGCCTCCAACCCTGGGCCTTGACTATCTATCTATCCTTTCCTAGCCTAGAGGGACTTCCCTGGAAGAACATGTAAATGTTGGCATGCATTGCACGCTGAGTGACTGTTGTTTGTTGTGAATGATGTCTACTTTTCTACACTCAAAAAAGTGACTTAAGTCAATATTTCCCTTCTTGTTGTTCAATAACAAGACTGTACTACTACAGGCCGATCCATTGCACTTTGAGTCGGGACGAGTCACTGTTGGTACACCATACTCGCAGTCAGAGTCAGGAGGATCAGAGATAATTGATGGAATAACTCAGGGCGTGGCCGTGAGCATGACTAGTTTGAAAAATGCCACCAGAAGAAGATGGAAGTTTTCAAATTTACTGAAACCAACCGATTTGGATGATGATGACTTTGAAGTGGCCTAAAGGTAAACAACAACACCAGACCTACATGTCTGTGTGGTGGTGGTGGCGAGTGTGGTGTGACTGACAGCGGTGCATTGATTTTTTAATTCATTTGGAAAATGCTATGTTGCTGTGTGTGTGTGTGTGTGTGCTCAGTACTGTCTGGCTCAAATTCGAAGCTAAGTGGAGGTTGGGTGGGGGGCCCGTTGTTGGAGGTAACTGCCAGTAACAGACATGATTTAGCCATGCTGCCTCTGAAAGTCTTCTTGTTGCACTCCTTATGCAGTTTAACTTTTCACCTTGATTTTTCAATATCCTTTTTGTTTTTCCATCTACAGGCCCTTTACCCTGCGCCATACTGGAAAAACAACTCACACTTACCTTACTGAACCGCATCCACCAGGCACCCAAGATTGACGGACGGACAGTCCAAGAGGAATGCGGAGATGCAACTCCCAATTTGGCAATACAGTATCATTTTTTTTCTCTTCAATCATTACGACTGTGTGTGTTGTTTATGTTTGCTTATTTGACTCCTACAGATATTTTAATTTTATTTGCTATCGTTTCAAAGCCCAGTGCAACAGAACATAATGTATGTAACTTGGGTCTCTCTGGGGGTAGAGCAGACAGATAATTGCATAATTAATATACTGTCCTGTACTAGTCTAGTACTACTCATCATCATGCTTGCATTTCCTTTTCCTCCCATAACAGATTTATGATGGTCGGCTGCCAAGATGAATGTGTTGTCCATGTGTAGTGTTTGTATTTATCAAACCTTTCTCTCAAATCCCTTTCCCAACCATTCATTGAACCCCTAACCCTCTTCCCCCGGGCTGTGTGATTTATTGAGGTGTGACTAAATTAAATTTACACCATTAATTGATCACACACTTGCTGGGGCGGATGTGGTGAAAGCAACACCAGCTCAAGGCAGGGCAAGGATCTTCTTCTGCTCTAAGTATATAGCCCACACTGGCAATATATATATTAGATTGCCCACCCAGGCACAGTATTCGATTTTTTACAGAGGAACATAATGCATCTTAATTAATTGCCAGCATCATCATCCTTCCAGCACTAAAGTTTACGCTTGTCCACTTCATTGCTCGAGTAGACTTTAGTTTGTAACATGTACTAGGCTAGCCCACCATTCTGTTTTATTTTACTTTAGCATTGCTTATCATGGTTTCTCGTTTGGCAGTCTTCTTCTTGTGTACTGTACTTCTACTAGTCATTATCTAGAATCCCTCAGGTCTCATTTTGGGTTTTTTGCAACTGCTACTGTCTACTACTACCACCATGGCACCTTGGGAAACCAAAGCACCACCATGCAGTCATCGCTTCACCTAATCATCAATCATAGGTAAGAGAAGAAGTGTGGGGGATGCAATACATCTATATACTATGGAAATTAGTTAATTCACACACCCACACCCCTTCTGAGTCCATAGGGGTTATAGTTGCAGACTGCATAGACTAGGAGGAAAGAGTAGTAGGACAAGTGAGGGTACCTTATCTATCTGTTGGTGTGTTACACTATATCAGCAGATTTCAAAAACTGGCTTCGGCCCTGCTGCAAAGGAAACCATCCAAAGTAAGAGTAACCCCCTCCCGAAAAAAGATTTACATCATATTGTAAAACTAAAAATGTATTCCCCTAACACATATAAAACTAGAAATGCCTACAACACCTGACCCGACCCCTCCCTAACCCCAACCAATGTTCAACAAGAGTCCAAAATTCAAATGTACATAAGTAAAACCCCAATTCAATATCCCCAGCTCCCAACCTCTCCCCAACAGGTCCCACTCCCACCCACCAAACAAAAGATTAAAAAAGAAGCAAGAGACTGAGAGGCCTAGCGGCGGGCTAGGAGTCGGATCTTCCTCTCTAGGCTGTCAAAACGCTCCTCAATCCCACTTTCAAGGCATGCCATCCTAAGGAGCATGCAGCGGTAAAATGTTCTAACGGTCACCGCCAAGGGGGTAGCAGCAGTAGATGAAGAGAGGAAGCGGGAGGCTGCCGGACCCCGGCGTCATACCACTGGAGGCACTACTGGGGCCTGGCTCGGGCCCGGGGCATTGGAGGCTGCAGCTGCTGCCACCTCCTCCTCCAGGACCACCAGCCGCCGATATTCATCCCTTATGGCCTCCAGCTTCCTTTGCCGTGGCCTGGCTGCTCTCTCCTGCCTGTCAGATTGTAGATTGGCAGGAGTAGCTATATCAAGAAAGAAAAAAGACAAACTGTAACCTGTACTCTTAGCAAAACAGTAACATAAAATTATATAGTGGCACAGTAGCACTAGCAGTACGTAACATAACATTTGTGGTATCCACCTCGATTCCTCTGCCCCTAAGATTTGGATTAGATTAGAGTTTCAGAGATTAAGCACTGAAGTATGGATATGGAGTAGACAAGTATTCTTTTCTCTCTCTTGTTTTGCTAAATTAATCTTGTAGGCATGCCAGCTCAGCTTGCGCAAGTTGCGCCCTAGACAGAAATACTCGTGGGCGTGTCGCAGACTTGCATTACTTTACTACTGTCTGCAGGTGAGGCAGCTGTACTTCACAATTATCTCTATTTCTATTATGGCCATTGTAGGAAGGTAGGATCTGACTGCATGGTTACCCCCACTTTTTGCCTTGTGTTTTGCTGGTTTTTGACTAATCTGACTGGGATCCTGCTAATCAGGACCCCAGTCTATCTGCTTTCTCCCTAAAGTGTTATGACATGTACTTAGGTACACTCCAGATTGGATATTGGGGTACCCTTATCAGTCCCTAGTATATGGTACACATGTACCCAGGGCATAGGTACCCCAGAGGCCTCCCATGGGCTGAAGTATGTATTATGCCACCCATGAGAGGCCATGCAAAATGGAACTACAGGCCTGCCATTGCAGCCTGTGTAAGATGGTGCATGCACCACTTACTTTAGATATAAGTTTCCTATATCTATAGGTCACTACACTTAAAACCTATAAGTCACCCCTATAGCAGGCCTTGACAATCATGAAGGCAGGGTGCTGGGTTTTATGTGAGAGTGTGCCCATGCATGAGCAGGGCACCCCTGCAGCCTTCAGAGACCATTCTCCCGGGTTGTCGGTGACGCAGCCCGACATATAGGTAGAGGTTCATTATATGCTCGCGTAAAATGCTATCTCGAAAACGGCTGCAACAAACCATGTCGTGTTTGGTATCAAACACCTTGGAATCATACCTCCACACCGGTAACCAGTGTGGGAGGTATGATTCTACCCTTCAGAAGCAAGCTTTGTGGGGTCCCTGGTCTTCCCGGTACCAGCCTTCTCGACCCGGACAGCACAAAATGGTTGCTGCCGGCCAGAGACACATTTCTGCCCTCCTGCTGCTGAGCCAAGCTTGAGCAGAGGAAGGCAGCACAATAGGCATCCTGTCACAGGGAGGTGTGACCACCTCCCAGACAGGATTTCGTGTATTGGAACTGGTGGTTGCACTTCCAAAGTGCCTGAAAGTCTGCACGAGGGGCACATTTGGTGTCCCTGTGCATAGTCCAGCTCAAACCAGTTCTGGGAGCCGTTGGCTGCTGCTCTGGCACGAAACTGGGCAAAGGACATGGGAGTATCCTCCCCACTGTCCTGACCCTCCCCTGGGAGGGACCCATGAATCTGTCCAACCCTCTCCCGTGGGTACAAAAGGGCTTACCTGGCTGTAGGACCCTAGATTCGACATGGACAAGATTCTGAACAAGAAACCACTGACTTTTGACCGTCTGGACACTCTGGACTTTGCTGGACTTTGACTGGGCCCGACTTCGTCTCCCTCTCCGTCCAAAGCATCGTCTGTGCCCGTGCACCATACAGGCTCCATGTAGGACCTGTGGGGCATCAAGGACAACAGAAGTGTTTCCCTTGGGGTGAAGGAGTCACTCCCCTGCGTTTGCAGGCACCGTAACACAACTGACCAGTCTGCTGATCCTGAGCTCCTGCGGACTTTGAAGGCTCCAGCAACACAGGAGGTGGGTTCCTATGTTCCTTAAGGTCGAGCTGCCCTCTCACCACGTTTGAGGCCAGTATCCTTCGTGGGGACCGCATAACCTGAACCCCTGTGCACTGCGTACTTTTGCAATTGCATATGCTTGTTGGTCTTCCCCAACTTCGTGCATTGGGCTGTCAATAGCCCCTATCTCTGCACAGATTTCATTCAAAGGACTCTGGCCTCCTCACACTTTGTGTCTTGCAAGCTGTGACTTTGTAAAACTGCTGGAGGTCCCCTTGCGACTCCTGTGCCTTTGGCCTGTGGGTCCACTTGAGGGACAACCCTGATTTTTTTGGGCTCCCCTGGTTGCTCCAGGCCTGCCCTGACTCCCCTTGCTGTGGTGAGTCCTCTGGTCCTTGCTGGGATCAGACCATAACCTTCTTTGATCTTCTTCATGGGTTGCCGTTGCCAAGGCTTCTTGGCACTCCCGCCATACACCGACCCCTCAGCATGCGACATCGTTCATGGGACAGCTCGCATCCGGCTCCTGGTTGTCCTCGTCATCTCCTGGTCCCTGCAGCTGTAGAGTAAATGTCTCCTTCTTCACACCTGAAGCACCCGACATCGGTGGGCATTCGTCTACCGAGCCCCTGGTCACTCCTGAGTGACCCAGACTCTGTCCCCTCTGCTTTCAGGTTCCTTCCATTAAGAATCCACCTGTGGGTTCCACCGGACACTTTTCTTCTTTCCAGCAGTGGCATTTCTTTGAAGACTCCTATTGAAAACGACGGCGGTTTCCGACACCACTTCAGCCCTATGCACCCGGCTTCCCTGGGATAGGTAACTCTGGTACTTCAGTATCCATGGGTAGGGTGGCTCTCCAACCTTCTATGGTCCAAAGGGTTTCCTCGTAATTCACTGAGAAGGGTCCTTAAACTTTAAAATTGCAACCGCGACTCTCCCATTGAGTTGTACGTAGCACGCGGTCGTGTTCTTACACTGCACCCTTCCTCCGTGGGGTCCCTACTTAATCATCTTAGGTGGTTCCTTGGGGTCCCAGCGATTCTACATCCTCTAGACACTGTTTTGACTTGAGCCCTGGTTCTTATACCACTATTTTAGTATATGGTTTGGTCTCCCCCGGGAGCCCACTGTGTATTAGTGCTACTTACGATTGTTTCTATGCTACAGTATTGTGTGCTTTGTGTTTATCTGCGTGTAGCAGATACTGTGAAATATTTAAGGTGTTATAATAATAAATATATATTCTTATAACTACTGTGTGGTTCTCCTTTCATTTAACCAATACTATAAAATTGCATTCTGGTAAAACAAGCTGCTTAACATTCCTTCAAGAGTAAGCCTTAAGGCTGCTCTCCACAGCTACCACTTGGATAGCTTTCTAAGGTTATCTTTGGCCTCTTAAATCACCATAAGGGTTGTTTGGACTGGTGCAAGGTGCCCACTTTAATTAGTGGATAGCATGTACCAGGCCAACCTCTCACATTGGTGTGCAGCGGTGGGATTCATGCCTGCACTGTTTTACCAGATAAATCTTTGTGTTGATTAACTGAAAACCACTAAGTACTAGGTACATATAATACTAGCTTAGAATAAGTAAGTTCTACTGAACTTAGGGTTGGGCAAGTCAAGGGGCTAGCACACCCTTTCTCCAACCTTAGAGAGTTTAGTTCCCAATAGGTTAGGTAGGTGCAACACCTCACCACACTTAGTATGTCTTCTAAAGGAGATGTCAGTGGCTCTCTGCCCTCTAGATACAGTTAGCTTTCATTCCAAGAATTGAAAGCCCTGTGTGCCTCTAGAGAGCAGAAGACAGGGAGAAATGCCAACACCCAACGCCTCATTGAGGCCTTACTGCTTGATGACCTTAGCAAGTCCCCTGGGTCAGATGAACAGGAGAAAGTGGGTGGGGCAGGGAATGTGGACAGGTCAGGAGGTGACACCTTTTATGACCTAGACTCAAACCCTGGCCAGGAGGAACAAGTTAGTTCCCACCTGGACAACTCAGATCTTCATGGTGATGAAGAAGAAGGCCAAGATGGCCCCCTCTTCACCCCTCCCGGAAGAGTGCAGAGTTTACCAAGGAGATCTCGATCTCCCTCTGCAGAGTCACATCACTCAGGACAGTCTGTAGGGACCTCTGTATCTAGCAAGAGGGACCACTCTTTTGATAGGGAATGCCAATTTCTTGAACTTGAGAAAGCTAGGCTTAGGCTCAGGCAAGAGCAATTGGCCCTGGATAAAGAGTGCCTAGAAGTCCAGAGAGCTAGAACAAAATTGGGGCTAGAGTCCCATGGTGGCAGCAACAGTGTCCCTAGAGTTAAGGAACATTCTTTTGACAATAGGAACCTGAGCAAGATTGTCCCTCCCTACCATATTGGAGATGACATCCATAAATGGATAACTGCTTTAGAGAGGGCCTGTAAAGTTCAGAGGGTCCCTCAAGAGCAGTGGGCAGCTATTTTGTGGCTCTCCTTTGCTGACAAAGGTAGAGATAAGCTCCTCACTGTTAGAGAAGAGGATGTTGATAATTACTCAGTCTTGAAGAGTGCTCCCATTGAATGGTTTGGCTTAACCACTGAACAGTACAGGATTAAGTTAAGAGACACCCAGAAGGCACAAACTCAAGACTGGGTAGACTTTGTAGATTGTGCTACAAAGGCACTGGAAGGTTGGATACTTAGCAGCAAGGTGCATGACTATTTAGGATTGTACAATTTGATTATGAGGGAGCAGATCGTTAATAATTGTCAAAACCAGCTTTTGCACCAGTACCTGGTGGACTCAGATCTGACTTCTCACCAAGAATTGGGAAAGAAGGCAGATAAATGGGTCAGAACCAGAGTGAAACAAAAGTACCAGGGTGGTGACCAGAAGAAAGATTCTTCCAAGACGCAAGAGAAAGGTGGGGATAAATCAAAAGATAAGTCCTCTGAAGGGCCACAAAATTCCTCTTCTGGGGGTGGGTCCCAAACTCCTTCCGCCCCTGGCAAGAAACCTTATTGCTTTGTCTGTAAGAAGCAAGGCTACAGGAAACATGATGCCATTTGCCCCAAGGTCAGCAATAAGGAAAATATTCCTCCAAACACTAATTCTACACCTCCTGGTACTACAGGTAGTAATCCCACAGGTGGTGGTAGTGCACCCAAAAATTTAGTTGGGTTTTCTTGGGGAACTGAGGTGGACCCTGGCCTAGCCAGGTCCCCCACACAGGTCACTTTAGTCTGTGATGGTGGCATGGGGGTTGCCACTTTTAATGTCAGTCCCAATTCCTTGGGCAAGTACAGACAAGAGCCTCTGATCAATGGTCAGACAGCTGTAGCCTATAGGGACACAGGGGCTAGTGTCACCATGGTGACAGGAACTCTAGTGCCCCCAGCCCAGCTTTTACCTGAGTCCAAGTACCAGGTGACCAATACTGATGGTGTGAGGACAGATCATCCCATGGCTAAAGTCAATCTCAGCTGGGGAGGGGTCACTGGTCCAAAAAGAGTGGCAGTGTCCCCAAACTTGCCTGTAGGTTGCCTCTTGGGTAATGGTTTTGAAACGTCAGCCTGGGCTGAAGTAGATCTGAAGGCCCATTTACAGATGTTAGGCATCCCTGAGAGAGTTGGTGGGACCCCTAGGGCCTCAGTCCAACCCCAGGAAACATTTGGAGTAGTGGAGCCTGAAACAATGGTCCACACTCTGCTCCACCAGAGAGCACAGGGAATGAAGAAAAGTCTTCTTCCCCCCCAGACTATAGGTAAGGGTCAGCTTCCTCAGGGAACTTATCCTACCCCTTGTGAAGGAACTGCCCCAGAGGTGGTAAGGCCTGTCCTGGCAGAACCACTGAGGGCAGGGGACCCTTCCAAGGAGGTGCCCAGTCTGGAGCAGGTATCCTGCCCCTCTCTACCCAGCCTCAGTCAGCCTAGGGTTGCAGAGGTCAGGAATGTCAGTGGACCGCTAGGGGCCCACTGTCCAGAGGAACCCCCTCATCATCAGATTAGAGACACCCAGTCTAGCAGCACTGGCCAGGTGAATATTCCTCAACATTCTGAGGGATCCCTCTTACCCTTAGGTAGTGACATCCCCCAGATGGACTCTGTTGGGCAAAGGAAAACCTGGGACAAAGCTGTCCCAAACCTTCCCTGGCCCTCCATTGTTCCTAACAGAGGGACTCAACCCCCAGTTGTAGGCAGCCAGAGGTTGACCCCTAGGGCCAGATATTACTCAGTCATGGAAAGAAAGGCCTCCATGGTGACCAGTGCTCTGAGGAAGCTGGGACCAACACTATTAGGGCCTCACTTCCCCACTCAGGCACCCCACCAGCCTATTTCTTTACCAAAGCAAACTACAGGTAGTCATCCCAAATTTTGGAGACCCTCCAAAACCATTCAGGGTAGGGACTCCTTAATGGTCCATAAGACAGGGCATATCCATGCTAGTGCAGGACCTTCCTTATATGGCAACTTAGGAAATAAAGTCTCAACTGGGCAAGGTTAGCCTTATCTCCCTTCATTTGGGGGGGAGTTATGTAGGGAGGTAGGATCTGACTGCACGGTTACCCCCACATTTTGCCTGGTGTTTTGCTGGCTTTTGACTAGTCTGACTGGGATCCTGCTAATCAGGACCCTAGTCTATCTGTTTTCTCCCTAAAATGTTATGACATGTACTTAGGTATACTCCAGATTGGATACTGGAGTACCCTTATCAGTCCCTAGTATATGGTACAAATGTACCCAGGGCATAGGTACCCCAGAGGCCTCCCATGGGCTGAAGCATGTATTATGCCACCCATGAGAGGCAATGCAAAATGGAACCACAGGCCTGCCATTGCAGCCTGTGTAAGATGGCGCATGCACCACTTACTTTAGATATAGGTTTCCTATATCTATATGTCACTATACTTAAAACCTATAAGTCACCCCTATAGCAGGCCTTGACAATCCTGAAGGCAGGGTGCTGGGTTTTATGTGAGAGGGTGCCCATGCATGAGCAGGGCACCCCTGCAGCCTTCGGAGACCATTCTCCCGGGTTGTTGGTGACGCAGCCCGACATATAGGTAGAGGGGCATTATATGCTCGCGTAAAATGCTATCTCGAAAATGGCTGCAACAAACCATGTCGTGTTTGGTATCAAACACCTTGGAATCATACCTCCACACCGGTAACCAGTGTGGGAGGTATGATTCCACCCTTCGGAAGCAAGCTTTGTGGGGTCCCTGGTCTTCCCGGTACCAGCCTTCTCGACCCGGACAGCACAAAATGGTTGCTGCTGACCAGAGACACATTTCTGCCCTCCTGCTGCTGAGCCAAGCTCAAGCAGAGGAAGGCAGCACAATAGGCATCCTGACACAGGGAGGTGTGACCACCTCCCAGACAGGATTTAGTATATTTGAACTGGATGGGTGCACTTCCAAAATGCCTGAAAGTCTGCACGAGGGGCACATTTGGTGTCCCTGTGCATAGTCCAGCTCAAACCAGTTCTGGGAGCCGTTGGCTCCTGCTCTGGTGCGAAACTGGACAAAGGACATGGGAGTATCCTCCCCACTGTCATGACCCTCCCCTGGGAGGGTCCCCTCAATCTGTCCAACCCTCTCCCTTGGTTTAAAAAGGGCTTACCTGGCTGTAGGACCCTAGGTTCGACGTGGACAAGATTCTGAACAAGAAACCACTGACCTTCGACCATCTGGACACTCTGGACTTCGCTGAACTTCGACTGGGCGCGACTTCGTCTCACTCTCTGTCCATAGCATCATTTGTGCCCGTGCACCATACAGGCTCCGTGTAGGACCTGTGGAGCATCAAGGACAACTGAAGTATCTCCCTTGGGGTGAAGGAGTCACTCCCCTGCGTTTGTAGGCACCGTACCGCAACTGACCGGTCTGCTGATCCTGAGCTCCTGCAAACTCCGAAGGCTCCAGCAACACAGGAGGTAGGTTCCTATGTTCCTTGCGGTTGAGATGCCCTCTCACCACGTTTGGGGCCAGTATCCCTTGTGGGGACCGCATAACCCAAACCCCTGTGCACCACGTACTTTTGCAATTGCATATGCTTGTTGGTCTTCCCGAACTTTGTGCATTGGGCTGTCGATAGCCCCAACCTCTGCGCAAAGTTTGTACAAAGGACTCTGGCCTCCTCACACTCTTTGCCCTGCAAGCTGTGACTTTGTGAAACTGCTAGAGGTCCCCTTGCGACTCCTGTGCCTTAGGCCTGTGCGTCCACTTGAGGGACAATCCTGATTTTCTTGGGCTCCCCTGGTTGCTCCAGGCTTGCCCTGACTCCCCTTGCTGTGGTGAGTCCTCTGGTCCTTGCTGGGCCAGACCGTAATCTTCTTTGACCTTCTTCGTGGGTTGCCGTTGCCAAGGCTTGTTGGTGCTCCCGCCATACACCGACCCCTCAGCACTCAACATCCTTTGTGGGACAGCTCGAATCCAGCTCCTGTTTGTCCTCAACATCTCCTGGTCCCTGCAGCTGTAGAGTCAAGGTCTCCTGCTTCACACCTGAAGCACCTGACATTAGTGGGCATTCGTCTACCGAGCCCCTGGTCACTCCTTAGTGACCCAGACTCTGTCCCCTCTGCTTTCAGTTTCCTTCCATCAAGAATCCACCTGTGGGTTCCACCGGACACTTTTCTTCTTTCCAGCAGTGGCATTTCTTTGAAGACTCCCATTGAAAACGATGGCGGTTTCCGACGCCACTTCAGCCCTATGCACCCGGCTTCCCTGGGATAGGTAACTCTGGTACTTCAGTATCCACGGGTGGGGTGGCTCTCCAACCTTCTACTAATAATAAATATATATTCTTATAACTACTGTGTGGTTCTCCTTTCATTTAACCAATACAATAACATTGCATTCTGGTAAAACAAGCTGCTTAACATTCCTTCAAGAGTAAGCCTGAAGGCTGCTCTCCACAACTACCACTTGGATAGCTTTCTAAGGTTATCTTTGACCTCTTAAATCACCATAAGGGTTGTTTGGACTGGTGCAAGGTGCCCACTTTAATTAGTGGACAGCATATACCAGGCCAACTTCTCACAGCCATGCTCTGTTAAAAGGCAAATGCTCAATTTTACTTTCATCCTGACTAGTCTACAACAAGGCAGATAAATAGTTACGATGAATGATGATAAATGGCAGGATGGCACGTGAGGTACTACTTTGTAACCATGCAGCCGATATGCTACCCATGGCTGACACTGTCGAAAAATGCCATGGGTAGAGAGTGGGCCTCAGAGGGAGAAATTGATGATGGGCGGGTAGAGCCCATAATATCATGTTGTGCTTGGAAAATATTGTGAGTCAAGGGAGTAGTCCTAAAAACAGCCTCAAACCTTTGAATTAAAAACCTTGATAAAAAAACATTCCTTGTTTATTCTTCTTCCCAGGGATTTTCCATTTATCATTGCATTGTTCTTCTAGCATTATTTTTTCACCCTTGGCTTTGCTACTCAGGCACGGTTTAAGTTTTAAATTCCTTTCATCCAGTCTTCACCTATGATTGAATACCATCCATCCATTCCAAACATGGCTATCATTCTCAAGAAACCTTTCACCAACATACATTTGTCATTTCATTTGACCACCCCATCAAACCCCTGAAGGATTCCTTTCACCCATACACTTTCACCCACACAGGCAGGCATCCTTTCTTTCACCTTCCACCCATTCTTCAACCACACATGCATCCTATCAGCCACCTATATCATTCTCTGCAGCCTTCACCCACGCATCCTTCTATGCCAGTCATATTACATTTCACCCATCCTTCCTCCTTCCATCCTTCTTTCCCTTTTCTGTTAACCCATCAAGGTCTGAGTCTTCTTCAGAAAACTTTCTCTGCTGAGTTGAAAGATAGAAGAGGCCATTAGTTACTCAACTCCCATATAATAATGCTAAGTAAAGGGTGTCTTCAACTGTTCACAACTTAGTGCCCGATTACGATCTTGCTCGGAAGGGCTACGGACCGCATCCGTCAAGAGCGAGCCCGACTCGCTGCCCCGCTTTCCGAACGACTCATACCGCTGTACGAGTGAGCAAGTACGATACGTATATAGCCTCGCGCTCCGAACGACTCATACCTGTCAGCGATGCCTTATGGATGACTCTAACATGGCTGACTCGCGCTGCGCAATGGGGCCGATTTCCAAGCGAGCAAGTACGATGAGCGCGTCTGTCAGTTAGATAGACTCGCTCCTGACAAGACATCGTGGTTGCCGGAGATGTACTTTGGGGGCCCATAGCGGGCCTCTCTTCACCCGTATCCCTACGAATCAGTCACAGGGGGACCCTGGGTCCCCCCTACACATGCATGCACGGTGCGGGGGCACTGAGGCGTCCCCGCAACAGGGGGCACCCTTTTCCGAACGACCCGAGTCCGTCAGCGCGCAATTGCATCGTACTTGGATGCTCGGAGCCCCGGAGCCCGAGTCGTTCGGAAAGCTCTACGGGCCCGAGTCAGCCGTAGGGCTTTCCCAGCGAGATCGTAATCGGGCCCTTAGTCTTACAGTACAGTGTACAGTGAACACCCTTGCAGCGAGTGTATATAAATTCAAATTGTCAATAAGCAAGCAATATAACTTACCACTGCCCGTCACTGCTGCTGGCTCACCCCCTGCAGCTGCAGTATCAGCTCCCTGAAGGCTGGCATCGCC
The DNA here is from genome assembly GCA_963921515.1 of Calotriton arnoldi. Lineage (NCBI taxonomy): Eukaryota > Metazoa > Chordata > Amphibia > Caudata > Salamandridae > Calotriton > Calotriton arnoldi. Next base: position 390,688 of record CAWUFW010011891.1, on the reverse strand, counting down.
GTCCCCGCTGGCCCCGGTACTGGAGGTCGGTACGCCTAGAAAAAACATTACACATTTTTAAATGGCATGGCATATATAGGCCTCCCCCTGTTTATTTTTTTCCGTAGCAAGATTGAAAATACATACACCACACACATCACTACAATTCTGGTACAGGCTACAGAGTGCAGTATGTCCTGTCAAAAATAATAAAATTCAGTTGGGCATTTTGTTGTTAGCAATTTTTTAAATGCTTCTCAAGAAGACAACCTGTAAAGGACTAGACTGAGTGGCTAGAGCTATTGGAGAATCTGAGTTTTTGAAAAGAAATAAGAGTGGGCAACTGGGCGGACAATCAGACCTGGGGTCTTCTTGGTTGGAAAATGTAATGGTGCCGTCCTCAATCCTCAATTGAGGACTCCCTTCCGGTCATGGTGCATGGTAATCAGTTCACCATCAAATGCTGCTAATATATATAATACTAGGCCTAGATGAAAAGAAGACACAACTTTGGAGTGTCCAACGTGACCATGGCCATTCTTGTTGTTTTATTGATTGAGCATGAGAAAGTAAAAGAAAGCCTTCTCAATCTCATCTCAGCAAAAATGCGTAGAATACCTTACTTGGGCATGCAACCTGCACAGCAGAGTAGTAGTACTAGTAGTAGTAGGAGCAATGGGTTCTCTGAGTCTTACAGTATCACCACTAGGCAGTCCACAAAATATATAAGGGGAGAGGGAAAGCTGACTAAAAAACCAGAAGAAAGCAAGCTACAGACAGACTAGTACAGACAGAGGCAGTTTGAGGTAAAAATTAAAATACAGACACTAGAAATATAAAATAACTAAGGGGTGATTACGATGGCGGAAGGCCCGCCAGCCGTGCGGTGGCAGGCCCTCCACCATCGGACAGCGATTTCCCCCCCGCCAAATTAGGATGGCGGGGGTAATCGGTCTTTGCGCTCGCCATGGATCCGCCACAGGCAATCGTTCCGATTGCCTGGCAGACGGTCCACATCACGTAAAATGGTGGCCGCCAAATTACGATGCGGGCTGTTGGCAGCCTTTCCATGGCGGCAGAACCACCATGGAAAGGCTGGCGGGGATTGGTTTTGGGGGCCTGTTACGGGCCCCCCTTGTATTGGGGGAGGTGGTTGTGCAATGGGGGGTACTCATGGTACCCCCCTGTATTTTCCTGCACTAAGTGGCAGGCACCGCATGGTGCCTGCCACGTTGTGCAGGGAAACGCACTGCATGCACCTTTGACATTGCGGCGGGTGCTGCAGCCAGCAGCACCCGCCATAATGTTAAAGTGCAAGATGCGACCGCCATGGTGGCGGTCGCATCGTGATTTGGAGTGCGGGACCGCCGCATGACTGGCAGGTGGTCCCAATTCCCACTACGATGGCGGGCGAACTCAAGTCCGCCTGCCATCGTAATCACCCCATAAGTTAGTAAATAGGATAATGCAGGGATAACAAGAATTTAGAAACAGTAGATCGATCGAAGAGGATTTTGGAAACGGAAATAATAATTCAAAATAAGGAGCGGTAAAGGTTAGGGAAATATATTTAATATTAACAACAGGAGAACTTACTGGGGCCAGCAGAGCCATCAGATGAGGAGCATTCCTGCTGAGAGGCATCTCCAGCTGCCACACCCGCCTCGTACGACCTAGTCTGCATCTCACTCTTGCCCCTGGATGCTGATGATCGTGTAAGACATAATGAAAGAGACAAAAAAATAATTGGTGTTAAATATTAAATCGCTCCAAAAAGAATATATGGCAGGAAAAGCAAATTGCAATAATATTGACCTTTCATACAAACAATCCTATTCCTGAATCCTACACCTACCTAAAGACTTTGGAATGAATTGCAAAAAAATGATATTTGTTTCTAAGTTCCGATCTCATTTGCAAATCGCAATCATCTCAACCGCCTTTGATGGGCCAATAAGTCTGCATTTAGTCTTATGCATAGATGGACACATGCATATTGCATACACCAAATTGGTTGGTTGCTGCTACTTGCTAGTCACTATACGAACTACAAAAAAAAAAGTTCTATTAAGTGAGAGTTCGCTGGCCGCTAAATTATTACAACTACTAAGTAACTAACTAACTACCACTATCTTAATGATAGGACAAAGGAAAGGAGTCTCTCTAGTCTGCATTTCCTAACTTAAGTTCTTATTTAATCTGCCCGAGCGAGCACAAAGTTGCAAACAGAAGTACGATTAGGTAGCGCCGAGCATGAGCACCTGTCTAGAATAACGATCATGGTACATAATATAAGATTTTTTTTTTCTTCAAATATCTTTATTGGCATTTTATTGATTTCAGTACAGATACAGTTGAAGTTTCCAAGAAGCAAAAGCAGAACCATGTTTACTTTTTCATTCAGAGACAGTACTAGGTATAACAGTGATATATAACCCAGTATAGTGGTAATCTCAGTTCCCCTTCGTCTCAGACCCTTCCCACCCACCCCCCCCCCATGGCTATCATGTGGCCATAAGGGCCCCTTGTGAGTCTTCTACCAGGAGACCATAGTGATTTATCCACGGTTTCCATATTTCCTGGAACTTTTTAGGACAGCCCCGAGCCATATATGTCGGCTTCTCCCCTGACATATACATGTCCATTCCCTCCTCCACTCATCTACTGTAGGCCTCTGTGCCGTTCCCGATTTGCACGCCAAGTCGCGTTTGGCTACCACTAGTCCTAGGTTAAGTAGTGTTAGCTTTGTTTTGGGAAGATCGACTTCTGTGTGTATGCCCAACAAAACAAACTTGGGGTCCAGAGGTATCTTGTCCCCTAGTATATCCTCTAGCTCAGTCAATAGAGCGCTCCAGTATTCCTGTATTTGCTGACACTCCCAGATCGTATGGAAATAAGTGCCAAATTCCGTGTTACATCTAAGGCAGTTAGGCACGTCGGCTCTCCCTATTCGATGTAACCGTGCTCTATCATAGTAGATCCTATTTAGGTAGTTGAACTGAATAAGCCTAAGGCGGGATTTAATGGCTACCTCCCGGGGGTGCATCAGCGCAATTTCCCAATCTAGGTCGTCTAAATCTCCTAAATCTGTTTCCCACTTTGCCCTCAATTTCAAGAGGGAGTCTGGTTTATTGTTTATTATGGTCCGATATGTCCAGGAGACTGCTTTTTCTTTGATTTCGCCCATTAGGAGCCTTCCCTCTAGAGGGGCGTACTCGGGGAGGTTGTCTGTATCTATAAGCTGTGCCCCCCAGGCATGCGCCAGCTGTAGATATTTATAGTATTGTTTCTGGTGCAGGTCATACTCTTTTTGGAAGAAAGAAAACGCTGCAAGCTCAGTGCGGTCCAGTATATCTTTGATTTGGGAGATCCCCAACAGGTCCCACCCCCGGAATCCGCTCAGTTTTGCGAATTCTTTAAGCCGCCCTCCTACCCAGAGAGGGGTTTCTCTTGTAACCCGGTCGTTCCACTTCATTTGCCTTTCCGCTTTCTTCCACGCAGTTATTACCACATATTATAAGATTTTTAAACGTAACTTACCTGCATGTGAGCAGCAACATTCTTGCTATTCGGGAAAAAAATATTATTCGCAATAACATAGAACACACAATAATAATTATAATTAGCTACTCACCAGAATATCGAGTTTTAAATATCGACATACACAAATATCGAGTTGGAAATATCATGATACAGAAATATCGACAGCAAGAATATCGTGGTCAAGAATATCGAATTTAAGGTAAAAAATATAGTTTTTGAAAATATTGAAGTTAGTAATATCGTTTGCAAAAATATAGGGGCCTATTAGGATGGTGGGCGGAGACACGACCGCGGTGCTGGCGGTGGCGGTAACACCCATTTACCGCACGCCGCCAGCGGTCTCCACGCCCGCCATATTAGGATGGCCACACATTGCACATTTCCCACCCGCTGCGGTGCGACGCCGACTGCCATCAAAGTGCGCCCGCCACCACGGCGGAGTGAGCCAATCACCACACACCGCTGTGCGGAATGACGTCCCGTACGCTGAAGATATCACGATGCCGGAAACAGGGCAGCGCACCGCGACGGAGAAACCGCACAGCGAAAGACGGCGGAGACATCACAGCGGAGACAGAAAAGAAACACCCGGGACACACCTCGATGGATCCTGCCCTACACGCCTTCCCGGTGCTGTACATGATACACCACCTGCAAGTTATCCACCGCCGCGGACGCCTCCGCAGGTACGTACAGACACAACAGTGCAAGTAACACAATACACAGCTCCAGGGTGGAAAAATATCGCATGGGAACACCACACACCCCTGTGGGGACAGGCACACAGCCATCACTGCACACACACATGTCCCACCTGTGACAAAAACATCTCGCCACATACTGCCCACCCATGTACCGCATTCATGAACAAATGTCCCGGTTACGCCACCGCCGCAGTCAGTGTGCATGAAACCATGCACACAACGCAGAGCACAGGGCCAGCGCATGCCAAGGGCACCGTACAAATCGCACAGAGCCACAACTCCATCCACAACACACCAGCTACCTCCCTGAAGGGACACAACATGTGCCTCACAAGTGCCACTCCTGCACAACAACCACACAACTACAGCCACACCATGCCCCACGTCCCAACAACTGCATATACAGCCACAGCAGGACCCTTTGCAAAGGAACACATAGCACAGAAGCCCAGGCCCCAGCCAACACACACACCACAACAACATCACACACAAGCCAAGAACACTGAGGCCAGGCACAAAATGTACACACACACAGATGAGGACCAAACACTCCACTGCACACACTACCTGACAAGTCACACACACACACACCACCCTGACTCACAGCTACATACACACACCACATGCCAGCAGTAATGGAGGACAACATATAGGAAAGCCAAAGTGAGGTGCCCACAAATGGAAGGGCAGTGACACAACCATCAAGCATGTGTGATGCACATGCAAGACAAGACACATGTGAGAACACATGGCTGACACAGTCAGTCAACACAAACCACGGTCACCCCAATGCAACAACTCCTGGAGACAGCAAGGACACCCATGTATAGGCACAGGGATGTAAGGAAGGCCCTGAACTGAAACACTGACCAGCCACACATAGGCATCCAAATACTGGACAAGACAATGTCTGCTGCACAACACACAGTGACACACTACATGACAGCCAAGTACAAGTAGGATATGTCACACATACTTCCTCCCACAACAGCAACACACAATACTGCCATGTGCACAAAACACAACCACAGGGCTAAGCAAGTACACATACAGGCACACCACACCAGGGTCACACATGGCAGTAGTTGACAATGCAGGTGCACACACATCCACAGTCTCAACCAAGTCACCCCCTTCACACCATACACTTCTCCACCACCCAAGTGCACACATTGGAAGTAAGCCATGGGACCTGGATAACTCATCACCACAAGATGTCCATACACTGACCCTGATTGGCACACAGAAAGGAAGCTCACACAGACCACATGACCCTGGCCTGCCTGCCTGTAAGCCTGTGCCCAAACTCCCACCCTGTGCTGCCATTGCCCACAAACCTGACATGTGTCCACCATAGATAACATGAGCCAAGAAGGAAGATGACAACAAGATTTCATTGCCAACCACCTGCACTGAACCCATAAGTATCACAGTCATGTATAAATGAAGTGCCTCCCACCCCTGCAAGAAAAATGGAATGTGAGACAACCCATTGGCAATGTTGAAGTGGCATACTGAGCCTGTGACACAGTAAACCATGCACACACAGAAACAACTTTATTCAGGAAGGACACTGACACAACTCACTGCAGGACCAACTGTGTTTATTCACAATTTGCATATAGAGACAACAAATTTGGGCAACAGCAAAGCCAGTGGGTATTTCAATATGCACAGTATTTACATGAAAAGCTGCACAGGTAAGGGGCAAACAGCAATGAACAGCAAGGCCAGTGGCCAGTCCAATGTGCAAGTGAGGTACATGAGATGCTGCACAGGCAAGGGGCAACCAGCAGTGAACAACAAGGCCAGTGGCCAGTCCAAAGTGCAGGTGAGGTACATGAGATGCTGCACAGGCAAGGGGCAAACAGCAGTGAACAGCAAGGCCAGTGGCCAGTCCAATGTGCAGGTGAGGCACATGAGATGCTGCACAGGCAAGGGGCAAACAGCAGTGAAACACAAGGCAAGTACAATGTGCAGAGTAGTTACATCAGAAGCTGCACAGGCAAGGGGCAACCAGCAGTGAACAGCAAGGCCAGTGGCCAGGACACAGTGCAGGTGAGGTACATGAGATCCTGCACAGGCAGGGGGCACACAGCAGTGAACAGCAAGGCCAGTGGCCAGTCCAATGTGCAGGTGAGGTACATGAGATGCTGCACAGGCAAGGGGCAACCAGCAGTGAACAACAAGGCCAGTGGCCAGTGCAATGTGCAGGTGAGGTACATGAGATCCTGCACAGGCAAGGGGCAAACAGCAGTGAACAGCAAGGCCAGTGGCCAGTCCAAAGTGCAGGTGAGGTACATGAGATCCTGCACAGGCAAGGGGCACACAGCAGTGAACGACAAGGCCAGTGGGCAGGACAAAGTGCAGAGTGAGTCCCTGAGAAGCTGCACAGGCAAGGGGCAAACAGCAGTGAAACACAAGGCAAGTACAATGTGCAGAGTAGTTACATCAGAAGCTGCACAGGCAAGGGGCAACCAGCAGTGAACAGCAAGGCCAGTGGCCAGGACACAGTGCAGGTGAGGTACATGAGATGCTGCACAGGCAAGGGGCAAACAGCAGTGAACAGCAAGGCCAGTGGCCAGTCCAATGTGCAGGTGAGGTACATGAGATGCTGTACAGGCAAGGGGCAAACAGCAGTGAACAAAAAGGCAAAGACATTGTGCAGAGTAGTGACATAAGAAGCTACACAGGGAATGTATGCAACTCTACCATGCCATGCCCAGCAACAGAGTAATGGGCGTGACAATGGGCATCACACGCAACCCTGTGGACAGACAGGTGTGTGAGGGTGACCACCACTCAGATGGGTCTGTCTGTCGGACTTGGAGCTGACTGTGTGTTGGGGTCAGTTGGAGGACTGCCCTGGGCAGTGGGAGTAACAACTGTGGAAGAGCCAACTGTGCATGTGGTAGCTGGGGGGCTGCTTGGACCAGGTGGGGTGGTGGCCCGGGAGGTGGACTCATGCCCTGGTGAGACACAGTGTGTGCCGGAGATTGTGGAGGGGTGCCTCTCCACTTCTTGGGGATCCTGAAAGGCTTCCTATCTGGGGATTGAGGGGAACTGGGGCAGACACAACAGGTGACCCCAACACCAAAGCTGATTCTGGTGTGGATGGTGACCCTCCCTCTGGGGACATGCTGGATCCCGCTGTGCGCTTGCCTGGTGTTTGCCGCTGCCCTGCCTCCCTCTGTCCGCCAGCTTTGCCCCCTACAGTGTCCTCCTGTGCTGGCTTCACAGGGCTTGGGATGGGAGTGGAGGTCAAGGATGGATTATCCATGGGGCCCTCATCCTGTGTAATGTTTGCAGGCAACACCTTCTCAGTGGGTGTGGAAACTGTCTTTTTGCCTCTGTGAGACGTCTTTGGGACAGGGGAGTCTTTGGCAGGGGAGGAAGGTGAGGCCTGTGACCCTGATGCTTTTTCTTTGCTTTGTGGCCCTTGCTGTCGCCTGATGGGCTTTTCTCTCTGCGCTCTGGGGTGGCCTTACTCTTATGTGGGGATGGTGTCTGCGCCCTAGTACGCTTGGGCTGCTGCTGCTCCTGTGTGCTGCGGGTTCTGTATCGGGACTTTGGGGTCCGTTGAGCATTGTCACTGTCGTCAGAGGTGCACAGTGACACGGGGCCAGACCGAGTGCTGGGAGCCGCTCCCTGACTATGTGCCTGTTGCAGGGCTGCTGTCACAGTTGATGACAAGGACTGCACAGTCCGGTGTAGCCCACCTACGTCTGAATGTAAGCCCTCCATGAAAGCTATAACCTGCCCCAACTTTTTGTCGTGCTCTTGGAAGGCATTGAGAAGTGCTGTCTGCCCCACACACAGCTGGCGCAACAGCTTGACTGCTTCTGCACTGAGGGCAGCAGGGCTGACGGGCTGGGGCAGCTGTGCCTGGGGTGAAGGTGACTCTTCCCTTCCTACTCGTGCGGACACGGGCAGCACCAGTGGAGGTTGAAGGGAGGCTGGGCACTGGACGCTGTGTGGCGGAAGAGGAGGCCGAGTCCCCGTTCCCTGTACCCCCCAACATGGATGTGTCACCGCTGGCGTCAGATGAGGTAGAGCTTTGTGTCTCCGGCTGTGAATCCTCTAGCAGACTCCTGTCCCCCTCCTCGGCGCTGGTCACATCTGTGTCAGTCTGCTCCGGTGCGGCTGTTGCACTGGAAGCCTCACCACTGGTGTCCGTCCCCTCTCCCTCTGCACATACGGGAGCTGCTGCATAGGAGAGAGAAGTACTGTGAGATGAGTGGCATCAACAGAACTAACACGTGCCAATACATCTGCATCCTAGAAAGAGGTGTGCAGCACATTGCATGCCACCCTGTGCACACATATATCTTGCCACCCAAAATCTCAACACAACGGTGCATGTCCGCCACACATCCTGCCATAAGTGCCCCAGGTGACTCACACAGCACACCATCCTGCAGTTGGCTCATATCAGACACAGCCCCAAAATGGCCTGTGCACACACACTGTCCCGATGTTGGCAAGGATGAACACCACGACATGGTGCACATCACCTACATGTGTGGAGCAGTAGGGGACCACACAGACTACAACATACCAGCCCACAATGACCCTGCACACATGCCATCCACCATATCGAGTCCATGGGCACATCTACTGTTGCACATTGGCCTCAGATGTCTGACTGGCAGACATCTGAGGTCTGGAATTGCACGCATTCATTGAAACGCATTCACAGTTGGCACACTGGCATTCCCATCCATCTGAATTCACACAGTACCCCACAGCAGAAGGTACCTGAAGGCCACAACTCCAAATGTAAGAGAGATGCACAGTGCTAAAACTCACTTCATGAAGCACCGTTTGGGCAAAAGCATGGCACATACACCCAGCACAGAGGCCACTCCCAAAACATTGCACCACACAGCCAACGCCACACAGCTGACAATTTGCACGCTCTGTAGACACATGCACCTACTCCCAGCCAAAGGCAGCCTGCAACACATACTCACCCCTGGCTTGCTGCTGATGCTCCTTCAGTTGTCTGTCCAGCTCAGGTTGTGTGACAGCCAGGATGTGGGCCATTAGTGGTGTCATGCTGCGCCTAGCCAACCTGCCAGTCCGAGGGTGCAGCCCCAGCATCATCTCGGCCACGTTCTTGCTCAGCCGGCAGATGTCATCCCACCTTTTATGACAGTGGGTGCGCCTTCGGTTTGACACACCCAGATCCCGGACTCTGGAGGCAATGGCCCTCCACACGGCTTTACGCTGGTGGACCTTCAGCCGCAGGCAATGGGAGACAAGAGGGGTGAGGTTCCAGTGACACAATGCACAATGACAACACAACGAAAATGCAGTAGCACGACAGTGACTCATCCAAAACTCCAGCTACAACTGTCACATAGCCAACAATTGCTGTGAACATGGTTCAATGTCATTGGTCAATCAGACGTACAGGCATGCCTCTTCGATGGTGGACACAGTACCTCCACATCCCATTCACATGCAGGATACCAACACAGCAAGCAACGTGTAGTCTGGCTGCAGCTACTGTCTGCAGTTACCTACAACTACACATAGAGAAGATAGCAAAACATGTGTCTTGTTGTTGGACTCACTGTGTCCAACACTGCACATTCCTAAGTGTCCTAGCCCTGTGAAAGCCTCACTGTGTCCTGGAACTCACATAGAGTGACAACAACTGTCATACACACACCCTTCTCCCACGCCTGCTCCTGTGCAATCTACATGGCAGAGATGGGACTTAGATGAAGAGGCGTGACCCAAACACACATGGAACACACTGTACATGCAGTGATGTGGACATGTGGCATTCGGCGGGGACTGTGCAGGGCAGGTGGACTGACACTGAGTGGGTTAATTTGGAGCAACACAGCCATTCACACAAACGATAACTGGCCAGACTCCTGCATCACCAAAATGCACCTGCACTGTATGGCTGACACTACAGGACATGTCCCTCTACTCAGGATAGGCATGCAGGGTAACGTGTGAAAGAGCCCACCAAGCCCTTCCCGCTGTAGTAAACATGATAGGCAGTGCATGGCAGAGCCCCACAACCACTGACACATACCGAAGCACCTCCACCCCACGTGTGCACACCCTGCACTCTCACTCACAGTCTGGGAGACTTACCACGACATTAGGGCCGCCATAAAGCCTTGGGTACTGTGCAAGCACCCCGTCTACCAGGACCCCAAGCTCCTCACTGGTGAAGGGACTGGCACGGATCTTCTGAGTCCTCGACATCACAATGGACATGTGGCAGCAGCAGCACGTTGAGAGTGGCAGCCAGCAGTCCCTTGAGGCAGCAGGTGGAGGGTGGCAGCCAGCAGTCCCTTGAGGCAGCAGCAGCAGGTGGAGGGTGGCAGCCAGCAGTCCCTTGAGGCAGCAGGTGGAGGGTGGCAGCCAGCAGTCCCTTGAGGCAGCAGCAGCAGGTGGAGGGTGGCAGCCAGCAGTCCCTTGAGGCAGCAGGTGGAGGGTGGCAGCCAGCAGTCCCTTGAGGCAGCAGCAGGTGCAGGGTGGCAGCCAGCAGTCCCTTGAGGCAGCAGCGGCAGGTGGAGGGTTGTCAGTCAGCAGTCCCTGGTAGCTGTGGGAATGTGGTGCACCCTCCCACACATATATAGGCCCCTGGGCCTGTGTCAGTGGTCCCAGGGTGCTGCTATTGGTGTACCAGGTCTGCCTCATTCAAATACATCCAATGTCCACCTCCGCGGTGGTGGTGCACGCCTACCGCGATTTTCAAACTCGCATCAGGCTACCGCGAGGCTGCTTCCCATTGGCTGCAAGGGCATGGTCCATGCCGGTGACACACCGTAGGGTCCATGTGCGCGCTACCGCGGTGGTGCATCTTTTGAATGCCTCCAGTGACCGCCTCCGAGGGGGTGGTGCACGCCTACCACGATTTTCAAACTCGCATCAGGCTACCGCAAGGCTGCTTCCCATTGGTTGCAAGGGCATGGTCCATGCCGGTGACACACCGTAGGGTCCATGTGCGCGCTACCGCGGTGGTGCATCTTTTGAATGTCTCCAGTGACCGCCTCCACGGGGGTGGTGCACGCCTACCGCAATTTTCAAACTCGCATCAGGCTACCGCGAGGCTGTTTCCCATTGGCTGTAAGGGCATGGTCCAATCCGGTGACACACCTCAGGGGCCAGGCGGTAGGCACTGCCATATGTCTGCCAGACAGTGCCTGCAGTGACCGTGATTTGGGTAGCGGTGCATGGTGACCGCCATTGTCACATACATATCTGGCTGTGTCCCCCGCGATCGTGCCTGGGTTATGGGCGGTGCCACCCCACAGGGGCCAGGCGGTAGGCACCGCCATATGTCTGCCAGACAGTGCCTGGAGTGACTGTGATTTGGGTAGCGGTGCATGGTGACCGCCATTGTCACATACATATCTGGCGGTGTCCCCCGCGATTGTGCCTGGATTATGGGCGGTGCCACACCACAGGGGCCAGGCGGTAGGCACCGCCATATGTCTGCCAGACAGTGCCTGGAGTGACCGTGATTTGGGTAGCGGTGCATGGTGACCGCTATTGTCACATACATATCTGGCGGTGTCACCCGCGATCGTGCCTGGGTTATGGGCGGTGCCACACCACAGGGGCCAGGCGGTAGGCACCACCATATGTCTGCCAGACAGTGCCTGGAGTGAGCGTTAATGGAGTTGTGGAGTAGCTGTGCTGCACCTAACGTGTCCTCCAGCTCTCTGCATAGGCCAACATGTACAGTGCCCAGTGTCTCAACAATTGAAGGGTCCTCATGAGGGCAAATGCACAGAAGGGACATGTCACTCCACGTCACCAACACATACCATATATGGGTCGCCAGTACATTGCATGGGCACATACACTCGCACATGTCACATGTGATGTGTAATGACATGTAGACTGTCCAGTTAATGTGTTGCATAGCATATGTAGATAATGGTCAATGTCTGTGTGTGCAATGTAACGCACACTGTCGTCTCATTTTCTGAACTAGGGGCATCAGCAACTGCACATTGTCCAATGCACATGCACACACGTGTCCCTCACGCTCAGCCGGTGGTCAGTGTGTAGTTGAAGTGTGCCATGTGCAACCTGTTTTGGTAGGTGTATCAGGGCCAGCAACATGTTGTGTTCGGGTAGTATTGCAATTAGTAACATATGCTGGGGGTCATACTCACAGGTATGCACACATATCTGTTAGTATATCACACTGTGCATGCGAATGAGCCGGAGGGGTGCACAGATAATTGCTGCTGGTAAGAGGACAGGTGTACGAGTAGTGTGCCTGATGTGTACCTACTTGTGAAGTGCCCTGTCGGTTAATGGTGCATGTTGTAAGACTTGGGAATGTGTCTGTTGAAAAAATTTATGTGATGCACATTTCATGGTCTTCTGCATTGACACCTGTGCACTGTGATCTGTCCTAGGAGGAGGAGGCCCAATATCCATCGTCCGTTCACAGTCCTGGCAGACATGGAGAATGAGGATATAATCCGCAAATTCAGGCTGGACCGACAAACCCTGCAGAACCTATGTGCCATGTTGGAGCCCCACCTGCAGCCACGTCGGACATATCCAACAGCTTTCACCGCAACATCTAAGGTGATGGCATACCTGCATTTCTTTGCAACAGGCTCATTCCAGCACACGGTCGCAAGTGCAGGCGGGATGTCACAGCCGATGTTCAGCATGGTGCTGAGGGATGTCCTGTCGGCCATGATGCTGTACAAAGACAGATATATCCAATTTTCCCAGGGGGCCTGAGCTGGTGGCTGTGAAGGGCGATTTCTATGCCCTTGGACATATCCCCCATGTCATTGGTGCAATTGATTGCACACATGTTGGGCTTGTGCCACCACAGGCACGTGAACAGGTTTACCGCAATAGGAAGCATTCACACTCTGTAAATGTTCAAGTGGTGTGCCTGGCGGACATGATCATCTCACACGTGTGTGCCAAGTTTCCCGGCTCAGCCCATGATGCCCACATCTTGCGCAGCAGCATTGTTCCTCAGCTGATGGCCAATCTGCTTCCTGAGCGTGCATGGCTTGTGGGTGAGTATGCATAGTGGATTAGAGTGGTGTGTGTGTGTGACATGCTGTTGTGTTGCATTTTGGGACTGCAAGGTTAATCTGTGTCTCTCACACCCAGGTGACTCGGCATATCCAAACCGCCCGTGGTTGCTGAGCCCATTGCGGAATCCCATCACGCCAGCTGATGTGCAATACAATGATGCCCATGGGAGGACACGGCGTGTGATAGAACGGACATTTGGTCTCCTAAAATCAAGATTTCGGTGCCTGGACCATACTGGAGGTGCCCTTATGTACTTGCCAGGGAAGGTGTGTCAGATAGTGGTGGCATGCTGCATGCTCCACAACCTGGCCATTCGCAAGGCAATACCCCATATCCTGGATGACGATGATGAGCAGCCAAGGCCGCCGCCTGCAAATCAACCCGGATCCAGTGACGAGGGCAGTGGAGAGAAGGAAGGGGTCGACATGCGTCGACAGCTCATCACCCGCTACTTCACTTGAAGGTGAGTGATGATGTAGAAGGGACAAAATGGTCTGATGGTGTTGCTGTTGCTGTGTGGGTGTATGTGAGCTTGCTGACTGCAGCTTGGTGTTGACTCATTGCTGCCTGCCAATATATGTGTGATTGGTTAGTGTGAAACAGAATGTCTCTATGGTGACTGTTGCTCTGTGTAAAGTTTGTAGATCTGAGTACCTTGTTGACAAGTGTTGTGTGATGTGTGCAATGCCACACCCATACAATTGACTCTTGTTCTGCAGTTTTCCCTATGTCCCTTCAGCATCTCACTTGTTACCTACATTCCATTCCCCTGGACCATGTCCTACACGGTGAAGGTTGTATATCCTGTATTAAAGACGGAGCAGACACAACAACATGTGTGTAAGGTGTATTTATTTACAACTGTGACATGCGAGGGTGGAGAAGATGTGAAGGGGGAATTGAAGAAGTGAGTTGACAGTCATGGTAGATGAGATACTTGAGTAGTCCCCACAATGATGTGGAGACCCAGTCCAACAGATAGATGCCATTCACATGGCAGTGTGGTGAAGGATAGTCCAAAAGGTCAATGCAGTGGTGCAGTGGTCTGCCATCATGGCTGGCTCGGGGACTAGCGTTTGGCAGGTGCTTTGGCACGTGAGTCCCCCTGGCCTTTCCTTGGACGGCCCCTCTTGCGCTTGACTGGAGGGGCCACTGCTGCAGGGGCAGTGGTGTCTGAGGACTCACCCCCCTCTGTGGACGCAGGGGAGGATGATGAAGTGTCATCCTGCTGCCCAACAGGGGGAGGCGGAGGAGTAGAATGTTGCGCTTGCCTGTCCCTCAGAACCGCCACTAGCTGCCCCAAGAGGTCTACAATCTGTCCCATGCGTGTGTCCATGGATCTCAGCAGCAGGAGGTGCTCCCGAGATTCTTCCTCTAACCGGCCCATTCGTCCCTGGGCCTGTTGGTAGGCCCCAAGGACTCTGTCGATGTGGCCCAGGGCTTCCGTCCCAGGATCAGTCCCCCTCTGCATGACCCTGTCTCGACCAGCTGCACTGCTGCCACGGTCCTGTCCGGTCCTCACATTGGCCCGCTGCATCCTCTCCCTGGCCTCCGCAGTCGATGTGGTGGGCTGCTCAACCCCTGGGGCAGGGAGGGTGTTGCGGACAGCTGTGGTGGTGGTGGTGGTGGTGTTGGTGGTGGTAGTGGTTGACACACAGGCCGTGACAGCAGCTGTCAGAGGATGGTCAGGGGCTGCAGCTGATGTGGTTGGGGGGACAATGGGTGCCTGTGACTGGTTGCGGCCTGCCACACCAGATGGGCCAGCGTGGAGCTCCTCATCCAAGGAATCCAGGGAGTCCTCATCCAGTTGTCTCTGTTCCGGGGGGACTGGCTCTGCAGGGTGGTGTCATCCTCTGCAGTGAGTTCTTGGTCACCTGTGGGTCAGATGAGAAATGGTCATTGTGTTGCACCCATCAAAGTTTGTGTTAGTAGTGTTACATCAACTGTTTGTACATCCAGCAGTTGTTCACTGTACAAATTTGCATTGACCGACATCCAGTGATGCATTACAAGCTGTTGTGGTACATGCATTACTTGTCCATATTGGGAGTTGTCAAGACATGACATGCACAATATAATTTTCTGACATTGACAGGCTCATGTTGGCATCCTGTTATTGATCAATCATATGTCATCCATTTACGCGTATGTGTCACTTGTAGAGCCCTTGCAGCGGTTTACTCTGCACAGTGAGTGACCATTGTAGTTTCATGCATACCTTTTCAATGTGGTGTAGATATCTGTATTTGCAATTCCAGACATGCTTAAGTTTGCTTTAATTAGATCCTAGGTGGTCTGGACCACTGCTACTGTCAGATGGCATGTAGTGGTGTGAATGGTTGTGCTCGGAGTTCCATCTACATGTGTTTCAGTCATTCACACTTTGGTTGCTGTCACAGTTTCATTTTCTTAGGTGTGTGCACACTATAGTTGCCAATACTATCTGGGTGTGCAGTTGTGCATTGAGAGGCCTGGTGTCCTATGCCAACATGTTTTTTTAAATGCATATCTGGCTGCATGTTGTGGCTGTTGATATGTTGTGTTTGCTGTGTTTTCCTTGTATTTGAGAGACCTCTCTGTGTGTGTATGATGAGGGCTTCCATGTTGGTCCAGTGTGGGACAAGTCAGCATGATATGTCCACATGCCAGTTCTTTTGAAGTGTACATTGCAATGACTGACACATGCATGTTGGTGCCAGGAAGTAATGGGTCTTGTGTGCTGGCGGTCAGGTGGGCCCGTGTGAGTTGTTGTGCAAGCTTCCCAGCCCCACACACCCCGACCTGTGAGATGCAGTTACCTACCTGTGAGTTGGGTGGGTAGCATACATTGCCTGCCACATGCTTCTTATTGGGGGTGTAGTGTCCCATCCTCCATAGTGGTGGAACAGCATGCATGTTGCATTTTGTGGGACGGATAGCCAAACACACTACACCGTCTCACTGTGTAGATGGCTAACTACCGTTTGAGGTGAAGGTGAGCAATGACATGGCTATGTGACTTGGTAGAAATCTTTGGATGGAATGTGCGTGTGGTGAGCATGATGTGTGTGTGGCTTTTTGTACCCATTGATTTCAGATTACATTTGGTCATGGGGTATAGCCCACCATCACTGTTGTCCCAGCTATCTGGCTGTGGGGTTCACTCCCCCGACATTTGAAGGTACAATAGGGCAAGGGGTATAGTCTCGTAGCACAGTGGTGACATACAGCAGGGTGAAGATCTCACCCAGCATACATTTCCACACTGTCATGGTTTCATGGTATTTGTGGACCTGAGAACATGAGCACAGTACTGGTGAAGCAGTTGTTCCAGGGCATCCATACACTGACATGTTGTGGTCAACAGTGGTGTGTATGTGAGATGTACTCAGCCCTGTGCAGACAATGTGTGGTTTTGGGGCCAGACTATACCAGCACTGTTCAGACAGACAGTGTGAGATGTGAACATTGTCAATGCATACACACATTGGTGGTCCAAACAAGACACCTTTGACAATTTAATTCAGACAAGGTGCTGTTATGCAATTCAGTGCAGCACTGTGGTAGCTGGGTGTGTTGCAGGACATTTGGGATGTGCTTAGTTTAGCATTGTGAGTCCCAGCTGCAGTGTAGTTTTTGGGTGCACTGCACTTCCACTGTTTACATTGCAACACTGTGGTATGACATGGGTGATTTGCACTTTGCCATACAAACGGCCAGACACTGCTGCAGGGAAGCATGATCGTTGTTAGTGTTGCAGTGTGTGATGCCTGGAACAGTGTACACAATGTGGGTCAATTTTGAACAGAGACTTGTGCATGGTGACTACAACACAACTGTTTTGCATTATTTGTGTTGGTGACTGTGGACTAAGTGGCATGGTGTCATGTGCGGCTGCACAGACGTCACATGCCTATGAGTGGGACTAGTGCTCCATCCTGCTCAGCTGTGGGACAAGGGGGCCAGGTGGGAGTTGTAGTGCAGGCCTCCCAAACACCCACCCACCTCCCTGTAAAGATGGCTACCTACCTGTTAGGTGAGGGTGAAGCACACAATGGCTGAGGCATGCTTTTGGGTGGGGGCAGTGCTCCATCCTGCTCAGCTGTGGGCCAAGGGGGCATGGTGGGAGTTGTAGTGCAGGCCTCCCAAACACCCACCCACCTCCCTGCAAAGATGGCTACCTACCTGTTAGGTGAGGGTGTAGCACACAATGGCTGAGGCATGCTTCTGGGTGGGGTGTGGGCTATATCCTGCTCAGCTGTGGGCCAAGGGAGCGTGGTGGGAGTTGTAGTGCAGGCCTCCCAAACACCCACCCACCTCCCTGTAAAGATGGCTACCTACCTGTTAGGTGAGGGTGTAGCACACAATGGCTGAGGCATGCTTCTGGGTGGGGGGAGGGCTACATCCTGCTCAGCTGTGGGCCCATGTACCCATGGTGATGTTGCTAACTATCTTTGGGGGGCTTCAGGGGGAGTGTCTGTTGTATCTGTGAGAGATGTGTTGGGGGGAGTGTTGTGCACATGAATGAATTTGAACCTAGGAGGTATTATTTTGTAATAGTGCAAGACAGTACATTTGTGTGATGTTAGGCATTTATTTGTACTTACCAGCCTCCACTCCCCGGGTATTCCTGAGAGACTCTCTGGATGTAGAATGCCAAGCACCTTCTCCTCCCATTCAGTGAATGTTTTGAGTGGAACGGGAGGGCCACTGCCTGTCCTGTGAGCCAGCTCATGGTTCTTGGCTCTCTTCTTTTTGACCACTGCCTTCAGATCGTGCCACCTCTTCACGATTTCATCTCTATTGCGTGGCACGGTCCCCACTGCATTGACCTTCTCTACTATCCTTCTCCACATTTGCGTCCTTGTTGCTAGTGGTGTCTGTTGGACCTGGTTACCAAACAATTGTGGTTCTACCCTGATTATCTCATCGACCATGACTCTCAACTCACTCTCACTGAATTTGGGCATTCTCTGTGGTGACATCGTGTGTGATGTGTCAAGGTGTTTAGGGTGCAGGTTTGGAAGTGGTAGTGGTGGTTGTGATGTGTATGGTGTGTGCTGTGCAAAGGTGTTAGAGGTGCAGGTGTGGAAGTGGTGGTGGTGGTGGTGATGTGTGTGTGTTGTGCAGATTTGCCTCTCCTGTCATCTGTGGTGGATGTCCCCTCAGTTGTGGAGTTTTGCAAAGGAATGTGGTATGTTGGGGGCTGGATTTATACTGGTGTCTGTGGGTGTGTCAGGATGGGGTATTGGTAGCAGGTGTGGTGTGTGTGTGAACCTGGGATTTGTAGTTTGGGAGTTTACCATGGGGGTGTGTCTTTGGGCTGTGTTAGCTATTTTTGGGTGCATGCCTTGTTTGGTTGGTACACTTTGTGGCCATGTTGTGTGTTTTTCTAGCGACCGCCATTTTTTTAACGGAGCGTCCGCAGTGGTGGCTCGGCTACGGCGCTTCCGCCGTCTCACTGATTCTTCGATGTTGTCGACCGCGGCGGTCGGAAACAGCGCACTGCACCACGGGAATGTCGGGAATATAATAATTTCGATGGTGGTGTCTCCGCTGTGGTTGCGGTCGTTTGGGCTGTTTCCGCTGCGAAACCGACCGCCGCGGACGGGTTTGGGCCTTCTCCGCAGGCGAACGGCGGTTTCTCGGGTCTCCTTTCCGCCGCGGTTGTATTTTTACCGCTGAGGATCCTAATCTAGCCGTCGGTTTTCCCGCAGTAGTGGCGGGCGGTGTTTTCCCGCTACCATGGCGGTCGGTTGTTTTTCCGTCCGCCATCGTAATGACCTCCATAGTTGTTAAAATATCGATTTTTAAATTAGTGTTATGTATTTTAGTATGTATTTTAAAAGTATGTGATCTATTTTTTTGTATTGCTTTTGTTTTTTAATATATGTGTTACATTTTTAGTAATTATTAATTTTATGTTAATTACATTTTGTGTTTTTTAGTTCTGTAGCGGGTTGTGGGTTTATAGGGGAATAGGGTGTGAAGTAATTTAATTATAATAAATTAATTAATATTTTTATTTATTAGTATTTATTTAATTTAGATTTTATAGTGTTACTTGTGGGGATTAATTTATTATTAATTAATAATTAATTATTAATTGGTTGTTAATTTTATTAATTAATTATTTGGTAATTATGTTAATTGTGTCATTTTTGTAGGAGCGGGTTGTGGGTTTATAGGGGAATAGGGTGGGAAGTAATTTAATTTTAATAAATTTATTAATAATGTTTATATATTAATATTTATTTAATTTATAAATTATAGTGTTAATTGTGGGAATTAATATAATAATTCTTTAGCAATTGCTTGTTAATTATTATTAATTAATTGATTAATTGGTAATTAATTATGTTAATTGTGTCATTTTTTAGGAATGGGTAGTGGGGTTTATAGGAGAATAGGGTGTGAAGTAATTTATTTATAATTAATTAATAATTAATTGTTAATTATTGGTAATTAATTAATTAAATATGGCAATTGTGTAATTAATTTGAGATGTGAGTTGTGGGGTTTATAGTGGTAAATGGTGGGAAGGAAATTCTTTTAAATTAATTGATAAGTTGTTGTTAATTGATATTAATTTAATAATGTAAAATTAGTTATGGAAATTGTGTAATGATTTTTAGGTGTGTGTTGTGGTGTTTATTGTGGTGGACAGTAGCGGTCCCTGGTAGGAGTGCCGGCCGGGCGGTGATGTGGGGCGGGGGAGGGGCAGGGTGGGGGGTAGTAAACCACGGATTACGGCCGAATACAGGTAAGTAAACATTTAAATAAATAAAACGAATTTCGTTGTGAGCGCTGCATCGCCAAATGCGATGCAGTGCGCGCAACTTACCTGTATTCGGCCGTAATCCGTGGTTTACTACCCCCCACCCTGCCCCCCCCCGCCCCGCGTCACCGCCCGGTGGCACTCCTACCACGGACCGCTACTGGTGGTGGAGTGCGGAAAGTATTTTAGGTTTCATTAATTAATAATTAGTTGCTCATTAATATTCATTCATTAATTGATAAATATTTATGGTAATTGTTTATTTTTATTTTGTGTGTGGATTTTAGTTTTATAGGTGTAACATTTGGTGAGTAAATACATTTGTATCTGTTTTAATTTTAATAATATTTGCTTATTTGATAATTCATTAGGTTGTTATGGAGGTACACTTTTAAAAAAAATTAGATGTGTGTTGTGAATTGTGTGGTGTTATAGGGTAGGAAATAAAAAATATTAAATGTATGTAACAATTAATGCGTTTGATTATAATTAATTTCTATTAAATATAGTTATTTGTTTGTAAATTATTTTACATTTTTTTATAAAATAATCTTTGTAGGTATTTGTTTGATTTTTTTTAACATTATGATATGTTTCTATCTTTTGTAATTTTTAATATTTTTATATGTTTTCTTTTTTGTTCTTTAACATCTTTTGAAGTGTAGTTGATATTTTGTTTGTTTTTAATTTTGAATTGACTTCAGTGGGAATATTAATTTTTACCCCTCCGCTATCCAACACTTTCCCTAATGTTGCACTCACTGGAGTGGGAATAGTAATTTGTACCCCTCCGCTATCCAACACTTTCCCTACTATTGCACTCACTGGAGTGGGAATAGTAATTTTTTCCCCTCCGCTATCCAACTCTTTCTCTACTGTTGCATTCACTGGAGTGGGAATAGTAAATTTTACCTCTCCGCTATCCAACACTTTCCCTACTGTTGCACTCACTGGAGTGGGAACAGTAATTTTTACCCCTCCGCTATCCAACACTTTACCTACTGTTGCAGTAATTGTAGTGGGAATAGTCATTTTTACCCCTCCGCTATCCAACACTTTTCCTACTGTTGCACTCGCTGAAGTGGGAATAGTAATTGTTACCCCTCTGCTATTCAACACTTTCCCTACTGTTGCACTCACTGGAGTGGGAATAGTCATTTTTACCCCTCCGCTATCCAACACTTTCAATACTGTTTCACTCACTGGAGTGGGAATAGTAATTTTTACCTCTCGGCTATCCAACACTTTCCCTACTGTTGCACTCACTGGAGTGGGAATAGTATTTTTACCCCTCCACTATCCAACACTTTCCCTACTGTTGCAGTAATTGGAGTGGGAATAGTAATTTTTACCCCTCCGCTATCCAACACTTTCCCTACTGTTGCACTAACTGGAGTGGGAATAGCAATTTTTACCCCTCCGCTATCCAACACTTTCTTCACTGTTGCACTCATTGGAGTGGGAATAGTAATTTTTACCTATCCACTATCCAGCACTTTCCCTACTGTTGCACTCACTGGAGTGGGAATAGTAATTTTTACCCCTACGCTATCCAACACTTTCCCTAATGTTGCACTCAATGGAGTGCAAAATGTAAGTTTAAAAATTAATAAATATTTTAATGTTTTAATTTATAATATAATGTTTTTTATTCGATTTTATGTTATAAGTGTATGTATATATATATGTATATTTATTTGTAAATTTGTATATATTTATAGCATGTTAAAATAAATTAAAATTATTAGTTTATTAATTGTTTTAAAGTAAATATACATATATATATTACATTTTATATATATGTTTAAATTTTTAAATTAAATTTATTTATTATATTTGTTTAAATGTACATCAAAATAATTTTTTAAGTTCATTTTATTATTTAATTTATTTAACATTATTTTTATATATAAAAAAACGATATTTTGTACATCGATATATTTTACATCGATATAATTTTTTCGATATTTTCATACTTTACATTATAAAGATAGGATGTCAATAATTTTGACATCAATATTTATGTGTCGATATTTGTGTATGCGGATATTTTTGTAATCGATATTATGTCAGTGATCCACTCACCAAGCCCTGCGACCTCAACACCTAGCAGGTCCAGCAGGTCCTGCTCTTGGTCCAGGATATCGGACCACCGGTGCATGAGATGGTTATGGGTGCGCTGGACCCCAGAGCAGCGATACACTGCCCGGCGCACCCTTGCCCACCCCTGGTGATGCTCCCGGATCCCGTACCCGAACCCAGGCCTGCCGCATGCTGCCAGGGTGGAGGAGAGGTGGTGCTGCACAAAAAAAACAAGCGCTGCCACCTCCACCTCTGAAAACAAGGCCCAAGGTTGCACAGAAAAGGAAATGTAGAAACTTAGAAAGTAAAAAATTAAGGGAGGAGAAGAAGAAAGGAAGTAAAAAAAAATCAAAAGCAATTAATATAGAAAAACAGTACAACACGCACTAAAAACACACAAAAAGTAGAAAACAACACAGAATACACACTTAAGAAGACACAGGGAAAGATAATAAATAAAAAAGATCAGAAAAAAAGTTTTCAGAAATAAGGATTGAAAATATTGAGGCTGGATTAAGAAGTAGGCCCCAGCATCATAACAGAAAGAAGATAACAAGATGGCCGCGCCCAATGCGCGACCACATGGTGCAGTTCGCATGATACTTCTCCCCGAACACGCAATCCACGTTGCCGTACGGCAGAAACATCACGCGAACGGGTGGAACAAGCAACTCCGCCCGCTCGCGAAACTCCGCGTAGCGCAGCGCATCAGAGTTTTTTTTCCGCTTTGCGGAGTTCCGCGTGGCGTCGCTATGCAAACTCCACCCAGTCTTAACACCACGAGTGGAACCCCCGTGTGGAGCCATAGGGCATCCCCTCTCAAGTATGCAGAATAGGATGTGTGAAAAAGTTGACCTCTCCATCGTTTACGGAGGTTTTGCGCCTCTGTGGTAACCAAGTGTGTCTCCTGAATGAAAGTGATGTGTGCTCGGTGCCTATGCAATTGTGCCAGTATTCTGTGCCTTTTATATACTGACTCCATACCCCTCACATTCCACGTTATCACATTGTAGTTAGTCGCCACAGAAGACATCCCTTGAATAGCACCATCATTCCTTTGTGACATCTCGAGCAAATTTTGCATTATCTTCCATTCTTCTATGTGACTTCAGTGAACTGTATAAAGCATCCTCCAAATACTCGAGCCAGCGATTTTTCATCATTCGATCAAACTTTAAAACAAACAGCAACAATATGAACCGTGTGCCTTCGCTATAGGGGCAGGCCTTCTCAGACCCAGGAGAAGCACTTTTATTGCTTAGCATGTACATCACAGTCAAAGTGGGGCACCCGTACCCAAGACTAAGCCTGGGCGTAGTTTGCGTAGTAGCACTTCACGTAGCTACGTGAAGTACAGCTTCAACTACACGTAGCTATGCAAATTGCGTAGTGCGTAGCTGTGTGCTTGACTGCACTGTACAATAATTACCAAAAGCATCTTGTACAGTACAAGTTAAGATAAAATAAATATTTCTGTCTTTATATGCTAAAAATGCATATAGTCATTTCACTAAAGTGAAAACAAAAAGTTAACAAGCAGTGAGAGAGGTGATGATTTTGGTATCCTCGCTAACTTAGGGAGAGAACCAAGCAGATGTCTTGAAAACAAAAAGCACATCTTATTGAACGATTCGGTGGTGGTCCCATCCTCTTAGGACCACCCCAAGCACAGTTATTGGCAAAAATACAATCCCAACCAAAGGCCCTGCAAAGCATTATGGGACGAGATTAGCAGTGGGCAGTGAATATTATAGTATCCAATATCAAAATAATTCTACAAAGAGCTGCAGTTCCACTAGTCGTTACTAGGTGTCCCTCACGAGTCAAATGCAAAAGCTTCATGAAAGGTTTTCAATACTTTTGCATTTGACTCGTGAGGGACATCTTGTAACGACTAGTGGAACTGCAGCTTGATGTATTAATAATTTCAATGCTTTTGCATTTGACTCGTGAGGGACACCTAGTAACGACTAGTTGAACTGCAGCTCTTTGTAGAATTATTTTGATATTGGACACTATAATATTCACTGCCCACTGCTAATCTCGTCCCATAATGCTTTGCAGGGCCTTTGGTTGGGATTGTATTTTTGCCCATAACTGTGCTTGGGGTGGTCCTAGGAGGAAGGGACCACCATTGAATCGTTCACATGATATGCTTTTTGTGTTCAAGGCATCTGCTTGGTCCTCCCCTAGGTTAGGGGGACTCCAAAATCATCACCTCTCTCATTTGCTTGATATTTTATTGTTAAAATTCATTTTTGTGAATTGGTTATATGCTTTTTAGCATAAAAAATTGTTTTAACAAAGCATTTGAAGGAGTTTATTATACTCCTGCTACGCTACGTTGATTAGCACAGTTATTCACTCTGCTACGTGCAATTTGCGTAGTGCGTAGTAGCACAAACTTTGCATGCTTCGTGAGCGTAGCAAAGTATTATGCCCAGGGTTACCCAAGACCCAAACACAATGTACATCGAAGAAAGGAAGGTGCTAACCACAGCTAGTCTAAGGAGATATGCAGCGTATCGATATCCCAGCGATTACAATACCATAGTAACAAAAGGCATATGGGAATGCACCTGAGCCAGCTGCTTTGACAGTGGTTGCATGTGTACACACCTGTTTAGCAGGACCACAGTCATTGGAGTTTACCTGTCCAACCACACAGCTTAGGCCCCATGCTACTCATGTTCTTCACCCCAGTAAGTCATTTACAGTCTGCGGAATAATCAATGGGAACAGTGCCATGCTGCCATTGGATTCAGAGTCCGAGGCTCTGGCATCCGACGTGCTGGAGCTGATGGGCGGTTTGGATGTCGGCAGCATTGTTGCAGAACGGATCGCTGCTAACTGTCCCTCCACCGCCTGTTGCGGGGAAGGGGTCCCCATGTTGTCATCTTAGTTAACCCCTCCTCGCCATCACTGACGTGTGGTACGTTTCGCTTTGGGTTGCTCCGCTCTCGCACCATCCCTATTACGAGAGTCTTGAAAATGCTGTTCAAGCCGTTCCCAGGCATGTTCAGGGGTGTCAAAAAAATGAGTGCTTTGGTCGTGAATCACCTTCAGTTTTGCCAGGAACAGCAGAGCATATGTTAGGCCAGCTGCGTGCAAGTGACGTTCAACTTCTTGGAAGGATGAACATTTATGGTGCACTGCAATAGTATAGTGAGGGAACAGGGAGATTCTTGTATTCTCCATCAGAATAGGCGCTCTTTCTCTTGCCAGTTGCAACAGAGCGTCCTAGTCTTTGAAGTTTAGGATTCTGGACACTATAAGCTGCATTGGGGCTCCAGAGATCAGTTTCTTAGTGGGGACTCTATAGGCCCTCTCAACCGTGAACCAGTCCAACAGTTCATCAGAGGCCACCGCTGTCCGGAGACAATACTCGCATACTACGTGACACGAGGGCCTTCCTTCTTCTCGGGAACCTCGATAATCGTCACATTATTTCGACGGCCCCTGCCCTCTGCATCTTCCACTGATTCTTGTAGCTGCAGCTGTGTGAGTTGCAAGGTGTGATATTTATGGTTTGGGGACATTGTAGATAGTGCCAGTTAATTAGATTTGACCCTGTCTGATAGTTTGCGTTGATTATCTTTCAGCAAGTTAATGTCCATTGTGATGACCCCCAGCCTCTGTTCCAGGGCCACTCTCGAATCTCGTATTTCCTGAAGGATAATGTCCAACTTATCCATAGGGGGAGTCTTCATAATGGAAAGTATACAGTCACTGGCGGACTTGGCTGGTGAGCAGAGTGAGTGGAGCGTGAATGGGGCACAGTTTTGTCACTCTTGGCCCTAGTGCGCCCCATGTGGTCCACCAAACATTCATGGATCCCTCAGCCCAAGGATCATACAGGGTTTCTTCATTGTCCATGGAATGCGGTTTCCTCTATATGTGTGCGCAAAGGTGTGAAGTTTCTGGTAGGGCACTCATGGGGACATTCACTGCTTCTAGTGAGCAATACTAGGCAGTGGGGTCAATCACCCGCATGGAGGTGTACTGGTTTTGCAAAGTCAATAGGGCCAGGGGTCAGGGAGAGAACCAGAGGGACCGGAGAGCCTATCATGCTGCCCAGCTGTCCACCAAGACTCGGGCAGAGCTCACTGCATTACTCTCGTGTTCATGCCCGCCAGACACTGCTCAACTATTGTCCAGGTGTCCTGGTGACACTCCATTTATAATGGGCCTTTAACTGCACGCCTCATATCATGTGCCCCATCATGAAAAGTGCTGCTCACTTCCACTTTGTAGCTCCACACGCTCTCCCTAGGCCTCCTGGTTTGGTGTAAGTTGCCCTGCCGGGGTCTGTTCCAACACTACATCCCATGGTCCATCAGAAGGCCCAATACTTTGAGGATGTTAAACTTGGAGACTGGAGGGCCTCAGCTCTGTGGCCCAAAAATCTTCTTTTATCTTCAATGGCAGGCGAAGGCCGCCGGGGCAGCACTGGGATCCCGTCTATCTCCACCAGGTAACAATCTTACCTTTCAGCTCTGCTGCCCCGGGCACCCTCTAGCAGTGTGTTCAGGCCGCATCAGGCCCAGAGGCTTCGTCTCTCTTCATTCCATCCCCAGACACCGGCCCATTTAAGAGCCCTCAGAGTGACCACCAGTCACTCCCCTGAGGTCCCGGCCTCACCTCGTGTCTCAGTGCGTGGTCCAACAGGAGGGCCTAGTCTCCACTCTGGCCACCGTGGCCCGCCATTAGTTGCTGATGCAGCCACCGCACACCATAAGGCAGACAGGCTGCCCCTCCGGGAGCCAGCAGGCTGTCCACTGCGGCACGAGCACCACATGTCCCATTCTTCTGATCTTGTAGATCGCCGGGACCCAGGAAGGCTTACACGTATTTATGATGGGGCTCTGCAGGAGCGACCCATCCCGGGGCCTTCTCCTGACAGTCTCCCCACAGGCCGCGCGGGGCGGCTATCGGCTGCTCCTCGCCCCCAGCCGTCTACAAGAGCTCAAAGTTCACTGGGACACCAAAACGCTGGTAGTAATCGGCACACGTCCCCAGATCCTGATGCTGATGTTAGACCATTAAACACAGGAGATTACAGCGCTCGGGTCCGGGAGTCCACGAGCTACACGTCCACCATGTTGGGCTGCTGGCCATGCCCCCAGTCCCTGGCCTCTCAAAGATGTCTAACAATCACATACATGTTTCGACCTGTTCCAGCCTAGTCATAAATAAAGCCCAAGCAGCCTGATAAAAAACAGTGTCAATAATGTGGCGAATAAAATCCATCAGTCTGCGATACGCAATAGATGTTGACTAGGAATCCACGTGGTTAATTTTTAATGCACTCTATTATCAACACACCCAGACATTTTTAAGACAATGCTTTTGCAAAGACTGTCAGCAAGCAGTAGTTTCCTTGAAATTTTCATGAGATAGGAAGCTGCAACAGTAGCAAGAGAGGCTGGCTGGTGGTGAGAAAGGTAGTCCTAAAAGAATTTATCTGCAAATTTGTTCTCCTCATCACCATCATATGCCCAATGGGAAGTTGCAGAGGAATAGCACCGAACACTGAATTCTTCTATTTGCCCACAGAACAAGCTAATTCTAGCAAGGAAAGTCAAGAAGTATTACATTTGAAAGGTTCTCCTTTGTCACTGTCTAGAATATGGCAACCAAGCACATTGGGTTCTTGGCTTCTGTTGCCTGGGACACATTTCAGTGATTGGTCTTAGATTTGAAACAAACCAACTTGTTTCTAGTGTTAGAGTTGATTCTCATTTAAAGAAAATGTGTTCTGAACATTATGAACATTTCTGCATTAAAACGAAAACACTGCACTGGACAGAACTGTATTTTCCTGTGCTTGATTAAACTAGGCCCGAATTAGGCCTAACTTCCCTTCTGGATTTTATTTGTCTCTTCAAAGCATGTAACCAAATGTGCACTTTTGCTTGTGAAGACATGCTGTTCTCAAAGAACTATGGAGGAAACCTTTCGCTACATTCAAGGCTCTTCCTGTTTCTGTTACTCTAGGCCTATTCATTTAAGAGACTTCCATTGTTTTTTGCAACTAGATTTGTACTGTCACACCCAATAACATTAAGAGAATAGGGCAAATTAATATTCATTTAGGGGATAATTCTAGGATAGTAACATTAGCTGACATTGTATAATTCTGTATTGTGATTCACTTAGCTTTGCTCACCTTATGTTGACTTTGCGATTTTCATTGACTTCTATTGTGAATTTTCCAATAAACATTGGAACATTCTGGAGGTTAGCCATGTTTGGTTTGCCCCCACTCTGGAAACGGAACCCCTGTCAGCTTGCCTCATGCTTTGGACTTGGAATATTTTTGGCTTGACTTCATGTCATTCTCTTTGTTGCATTTGATTGAGCCCTATGCTAATTCCCTATGTGGATTTACTATACATTTTGATTATTGTTTTGATTGCACCTTCAATTATTTTCATTGTTTGCAATTTACTACTGACTCCAGATGGCTAATTTCTCTTGAAATGCTGATTATTCCATTTGCGTTTAGGTGCCACTGCCTCATATATACGTGAGGTTAAACAGTGTCTCTGATCCTGCGTAGGTGCTTCATCTTGGTTATCTGATAAGATAGCATCACTATTAGTCTGAGAACAAAATCTCAAGTCGATTGCAAAGGCATAAAACTTGTAATATTGGGGGGCATGGTCTGACGGGCCAAGATGGCGGTCGCTCTCTGCTAGAGCTCCCGCCGGCTGCGCAAAAGCTGTAGACATCCTGCTGCTGACAGACTCAATAGGATGGCATGAGTCTACCAGTGGGAGCACCCCAGAGGGTGCCACACAATTCAAGTGTGTGGTGGCACCAGAGGAGCCAATTGGACCTGGGAAGCCGTTGTGGCACCACGGGAATGAATGCCCCAAGATGGTGGCAGTTTGATCTGGCCTTCAGTGTGGCGACTGACGGCCTGTGAGTTTGGCGGTGGGCCCCTGGGGACGCACAAGGCCCCCTTCCTTTGCCCTGCCGCTCCTCCACCCCCTCTGGGTGGGTTGTTACATCTGGGAGCAATGGATCAGGCTGCGTGGGACCTGGTTCTGGGGCGGTCAGCACTCCGGGTGGCGTTGCGGGCAGGAGAGGATCAAACAAGGCCGCGTTTGTCGCCTGTGGGCCCCGAGACTGGGGCAGAAGGTGGACCGGCCTGCTGAGAAGAAGAACCAAGCCGCATGTGCAAGGTCTTCCCTTGGTGTTGTGGCAGGGTGGTGGCCTCCGAGAAAGAGGGGATGCCGCAGTCCCATGTACTTTGGCTCCTTTATCTCTCTCCCCCCCGGGCCAGGAGACTGTGATTGGTGATGACTCTGGAGACCCGATAGCGGACCAGGAGGCCCATGAATCGGAGCTGCTGGGTGTTCCTACCCATTGGACAGAGGTGCAGGCCAGGCCACATGGAGTGCTGATGGTCCCGGATTCCCAGTGGCTTCCGCGGAGGGGGAGCCTGGGGCAGCCTGGCGAAATCGTAGTTTTGGGGAGGGCTGATCTGCCCCCTCTCCTAACCCCAGTTCAAATGACTTTGGCTGGTGCCAGCCCCTGAGGGCCTGACAAGTAAGCAAGAGGTTGAGGGGAGGCCCACCTTGCAGCAGGGATGCAGTTGGGAGTTTCTGGCCAATGAGGGGCAACGGTGACAGTGCTCTTTGAGGCCATCCTCAACCCCACACCATTTTTTATGACGGACCCTGCTCAGGCTGCACGTGCTGCCCACCTAAGCCGGGTGGTGTAAGTGGGCCAGGAACCGCTGCCCAGGCCATGCCCAGAACTACTGTGGAGTGGAGTGAGTGGGTAGGGCGCAGTGGCTGTTCAGGCACACAGTGGTGTACACTTTACCATGAGGCCGCAACAAACTTTCCGATGCTCAGGGCCAGTCCAAGATTGACTGGTTTACGGCCCCTTCAGCAGGCGCAAGGGGGGGCTTAGGACCTGGCAGTTCCCCCGATAACCATCTCCTCAGTAGATTACTCCAGAGCTGTTTTGCTGGCGATCCAGGCCTTTAGGTAGGCACTGGAGACCAAGATTGGGGAGGTTGGGGGGAAAGTATCAATGGGGTGGCAGACAGAGTGATGGAGGCAGAGGAGCATCCGTGGTGGAAGACATGTTGAGAGAGTTGCAGGCCAAGATCAAGTCACTGATGGGCGCATCGCGATGTCTGGAGGAAAGGGCAGAGGAGGCAGAGAATTGTGCCTGGTGTTGTCAATCAATCAATCAATAATCTTATATAGCATGACTACTCACCCGTGAGGGTCTTAAGGCGCTAAGTGGGGGGGGGGGTCTGCAATTCAGTCGAAGAACCAGGTCTTGAGGTCCTTCCTGAATTGTGGCAGCGATGGTGATTGACTGAAGTGCAGAGGCAGGGAGTTCCAGGTCTTTGCAGCGAGGTGGGAGAAGGATCTTCCTCCAGCCATGGTCTTGCGGTTCCGTGGGATGGTGGCCAGGGCCAGTTGGGTGGAGCGGAGATGTCTGGAGGGAGTGTAGAAGGCAGTGGTGGCTGGTGTAAATGGGCAAGGGGGCGTGGCAGGAGGATACAAAAGAGAGAGAATGAACACTATGAAGCAGCTTCAAAAAAGTACTTACTGCTTCGTGTTCCCGTATAAAGCAATTTCATTTTTTTGGAGGACATGGGTGACGTCAGAGTGCTCCTGCGCATGTGCTGGCCAGGCGCGGACTATTGCTCCTCCTCGAGGCCCAAGCGAGGAGAGTGATGTCAATTAGAGGGGGGTGTGGCCACACAATGCAGCAGAGGCTAGATTTTAATGGGGCATTTATGCTATGGCCCAGGGCGGGGTCAGCAGAGCACTAAACGCGTACAGGGTAAGGAGCAGTGCAGTGGGTGGCACCAATTGAACCACTCCCTCGCATCTGGAGTACTGTTTATGCTTCCTAATTGGATAATGGAAGCTGGGGGCGTAAGCTACGGAAGAGATCGGCTGCGCAGCTCCAATTTCAGTGATAATCAGCGTGCTGCAGGTGAACTGTAGTCCATGCGTTGGCTGTTTATTGCAGAGAGTTGGCAGTGATGCCTGCCTTGGCACCGCTTCCTGCCTCCCGACAATCGCTGGAGAGGGAGACAAGAACCTTCAGGAGGTGCTTGTGTCAAGGTGAGGTGGTAAGCATTAGGCTGCAGTCTCCTCGGGTAGCGTAGAGATGGCCGGCGTTAGGCCGGTGCAGCTTGTGCTCATTTGAGGATCCTGCGCGAAGGCCCCCACCAGCATCAACATCAGTGCCAGTGCCTTTCTTCCTTCTTTTTGGCCTCCTTTCACCTCCTTCAAGCAAAGGGCCGCTGCCTGATAAGGTGTTCATCTGCCTGCTGCACCGGGTGATATGGCACTCTTTCTACTTACCTCTTTTATCCAGCTGCTTCATTGCAATGCCAAGGTGCGCTCCTGCGTAGCCACATTTTTTGGTCAGCTCCCTAGCTTGAGGTTGGTTGGTTGTAACAAACCACATCCCACTATACCCTTTTACACCCCACCACTTTGAAAAGTCACCGGCCACCACTGGTAGAAGGAGAGGCAGTGGATGAGGTATGCAGGTCCAACGTTGTGGAGGGCTTTGCGGGCGTGCGTGAGGAGCTTAGAGGTGATTCTTTTCTTGACAGGTAGCCAGTGTAGGTCTCTTAGGTGACCAGTGATGTGGCTGCGGCATGGGATGTTCAGGATGAATCTGGCGGAGGCGTTCTGGATGTTCTACAGTTTTTTCTGGAGTTTCTGGGTGGTGCCGGCGTAGAGTGTGTTGCCGTAGTCGAGTCTGCTGCTGACAAGCGCATGGGTGACCATTTTCCTGGTCTCTGTGGGGATCCACTTGAACATCTTATGAAGCAGGTGGAGCGTGTGGAAGCAGGAGGACAAAACAAATTGGTTTAGTGGTTGTAAACCTTGTTTTGTGGGTTTCGCAGAGTGAGTTTAAGAGGCGACACCGGAATGCTTCCTTGAGGAATGGATTTTGTCATGAGTGCCCTCGGACCAACTGTCCTCCTGCTTCGCGATTGAGCAGGCGCATAGATCCTTGGTGCCCAAACTGCCCCCCAGGGGCCCCGCCTCACCCGATAATCGACCAGATAGGTTCCTGTTTGGGGCGGCGACAGATGCTTCTGGGGGTAGTGTTGGGAGGGGGCGGCAGGGAAACTGGGTGTTGTTGGTTTTGTTGTTCTTGTTTTGGGTTGTTTGCATTTTGTTTGACGACGGGGTGTTCCTCAGGCACCCTGCATGTTCATATTGTCCTGGCAGGGGTGGCGCAGTTCCACAACACTAAAAGGCCCCAGTGGGGCCATACGAGCTGTGATGGCTTTTATCGTATGCAATGGCCCCCTACACATTTATGATGTGGAAAGTCTACGGTCTAAATGACTCTATTAAAAGAGGGGCAGTGTGAAATATCACAGGCTTGTGGTTTTTCTCCGACAATAAACCCACTTACTTGCTGATAACTGCCTTTCCTGGCTTGATATGGGTCCGACAGAGTCTTTCATGTGGGGCACACGAGGGGTCCAGAGCCACAGCGGTGCTGCTCCATAAAAAGTTCCAGCTGGCGGTTTCTAAGATGGACCTGGATCCAGTGCTTAATTTGTAAAATAATAAGTGCCAGGGCCCTGACCAGGAGTCCACTGCAGCTTGCACCCACCATCGCCCCTGTCATCACTGCCAAAACAACTACTAACCATCTCTCTCGCCAGCAAGTGTGACAGTTCAGATTATTCCAGGTCCCCAAATCTAAAGGAAGGGCTGGGGAGTCAGCGCCACCATGTGGCAGAGTGTCATAAGTGTGGTGCTGACAATTAAGTGCCGGTGCCCAGCACCGGAAACCACCGGCTCAAATTAAGCACTGCCTGGATCCCTGGGAAGGTCTGTGGTGGTGGCGGGTACATTACAGAGATGCATTTACTACTTCGTCAGTGTTTATGTTCCACCCACCAGAATTCATAAGACCATGGAGACATTGAGAGCGCAGCTTCTTCAACTCCCCCGTGGCATTACTTTTATCAATGGAGAGTTTAATGACATTATGATCCCTAGAGATGACTCACTGGGGGTAGGTATGTCCAGGGGAAAGGAGAGCAGGGACTGCACAGTTGGTTGGCGGGCCTTGGCCTCTGTGATGCAAGAAGAGTACGGAACCCCGGAGTCTAAGCTTACACCCACCACTCCGCAGAGCATAAATCTCTGTCTCATATCTGCTTCCTGCATCTAATCTGCCCAGAACCTCTAGTTAGCATATTTTACCAAGAGGGGTCTCAGACCATGCTCCGGTGACTCTCTCTTTTGGTAAACAACAGACTGGGCCCGCCCTATGTGGAGACTGGTTCATACAACAATGAACTTCTGGGACTTCCTAGCCCAAGAGTTGGGGGGGTTCTTAGACCTTAACCGGGGTATCGTAAACATACTGGGTACTTTGTGGCTTGCCAGTAAGGCGGTTTGGAGGAGAGTGGCTTGGTTGTTTTTGAAGGAGCTGAAGCGGGCTCGACTGCAGCAGATCACTGAGTTGGAATCCATCATGCTGGGTTTGGGGCATATAGGCTATGTGAATATGGATGGTGCAGACTTGCACCGCCTGGCTCTGCAGTGGAAGACACTCCAGCAGTTAGTGCATGAGGGGGCCCGCCACCGTTGAATGGCCGCATCTCGTAGGGTTGATGATTGGGGGGAAAAGTCAGGCAAACATCTGTACTGGTTGGCAATAAGGGAGATGGCACTAGGGTGGTTCCATGTATCCAAACTGAAGTGGGGGTGGTGACAGAAATGGCTGAAGGCATAGCAGCGGTGTTTGCAACTTTTGATGAAACATTGTATGCATCTAGGGAGTGGCCTCTAAGGGAGGCAACTCCCCCCATGGTGTTTGACTTCCCCATGCCCACAGTCACCACAAGTGACAGGGCGGAGCTGGATCGCCCCTTGGAACCAGAGGAAATTGCTCTGGCACTCCGCAATATGAACTCGGGGAAAACTCTGTCCTGCTGGGTTCCCCATGGAGTTGTATAAATGGTTTCAGGCACACTTGATGCCTCATCTTCTTGGACTCTACCAGGAGGTGGTTGGCAAGACACATTTTCCCTCTGAACATGATCTAGCGACCATAGTGGTACTCCCTAAGCTGGGTCAGCCTATGGACCAATGTGCATCATATCACTCGATTTCGCTTATTAACTCTGAGGTGAAAATATTCGCAAAAATGTTAGCAAACCGGTTGCTTATGATCCTCCCACAGCTGGTGCATCTGGACCAGTGTGGGTTTCATGCCCTGCAGAAGTACAAGGCACTGTCTGCGCAGTGTCCACCTGTCACTCGTGCAGCTTTCTAGGGGACCCTACAGCCTTTTTTCTGTTGGACTTTGATAAGGCTTTCGCTTAGGTGTTTTGGGCCTTCTTGAATTAAGTGCTGATCAAGGTGGGCTGTGGTCCTCGATTTCGCATGTTTGTGTGGGTGCTGTACTCTAACCCTAGCACTCAAGTGTGGGTCAATGGTGCTTTATCTTACCCATTTTCAATTGATCTGGGCATCCATCACGGATGCGCTCTGTCTCCACTCTTGTTTCCGCTGGTGATGGAGCTATTGGCTTTGTGGATTCACTGTGATGCCCAGGTGTGGGTCTTCGATTGGGGGGGTTGCAACAGAAGTCCGCATTGCACTCTAAGCGGACGATGTCCTTCTTTATATATTGCACACCGGTACCTCACGATTCCTAGGGTGTTGCGGATTCTTGGGCTGTATGGGAGGCTTGGGGGCTCATTATCAACTGGGCCAAATCGGTTTTGGTTCCCGTTAGGGGGGCGCAGATTGAGGCAAAATGGCCAGTACTGCCAGTGTTGCATAGACTGAGCTTCCAATACATGGGTATCTATGTGGCCTGGGGTCCAGGTCTCACTTGGAGCTTGAGTGTCTGTCCTTTTTTGTCCATTTAATGTCAGAACTCAATCATTGGGTGAAGCTGCCACATAATATCTTGGGCCTACCATATTATTTAAAATGATCGCCCTCCCCCATCATCTCTATGTCTTACAAAATTATGCCTTGACCTTAACACAGCTTTGGTGGTGCCTGCTGAAAACCAAAATCTGAGCCCTTTTGTGACTGGATCAACCGCCCCGTATAGCGCATTGGAAATGTACCCAATCCATGTTGTGGCAGGGTGGTGGCCCCCGGGATGGGGGCTGGGTATGGCAGATGTGCATCTGTATTATTGGGCAGCTCAGCTGCTGATGGTCAATGAGTGACTGAGTGGAGGATGGGGGGACCCGGCGTTTTGGCTAAATGTGACCAGGATGGGTCTACACAAGATCAAGGGGCTACTATATGGTGCTCCTATTCCATCTTCCTTCCTTGAGCCCACCAGGGTGGTGCTTGGGACTTGGTGCATGGCACTGCGATTGGTGGGATGGGATTGAAAGATTACATAGGCGACCCCCCTATGGGCCGGACGTTGGTTGCAGGAGACTTCTTCCCTGGAGGGGTTTGATGGGTGGGACAAGATTGGGATCTCCAGAGTTGGAGATGTCTGGCAGGGTGGCCACCTTAAATCATATCAGATGCTGCAGGAAGAGTTGCATGGTGCCACTTTCTCACGTGGTTAAAGTCTCAATTTTAATGAGACCTGCAATTGTGTCGCGCTCCAGAGCAACACTGTGGATCAAGGGGAACATTCCTAGCAGTAGCCCCCTGAAGGTCCAGATCCTCATGGGACCTATAGTGGAAAAAGGGATTTCATGGATTTACAAATCCCTCATAATTCACTCCCCTGATTTGTTTGCGCCCCTTAGAGCCCAGTGGGAACAGTGGGTGGGGCCTCTAGAGGACTCCGACTGGAGAGACGCTCACATGGCACCCAGAATACAAGTTATAGCTTCCAGGCTTCGGCTTATATTGTTCAATTATTTGCACATGACCTACAGGACACCCGAGCGTCTATGGCACGTGGGCACACTGCAATTGCCAGCATGTTGGCGCTAGTCAGGGACCAATGCTCATTTTTATCATATGGTGTGGGACTGTCCGGTGGTCTCGAGATCCTGGGGCAAAATCACTGAGATCCTAGCCAGGTTGGTGGGGAGGCCCATTGACACCTCCCCTTTGCCTATTCTGTTGGGAGTCCTGGAGGGTGTGTGTGAGGCCTGGTGGGTATCAGAGTGGCGCTACCAAAGACGGATATTGCTAAAGGATGGTGGCAGCCTGCTCCGCCCCAGCTAGAACTGTGGAAACAAGCGATAGACTGGTGTGCAATGCAGGAGAGGTCTGTATACGAGGGCCCTAAAAAACATACAAAGGTATGGGGTAAATGGTTGGCGTACCGCAGACTACCATAATGTATAATGTATATGTACAGGTGGGATGTGGAGATGTATTTCATATGCCTTCGTGTCTTTGTATTGCTGTTCCTGGGTCATGTTGGGTGTTGTTTTATGCTTAAAAATCAATAACATTATGTTTATTAAAAAACCTATAATACTGCATGCAAGAATGCTGCTCTTGATTAAACTGTGGCTTTTCACCTTGGCTGTGTGTTGTGATATGAGTGCCTTGTTTTCACTTTACCAATCAAATATAAAATGGAGTTATAAATTGGAATTTTCTTAAACGTTATAAAATGTATATTGAAAGAAAACTCAATTATCTTCTCTCATCAGATGTCTCCTTTTTGTTTTTATTTTCCTAAATATCACCACCTTATCCTACATATTTAGCTGTGTTAAGTACTCAAAGACAAAATGCCAAGTATCTGTCATCAATACATATTTAATGTTTTACATAATTCCAAAGTAGCATCTGCCAAACAAGCTGCAGTATATTGTGCATCACAGATCAGAAGAAGCACAACTACACACAAGATTGCCAGGCTGAAATTATGTAGTAGGCAAACTATGTAAGGCTTTAGTCACTGAAATATTTAGATCTAAGAACAGGAATTTTACATTGAAGCTGTTCATGGGTGCATCCGTTAAAACCAAACTACCAGAATTAGTTAACTGTGCAGCACACGGACAAAAATTTGCCATTGTTATTGAACTGTGTTCATTTAAATAAAAAAATGAAAATAATTGACTGAACACCTTGTATAACATAGGTTCAGGTGGGGCAGAGATCCAGAAAAATTGGTGCAAATTGATTTTGTAACTTGACTCCAGAGTCGATTGCTTATTTTTTACCAAGTTCAAAATAAATTTAGTACTCTGATAGCTCAGCTGTTCAGGCCTTTACATGCTACCATATAAACACAAGACTCTGTCCATGCCTCTACCCACCCCTCTGGATGGTCATGGTGCCCACCTTCTCACATGGTTGAAGTCGGAACCGCCTGCTTCGGCAACAGCAGAAGGAAAACCTGTCCCCCACAGGTGGCCAGGTGTATGGGGGACACCAGTGCCAGCATCCACCAGGCAGCAGGGGCTGTCAAACAGAGAGGAGAATGTGGGTCAGACACGTGCAGGAAGGGGGGACAAAACACTTAGACAGGACATCTCTGACCCCAGCCACACTGCTGTCCAGTGCAGAGCTTTACAGTAATTGTCATTACTGTTAGTTAATAATCACAGTGTGCCAGGTTACAGTGAACCCATGGGCTAGCAATTCAAACAATAAGTAGCCCTTAT
This sequence comes from Calotriton arnoldi, assembly GCA_963921515.1. Lineage (NCBI taxonomy): Eukaryota > Metazoa > Chordata > Amphibia > Caudata > Salamandridae > Calotriton > Calotriton arnoldi. Next base: position 352,983 of record CAWUFW010011891.1, on the reverse strand, counting down.
AGACAAACTATCATATCACCTTTACACTGCACCATCAAATGAAACAGATGCTGATGGATGCAGCAAGTCAATTACCTCCATAGAAATCAGGGAAGTCACCTTATCTACAAATTTGTACCACCCTCCAACACATATGGAGGGATCTGGAGCAACAGAGGGGCAGAGGTCATAGAGGAGGAGCATATTTTTTTTTAAAACACAAGGAGTATGGGGAGTGGTGGATGATTAATGGACAAGCCGAAGGGGAGGGGGAAAAGCAAGCATGAAATGTGAGGGGCAAGGCCAAAGGTAAAGAGGATGTAACACATGGGGTGAGAGTTAGAGTGCTTAATGGAAAGGAAATATACTTGTTCCTTGAAAGTCACCAACCCTGTTTTTCTCAAACTAAAGGTGTTCCTTCCAAACCACCATTTCTCTGTTTCTCAATTTGAATTCAAATTTGTCACACCTTTGTCAGTTTGAATGCAATCATGATTTTTTGTGTTGTCTGTTTTCTACAGTATTTGCAGTTGCAAAGTAAAGTCTAAAGAAGGGGTATTAAATCACATCTTTCATTAAACCCTCTAGGCTATTTCCTATCTAATTTGAGCATCCAATAAACTTCTTTTTGCACAGTATTTTAGACATATCTGTGTTAAATATTTTGTAAGGTATTGTTTTCAATATTAACACAGCTCACTGTTAAGACTCATTGTGTCTTCAGTAGAATCCCTACTACATCCATTAATTATTTCCATAGACTTCTTCTTATAAACATTGGTCAATGATATGTAAATGTTCATAAGCAATAACTCCCACTTCCTAGAAGAATTGAGGGCAAAAAGGAAAATACAATAATGTCAGCAAAACATTCATATTGGTACTAATACAATTAATTTTGAAAAACATCTATTTTAAATGGAAAGAAAGATTCTTATTACAACCAAGAATTATGTTGGGGTCCACTTTGGCCCCATCATAAGCAACTCTCTAAATGTATTAGTTTGAAAACACCTCTAGCCAATCTATGAAAGAATGGGTGAGACACCTGACTTTGTAAGTCAATAGTACAAATTGCATATTTCCAGTGTGGTCAGTTTCCAGACCACAATGAGAAACAATCTATGCAAACTTGCTTTTTGTGGGTTTCCTCCCTTTCTGTGTTTAACCTGCTCACATGAGCTTTTTGGTTCCATCACTGGTAGATTCGTCATTTTGTCCTTCTCTGAATGCCGAACTGAATCTCAGAAAACAGAGCCACATTTAAACAACACTAGTGTGCACCTTTTCAGCACCACCTAATGGTCACTCGAAAAACTGCAGCAGAAAAGACTACTATAAGCAAGTATTGGTAATGCCAATCAGTGTTGCTTGTTTGTAAAGGTAATCAATATCGAAAGGCATTACCAATGTTTGTCCATTAATAAAAAACATACTCTTTTTACAGCACATAGGGTAATACAAGACATAACACTGCATCATAAAATACAGAAAAGCTGTTCATGAAGTGTGTAGGAAATTGGGTTTTTTGTTGGGGGGGTTTTAGCCCTAGGCAAGCAAACAACCACAATCCCTGTCAGGGCGAACCGCAAAAAACCACTAAATTAGCCTGTTCTTAACCTTCTGGTAGCTTGGCACAAAAGCAGTCAGGCTTAACTTAGAGGTAATGAGTTAAGTATTTATACAGCACACAAGTAGTAATAAAGTGATAAAAAATAATATAAAATTTGACACCAAAACAAAATAAATCCAATCAGTATAAAGGGAGTTATGAATTTCTAAAGTTTTTAGTGAAAACTAGCACCTAAAAGATCAAAGCACGAACTGGGACATCTAGTCCTGCGAAACCATGGTAAAGTCAAAAGTTATGGCCGACCGCAATTGAGTGCAGTACAGAGGTGGATTGGGCCCAATATCTGCTTACCATCGGATGTAGAAGAATTTTTGAAGAAAAATGTCTGAGAAGGTAAAGTTCAGTGATGGAAGGCAGCCAGCGGTGTCCGAGGAGGAGGCATCATTGTCGGGGAGCTGTGGGACGAAGTTGCGGTGACAATTTCTATGTTCGGACTAAGTCACTTTTTTGGAAGCCAAAAAATCTCCAGTTGGACGAAGCTTCAGACTGTAGTGAACAAGAGCGCCATGAGGCCAGATACCCTTCTGAAGAGGAGCTATTGAACAGGATTTGCTGCTATGGAGAAGAACACAGAGGGATCTACGATGAAGCCAGCCTGGACAGCGATGTACCTTGAGGGAATTGGAGAGCAGGTATGTTCCGGTCTTCTGTCAGTTGGCAGGCCACTTTTTAGTGAAAAATGTTCTAAGTCCCAAGTTTTGGTTTTTGGCTCTTTGAGCACCTTTTTAAAGGGACCATGACTGGTAGGGACCCACTTGGAGGGCAGGACTCACTCCAGGCAGGGGTCTGGTGTGGGTTTAAAGGTGTTGGAGCTGTGTGTGTAACTGTACCTCAGAACTGTAGCTCAGAACAGGAGGCCAGCCAATTAGCCCTTACAGTCACTCCAAAAGTCCTGGGATCAAGCAGCAAGGCAGGCCTTAAGCAACAGGGCAGTCCTCTGAAGGTACAGAGCAGACTTCAAGAAGCAGTGCAGTCCTCTGGAAGCAGTAGGGCAGTACTCTGAAGTACAACGCAGGCCTCAAGCAGCAAGGCTGTCCTCTGAAGTACAAGGCAGTCCTTCTGTAGGTCCTCCATAAGTCCAGAAGTGAACTGAAGAGTTGGTCTGGGGGTCCAAAATGTATACCTGGTGCCAGCCTTTGAAGTGGGAGAAACTTCTAGACTTCCTCCCACATCTGGTTCTAGAAATGTCCTTCCTCCATTGCCCAGGCTTCAAGAAGTCTATGGTGACTATAAACTGGTGTTAAGTTATTTGTAAGTGTCCTGCAGGCAGCCCCTTTGAAATGTAAGTAGGGAAGGGAACAGCTCTGACCCTCCCATCCTGGCAGGATGGCACATCCTGCCAACACATAGTCCTCTTTTATCTCAATGTCTGGGAGGAATACACAAAGGTCAACTGCCAACTATTCACAGTCATTTGACTCAGGACACAGGATGCAGGCACCAAATGGTTAGGACAGGAAAATTTCAACTTTCTTAAAGTGGCATTTTCAAAATTGGAACTTAAAATACGACTTTACCATTAAAAAGAATTTTAAATCACATTTATTTTGAGACCAAGTATAAAATTTCATCCTGTTCTCAAACAAACATTTGCACGTATTAAGTGTAATAAGGTAACCTAATGTTAGCCTAAGGGTTGGGGGTGAGGGGTAGGCCTCACAGTAGTGAAAAATGAATTGAGGAGTTTTTCACCACCAAGACATGTAACATTTAAAAGCACTTGTCGGGGCGTGGCTAACCAACATGGCCGATCGGACGTGATCTCGATCGGCTCCGTCCCAGGCCCTACCGAACGTGAGGCATGAAGGCATCGCACCGGCTTGACGAACACTGCTCCTGGATGCCGTAGCAGCGCAGACCGTCGCGACCTGGACTACGGGGTTTGGGAGACCTGGTGAGAGCCCAGTCGGGTCCCGGGGAGCGTCAAACGGCACAGCAGCGCCAAAAGCAAATGGCGGAGGTCCGGGCTCAAAAGGCCGGCGCACAGAGCTGAAGGAAGCCCGCAGCGCACAGCAGTAGATGCCCCCGGGTAAGCCCTGTCATCGGCGCCCGCAGGGGAGCGCAGACGCATCTCTTGACCCCGCGGTCATTCCCGTTGATATGCGAGACCGCCTTGGGCCTGACGCGGAGTTTCCTGAGATGGCGGACAGCCGCGATGAGCAGCGCGGGCGGCCGCCCTCGGAGGCTCGGCGGAGAGGGTTCACCGCGAGCATGAATGCGCTGTCCTACCTCAATTAATAGGGACACACTGAACGGTGCTGGAGACGACAGGACCGACCCACCAGAGGAGTTCACCCCTTGGGGTGCTGACGAGGTCCCAGGGGTCCCTATGGCAGAGCTGCGACCCCCTCCTTCAGGATGAATCCACGGCGAAGGTAGACATAGGAGGGGGTCCTTTGATCTGCGCAGAGACTACCTGGAAGAGGAGCGCCTGACCCTAACATGGCCGCCAAGAGGCCCTACCTTGCGGATATATGCTCAATGCGAGAGGGCTGGAGGCGAGGGTAGAAAGCGAATAGAGGGTGCTAAGGAGGCGAGTGGGTGACATCCTCTAATGAACCTGCTGACTCTTGAGGGCTACCTGGAGAAGAGGAGTAGAGTGAAGTCGTGAACAGAGAAGTGGTCAAGGGAGTCCCTGAGTGTGGCTATCGGAGCGGCGCAGATTCCAAATACGCGAGGGGCGGCCGACGGCTGGCCGGGCGGAGGGCCCCTATGCCACCCAAGCGGAACCTCAACAATAGGGTCTCCAACTACTTCACGACGGCTGGTAAGGGGACTACAGAGGAGGGAGTGACCATGGCACTGACTCGAGAAGACCTCTTGTCTTCCCTGCGAGATTTCAAACAAGAGCTCCGTACAGAGCTGCGGGCGGACATTAAGGCGGACATGGAAGCCTCCTTCGAAACCTTCCGAGTGGAGGTTCGCGAGAAACTAGTGTCGGTCCAGGCAGATGTAGACTCCGTGGGAGCACGTACACTCGATTTGGAAGCGCAGCAACAGGAGACAGCGGGCAAGGTTAAAGCTCTGGAAGAAAGCACGGCCGATCTACATAGGCAACTACGCGACTCACTACTCAAATGCGAAGACTTGGAAAATCGCTCACGCCGTGAAAACATAAGAGTCCGAGGCCTGGAGGAAGACTGCGAGGGCCAGACTTGGAGGCGTTCATGGTGGGTCTTTTTCCTCTGCTCTTGGAGAAGAGGGCCCGGAGGTCCGACTGGAGAGAGTGCATAGAGTGGGTCCGCGCCTACCAGGGGAGAATCGTCGCCCACGAGATGTCCTGGCAAAGTTCAGCTCATTTAAAATAAAAGAACTAGTAATGCAAAAAGCTAGGGCCACCGATTCACTTACCTTTCAAAACAACACGTGCACCCTATATCAAGATGTAGCCCAGGCCACTCTCATACGCCGTCAGCAGTTCCGACCAGTTACCGAACATCTACGAGAGAAAAACGTCAGGTACCGGTGGACATACCCCTTTGGGATCGCCTTCCTATGGCAAAACAAACAGCACCATTGCGTGGAGCTAGCGGAGGCGGCGACCTTGCTGGGCTTGGAACTCTCCAAAGCCTCTTCGGACCAGGAGGGGGAAAGCAGTACGGATCGGCGACATGGAGGACAATGGCGCAGAATGGGCAGGAAAAATGCCAAACCTCCAGTCTGAGGGCACAGCTTTAAGGGAGAAGGGAGATCTCCACCCACTGGTACGGAGGGAGTGACGACGGTCTCTACTCACCCCCCTCTTGCGCCCAGGAGTGGGTCAGGTGGGAGTCCTGGAGATTTGGATGGAGCGGAGGACTTGCATCTTCCACGTTTTACTGCGGATTGGCTGCCCCTATGTCTAGAGCGCAGTTACTCCCGGTGCCCACCACAGTCGACACGTGAGCTAACTGTCATTGAGAGCTCAGGTTGGGGGGGGGACTTCCAAATACACGGAGGGGGGAGACCTCAGGGGTTGGGCTGTGCAAGACGGAACCTGTCCGGCAAAACATGCAGGAGATGTATACTCGGGACAATGTTGAGGCTACTCACTGGCCAGTTTAAAGGTCTCTATTAACGGCTTCTAGATTTTGGGGGGGGAGCAGTTTCCTCATGCAATGAAAGCCTTCTTATTTCTCTTTTTTTTTACTTCTGCTAAGGCAAGGGCTGGGAGACGGGAAATAGTAATGTTCCTAGAGTGTTTCTTAGTTATGGACTTCCCCTCTAGGAGGGGGATTCCACACACTCATCCCATATGTTTGTTGTGGTTTTTATTTTAGTTCGATGTCATGGTGCTATTATTTTTATTGGTTTCGGGAGGGGTAAGGGGGAAGGAGATCCAGAGGGGCGAGTAGAAGGGGTCCCCCATCACTACGGCAACATCCTTTCCTATGTACTCATGGCAGTTAGGGTGGTATCTTGGAATGCACGGGGGTTGAATTCCCCCAATAAGCGCCAGCGATTCTGGAAGTACATGCTTGACCACAATGCTCACATAATAGCTCTTCAGGAAACACATCTTAAAAACCAGATGCTCAGAGACTGCGTCACAAGGCTTATCCCCACATATTTAGATCCTCACATTCCGCGAGAAACAAAATGGGGTGGCACTGATGTTTCATGCAGGGGTCCCTTTCCAAGCTCAGGACACTAAAACGGACAGAAACGGGAGGTTCCTCATGGTCAGGGGGATCTTAGGGGTCGACCATGCACGTTTGTGGTGCTCTATGCACCTAACACGGGTCAACAGGATTTCATCCTCTCCTTCCTTATGACTCTGGAAACTTTTGCCCGGGGGGATATAGTGCTTTTAGGGGACTTCAATCTAGTCCGGGATTTGGACAGAGACACATCACATTCACAAAGGGCTTCAGGGGGGGGCGTTTGGCAAGGCGCTGCGCTCACAAATGCAGCGCTTGGGATTGGTGGATGTATGGAGGGATGCCAATCCCAAGGTAAGAGACTACTCGTTCTTCTCGCATTCCCACAGAACGTACTCCCGTATCGATTACATTTTTCTGAGCCAAGCCCTATTACCGTCTGTTTTACAATCTCAGTTTCACCCAATCTGCTTATCGGACCATGCCCCCGTAGAAATGACGATTACTTGGCCAAACCCGCGCCCTAAACATGCCCGATGGTACTTTCCACACTTCCTATGCAGGGATCATCTCCTTAGAGATGACCTTCGGAAGACTATAAAAGGGTATCTCGAGACAAATGCTCCTGAGGACACCTCTTACTCCACAACTTGGGATGCCCTTAAGGCTGTGATCCGGGGCAAATGCATTGAACTAGCCACTACGCTACGTTTCCAGCAAGGTGCGGAGCGTCTCCAATTAGAAAATGACCTTAAATCCGCGGAACAGACGCATAAGTCCCAACCTTCAGTTCTGACCCTTAGGAAGGTCACAGCCCTTAAAGGGAAACTACAGGCCATTTACACTAACAGAGCTGAAAAGTCTATTTTACGTCTCCACTCCAAGGGCTACGAGAGTGGGAATAAAGTTGGCACTTTACTGGCGCGCCAACTAAGGGCTAAACAGGAGCGGGAGTACATCAAGCACATAGTGGACGAAAAAGGTATTTCCCACAGAGAGGACGAGGGCAAAGCTAGAGCCTTTGAGGATTTCTATAGAGCACTTTATACCTCGGAGTCCTCAGGGTCGATCGACCCCTCGGGCTACTTGGACTCACTGGACCTCCCCGGGTAGGGCGCACACCAATGACGAACTATCACAACCCATTTCAGCAGTAGAAGTGCAAAAGGCGATTGACTCCCTTAAACTCCAAAAAGCTCCCGGCCCAGATGGATTCTCAGCACACTTCTATCGTACTTTCGCACCGGAGCTGGTCCCCTTCTTGACTACACTATTTAATGTCATCGCTTCCTCAAATAAGGTCACTCCCTCGATGGGAGAAGCAATAGTGGCAGTAATCCCCAAACCTGGCAAGGACCCAGCCCAATGCTCTTCCTATCGCCCGATCGCTCTTCTAAACCTGGATGCCAAACTCTATTCCAAAATCCTAGCTACACGTCTCGAGAATATTCTACCCGCTCTCATAGATCCGGACCAATCTGGGTTCATTAAGGGGAGACAAACACATGATAACCTGAGGCGCATCATTCATATTATTGAAAAGGCCCGCAAGAAGAACATTCCCACAGCGCTTCTCTCGCTAGACGCGGAGAAAGCCTTTGATCGCGTGGAATGGTCCTTTTTATTTAAAGTGCTCCAACGATTTGGCTTCAGCGAAGCCTTCATTGGAATGATTCGCGCTAACTATCACTCTCCAAGCTCCCGGGTCCTTGTGAACGGAGTGGCGTCCTCCCCTTTTACCCTAACGCGAGGGACGAGACAGGGCTGTCCCTTATCCCCCATTCTCTTCGCTTTGAGTATCGAACCTCTGGCGCACAGGATCAGGGGCAACGAGGCGATTAGGGGTATGAGTTTTGGCACAGATGTTCATAAGATCTCGTTGTTCGCAGACGACGTGCTCCTTCCGGTGACGGAGCCCCAGGTTTCTCTCCCGGCCATTCAATCGGAACTGGAGGCGTTTGGGAAGCTGGCGGGTTTTAAGGTCAACCTGACAAAATCCTTTCTCTTGAATCTGACAATACCCGCAGGTGAATGGAGGGTGATCGAAGGGTCGACGCCTTTCCAGGGCACCGCCTCGGAAATTACCTACTTGGGGGTTAAGCTTACCCCACGAGTGCAGGACTTATATCAGGCCAACTTCTCTCCCCTCCTGCGTCAACTAAAGATCGATATGGGCAACTGGAGTGCAGCTTACATCACATGGCTGGGCAGGATTAATGCCGTTAAAATGAATGTTCTCCCTCGTTTACTTTATCTTTTCCAGGGGCTTCCTATTCCAGTGGAGAGAGGACTATTTAGAGAACTGCGAAGCATGCTGACTAAATTCATTTGGCAGGGAAAGAGGGCCAGACTTCCATACAAACTACTCATTAGACCACGCAAGGAGGGGGACTGGCGCTACCGGACTTTCAATCTTATTATAAAGCAGCTCAGGTACGAGTAATCACGGAGTGGTCACTGAGGGTCTCGGAGAAGCATTGGCTACATATAGATAGACAGATAACAGGGCGCACTATCTGGGACCTCCTCTGGAAACCAAAGCGTGACAGACCACCTAATGCTTATATTAGCACCCCCACCTCCACCACACTCAAGGTATGGGACACTCTCACCTCTAAGCTCCAGCTTACGACTTTTCCATCCCCCTACACGCCTATACATTTTAATGCTGCGTTTCCCCCTGCCTTGCAGGAAGGGCCCTTTGAGGCCTGGAGGGAGGGGGCTGCCTCATGATATCGCATTTGTTTGATAAGGGAGAACTCCTCACTTTCCAGAAATGCAAGACAGAGTTTGCATTATCTGACAAAGAAGAATACCACTACCTGCAGCTGAAACACTGGGTGCAGCAGCCCCTGGTGCGGCAGGCCGCTATCAGGGAATTGCTTCCCCTCGAAAAGTTTGCGGGGTCGGGGTCCTCTTCCAAGGGCTGCATCTCCTTTTTATATGCTCTTATTCAAGAATCGAGCCCCAGGGTGACGCCGCGCTTTAAGCACTTTTGGACTAATTTGTTGGAGGCCCCTTTAGAAGACAAACAATGGGAACATTTGAGTAGGGACATAGGGAAATTCAATCGTTCCATGTATCTGAGGGAGGCACATTACAAAATAATGTACGATTGGTATTTGTACCCTCAGAAGCTGCAAACGATTTTCCCGGGAACCTCCGACAGGTGCTGGAGGGGTTGTGGGCTCTTAGGTGATTTCAGACATATTTGGTGGGACTGCCCTGTCATCAAGCCTTTCTGGAAGGAGATCCTGTCCCAAATAAAACTTATCTTAGGCTACCCCATTCCCAACTCTATGGAACAGGTGTTGCTGGGGGTGCGAGATCCACTCCTGAAGAGACAGACACAGAGTGACCAATCGGTGATGTGGCTTTGCTTGGGGCCGCCAAAATGTCAGTAGCCGCGGCTTGGAAGAAACAAGAGGCCCCATCCCTAACCCAGTGGCATGCACGATTGTGGCGGGCTTTGGCACTGGAACGAATGACTGATATTGTTGAGGACACCAGGAGAGGTTTCGATTACATTTGGTCACCATTGGTCAGTTATCTATCAGAGGGGCTCCCTTTGACAGCTTGCAATCCAAGGCTTAGGGCCCTCCACTTGTTCCTGATCTAAGCCCCCATTGTCGTAGGGAGGGACTAGTACGACACTGCCCATCGGAAGGAGGACCTCGATGACCCAAACCTCATACCCATTTTTCTGCGCTTTTTATTTGCACCATGACATCTTAGTTAGATTTATTCCCTTTTTTTAGGGATAATTAAGTTTTCTTTTTATGTTACTCTCTTGGGAGGGTAGTGGGTTATTAGCTCACATTATTGGAAAGCAACATGTCTAGTTTAAACTGTCATATATTCAAAACTCATCCGCTTGAACATGGGGGTAAGATGTAGTTCTTAGGAACTTGTTGTATTCCTGGGCGGATGTTATCATTGAGAAAGGTTGCACATATACTGCTTTTGCTGCACTCTGAGAAAAATTTCAATAAAAATATTTTGAAATAAAAGCACTTGTCCAAGATTTTAAATACACTGCACCCTGCCCTATGGGCTGTTTAGGACATACTTTAGATATGACATATGTACTAAAAAGGGAGGTTTAGGCCTGCCAAAAGATTTATTTTACCAGGTCAAACTAGCAGTTTAAAACTGAACACAGGGTGCAATGGCAGGCCTGAGACATGTTATAAAGGGCTACTTAAGTAAGTGGCACAACATTTGCTGCAGACCCATTAGTGGGATATAATTTACAGGCCCTTGGTACATGTTGTACAACTTTACTAGGGACATATAAGAAAATTAAATGGGCCAATCCGGTATAGGAAACTTTTACCATGTTTTAAGGAGTGAGCACAAGCACTTTAGCACTGGTTAGCAGTGGTAAAGTGTACAGAGGCCTAAGGTCAACAAAATGAATTTCAGCAAATAGGAGGTGATAAAGCAAAAGGTTTGGGGGAAGACCAAACCACAGACTGTCAGGTCTAACAATGTGTAAACATTTTAATGCAAACAAAAAGAGAAAACATGGTTAGCACCCTTACCAAATGAGCAAACTGAATTTTTACTGTACACAGGTGCAAAACATCTCTCCCTAGGCTACAGAAGTGCTTGGCACTGCCTCACTGGGGAAGGGTTTTCTCTCTAAGCCTGATTTCTCTCTTCCTGAGCACTGTGGTAATGAGGGCTATTCACCTATGATTTGTAACTCATGGTATGTGCAATCACCACCACATATTGCTCACAAGCCTCCTCCATGACTCTTTTCTCTTGGAGATGATCAATCTTTATCATTGTTCCTGACCCTTCCCCTTCTCCCATGTTCCACACTTCTGTCTCATGTTGACTACTTTCTTTCGTTGTATCCATCTTCCACTTGTTTCCTATCCTGCTCTGAGGCTGTCAAGGGGAGGCACAAAGCGCTTTTAAATCACCAGCATTCTACCCTGCTCTCCACTTTCTTATCCATCTGCAGCATTTCCAAGTGCACGAAAGATGGCATTAGTGGCTATTCTAATAATCCTGAATTAGATATCATCTTGTCATCTTCACTGCAGACTCTTCCTCTCTGTTTTTCCCTATTTCTTTTGCTAGTGCGGTGCTCTCTTGGTCATCCCACTCTAAGTTGAAAAAGAAGAGCATCATGCGGGCCGAATCATAAACGTATTGGAGTTTGGGAAGTAGTATTATAGGAGTACTACTTTACGTATTCTTTCATGCCTTTATTAATCAGCCTCAAAATGTCCTATTCCCTATTAATTAAAGTAAAAAGAGGGAACATTTTTTCTATCTGTACTAATTACATATATTTCCTGAATATGCTCATCCTATCACCCTTTTAGCTGTTGTAGGAGCAATTCACAAAGGCAAGTAAGAGTATGTAAAGAGTGCTACAGAAGTACTACTTTACGTATTCCAAAACGCCTTTGTGAATGGGCCCCCATGTGCCTTGCATGTGCATGGGAAGTTGCTAAATGTGTGAGCCCCTGCCTTTTCTGTATATTCCCCTCATTTCTCTGCAACCACCAATGGCCCAGAGATGGACATTTTTAGTTTCAATCACAAGAGCTCCACTCTGCCTCACACCTGATCAGTGTCCTCTCCAGCAAACAGATTCTGCATTTCTGATTCCTTAGTCTTAATCTTATGGATGCTGAGTCAGAAAAGCACTTATATAAATGGAAAGTAGTACTTTTTATGTACTGCTACATGCCTTTGTGAATCAGCTCTGAAATGTCCAACAACAGATTAGTAAAAGTGAAAAGAGCTGAAGTCCTTTCTACTGGTACTAATTGCACATGAATATTCCGAGTAGTCCCATTATATTTTCATTTTAGGTACTCTGACAACAATTCTCAAAGGCATGTAAGTCTACCCCTTTGTTCCCTAATCGTAAGTAAAATGGTATATGTGTTTGCGTGTGCAAACAATTTACAGTGGCCAGTGTTAAGTTCCTGCATGCATATTTCTGCAAGTACTTAAGTATACAGAGCAGACATCAAAATCACACTGCGATGCGTATGGGTGCACATTCATGCGTTTGCTGATATTTTAGCCACAAACTACTAAAACCTCAAAGTGTTCCATATGAAAATACTTAGGATGTAAAAGAAGACAGTCTTGTTGAATTGTACTACGTTAGGTGGTATTAATGCATTCAAGTAGAGGCACTGAAATAGCCTGCAGCTAGAAATTGAGTGCCTCATTTACAAGAGGCATGTGAAGCCGGAGCGTCACCTTTTATGATGCTCAGGTGGCGAAGGCCTCTCAATCATATCTATGAGGCGACGCAAAGCCACCCTGCATGGCTTTGCATGGCCTGATAGATATGGAGTAAGGCGAACCTGGGAATGCTTCAAAACTGTGCTCCTCCACAGGGGAGGCGTAACGAGGAGAAATAACTTAATTTTATTTCTCCTAATTTTTTCCTCTTTCTATGTGTGCTGCATTTTGCAGCACACATACATCGCCTCCATTGATTGTTTTTGTGCAGGAAGGTGTCCAGGAGGCTGCACAAAAACAATTGTGCCAACAATGCAGACACCCTTGCACCATGGCATGGGTGCCTGTGTTGGCACTAGGCACCAGTTTGTGCGCCGGTGCAGGCAGAGAGGACAGGAATGCACTTTTTTTCATTAATATGGTGCATACCTGCCCTTTCCTTTTGGCGCAGGGCAGCGCAGCAAGGAGACTTGCAGCACTGCCCTACCTCAAAAAGTAGTAAATGAGGCCCTGAGAGACTACCAAAGACGCTCGCAAGATGGCTGCTGAAATTACAAACTCTAAATAACAATAAAAAGTGAGATAATAATAATTGTATTTGATTTTAAATAATGCTTATCACCGCAGATTTGCTGTTTCATCCCTCCTTAAATAACAGGTGTTACTACTATCCAACTCAATGGTGCTGAATTTATAACCTGCAGGATGAAAATCTTTGACCCTCTTTATGAGTGGCCTAAAGTTTGGTGTGACATTCATCACTCCTAAGAAAATCCAGTTCTGCTGGAATTGGAATTTATCAGGTCTGACAAATAAGACTCATTACAAGTTTTTGGGGAATAACATGAGGATTTTGGTGGTTATTGCACCAAAATGCACGTGTTCCGTTCATTACCTGGTATTTTTGGCCTGCCGAAACCTATACGAGGAAAATTACTGGCTTGCGGTGTTAGCCACACAAGTTATAATTCTGGTATGTTCAGTGACAGAAGTTATATAACGTCCGTAGGTATTCCATAGAACCGCGCCCTACTACGCAGGGATAAACTTTGTACAGAAAAAAGCCTAATAAAGTGGCAAGCGAAGCATTACTCCTGAGAGAATAAAGTTCCTCCTGACCGCAGGGTTAAGTTCTGTCAGGCTACTTACGGGGACAGCAAACAATGAGACGGCATTGTACAGAGAGATTGACGTGCTGTCCTGACGACCGGCCTCTGCAGCAACGACAGATCTTTTAATTTACTGCAGGTTCTCATAGAAGTGGGTGGCCGGCGCGAGGACGCACAACACTGGATCTATTGATATTGGGCAGCGAGATGCACGCCGGAACGAGCCTGGACTGCCTTAATTCAACAGACAGTTCGCGTATCAGGATAACATGAGGTTTAATGCATTAAATGCCAGGTCAGAAAGTTAAGTCTTTCTGTTGAAAGACCAACGTGCCATTAAAAGCAGCTATCCAAGAAAGGTACTTAGTTTGAACAGGTGAATGGCACCAGAAAATTAATTTTTATATTTACGTGGGTAAAATGTGCATTTTATTTTAGTGAAGTCAAACCAGCTGCTTCATTTCAGCAGTTGTGTTCGTCTGTGGAGAACCTTGGCATTGTATTTCATTAGATAATTTAAAAGGTATTTTTGTTTATATTATAGGGCATAGTAAACCAATCCCTGCTTTTTTTATATTACTCGAGGCAAGGAATATTTAGGGGCATATTATCAAGGGCTGGCGATATAATTATCGCCGCTTTAGCGTCCGTTTTTGGGCGAAAAGCGGCGATAATTATATCGCAATATCATCAAGAACACGCTAGCGCGTGTTTCCTTGATGTAGAGCCCGTTTTTTCACAGCCTCGCCTTGCATCGCTAATGAGATGCAAAGAAGGCGTGGCTGTGAAAACAACACATGTTAATATCGCGAAGGCAGCTTCGCGATATTAACAAGGAGGTGCAGCGATAAAAAAATCGCGCTACCTCAGCTTTAACTCAGGAATTTAACGTCTGTTAAATTCCTGACTTAAGCATACTTTTCATGGGAGATGGATTCTGCTGATACGACCACAGGGTCGTATCAGCAAGGATATCGCCGTTTTGCAGGGAACATCGCTGGAAAACCAGCGATGTTCCCTGCAAAGCGGCGATTTCACCGCTATCGCTGGAATTCTTATCGCCCTGGAGTAACGCGTTGTTAATAACGCGCTACCAGGGCGATAAATTCCAGAGATAGATGGCGATAATTATCCTAGCGCTAAGCGCGCTTTGCGATAATTATCGCCGTCCCTTGCTGATATGCCCCTAAGTGTTTAATATTACAGAGACTATTCTATTTATGCTAATACCAAACCGCAGATCCACCACGTGAATCGCTACAAAATGCTGCCAGCTTGTTTATTGCTACTTGTTTGAAAATGTAGCATGAAATTAAAAACCTCCGGTCTGGGCTTTTAACAAAGCGTGAGTCAGTTAAATATAAGCATATGCTTAAGTTTCTCTGTAGTTATTTAGTCATTATATTTTTTACAGTGCTATTGTTTGCTGTAGAGGAGAGCTGAATGCAAGTTACAGTTTGTACTCAGATAAACATTTGAATGTGTTTTTCCAAACTATGAAACAAACGTAATAACAGACATATGCAAACAACAATAGAAACCCATTCAATGCAAACTCCACCTAATCATAACATTTTAACTAAGCATGAATTGGTTATTTTTTAAGATTTCAATTCTGTACTTAATACAGTACTATATGATACCTGACAGAGGCCTCTTGGCATAGCCTGAGAAAATGTTTATAAAGGGACGTGAACACAAATTTGAATAGGAATACAATTACCAAGTCAGATAAAAAAAAATCACATACAAATTATAATTGATAAATAAATAAACAGATTGACTGCAAACAGTGAAAGCTACATTTTCCATGCCTACGCCAACGCATTATAGGATAACATTTTTAAATAAATACAAATCTTCAAGCAATTGAGAAAGCCAATAGATTATTTGGAACCCACTGAGCATACTGACTGTCACGGATTAGTACTGGATTGGTTAAAATCCTTTATAACAAGCAGATTCCAAATGGTGGCTAGGCTTCCCTCTGCTTTATTCAGATTTGCCGACATTTAACCGCCAGGCATACAACGACACACTCTCAATGCTAGTGATTGCTGCTTTCTTTTTTGTTTTTTTTTACAAGGGGTGCCGAACGGTCATTATGCCACCTACATCTGCAGAGCTATTTAATTAGGCACTGCAGTACAAGCAACAAAATGTCTGTCGTCAATAAGACGTGGCAAACAGTCTGCTCACCTTTTACCCATGATCCTACGCTTTATATTGCCCCTGCTGCCATTCAAAATCTTTTTACAGCCTCAGTTAATTTTTAATGTGCATTGGGAGTTCGCTTCTATAGGTACAGAGATGACATGCTGCATATGTTTGATCTTGATAAATATGGGAAGAAGCACTTGGGCAAAAGGGAATCTGCCCTCTTCATAACATGATTGGCAGAGGTGAGACAGTCAATGCTGGCACTCAGCCCATCCCAAGAAAGACCGAGGTATTACTAATGACGGAGCAGTGTTTTCTATATCTCAATCTTTGAGTGTAATCATTAAATAATCCCCACCACTGGTTGTATGGACCTTTATTAGTCGATAAGGATAAGGAAAAATGAGCAATCTTCTAGATTAACCACATAGCAATACATCGTTAAAGACTTTTAGTACAGTCAATAAAGAGAAAATGTGTGTGAGTTGAAGGGTTTTATTTTCAATTCTTTAGCTTTTCAACTTTTATTCAAAGAATATTATTATTTTAGGTATCAGAAGTTAAAGTTAATATAATCCAATAATCGATATTTCAAAATCAGGAAAAACACAATACTGGTTAAAATTACAGTTAATATTGTGATAGTACAGCAAGCGTGTTCCTTAAAGGAAGTTCCCTAATCTAAGGTAAATTGGAATTAAATATTGTATAAGGTGTCAGTTCAGATACCCAATAAAGAGTACTGATGAGAAGATTAATGTATAAACATAACGCCTTTATATAATAGGCTGGAGAGTATTCTCAGCTATAAATATGCAAACATCAATGAAATAGGCAAAGCAACCTCCTGTGATGAGAGGTATATATAAACCCCTGAGATGAGTCCCCAGCAAGTGTGAGTGAAAGAAGTTCAAAGAGAGCAAGTCCCAAGGGAAAACACTCATAGGAAAAGTCCTGCCCTCACTCTAGGAACATGCACTAATATAAACATGCAGCATTCTAGATGGCACACAGTAGTCAAGGTTCTCCTTCATCTCCAGCATTTCCAATGCGATTTCAGTAAACTCCTGGGAACAGGTGAACTCCCCATTTTCTCACATTTGTACAATGGTCTATAGACATTAGTCCTTGAAGAAATGCATCATCTACATTCTGCGGTACAGACTGTTCTTCTCATGAGTCATCCTTTCATTGGCATCCTCCCCTCTTGGTGAGAACCTCACTATCAGTTGACTAATACAAAACAAATGCCTATTCACTAACTACCCCAAGGCTTCTGGAAAGTTACAACATCTGCAGCAAAAGAAAACATTGTGTGGAAAGCAGCTCAATGTAGAAACCAGTACTTTCAGTGTTAATGGGGAACTTCCGTTAATACGGCATCAGAAGTTAGGCTAAGTTAAGTCAGCACTTATTCATTTCAGTTGTAGACATTTATCATCTAAGTCTGATTACCTACTCCAAAATTGTGTTTAGTATATGTGCAATTTAAATGTAGACCTTTACACATTTTTTATTTAAAGCATTTGTATTTGCAAATAAAATTTGCTCCTGCACTGACATTCACTTATTTCCCCATGTGATCTGTCACATACCTTATAAGGGAGGGCAGTCCCCTGGGCAGAAACCTCCAACTTGAACCACCATCTGTTCCTACAAACACAGACAGCTTCTGCCTCCAGCTCATGATTCTTTCATTCAAATGTGGTCTAAAGATGTCTGTCCTTTATTGATCCCAACATCCGTGTTACCATAGTTAGCTCACTGATTCACGTTAGGCTTGAATATAGAAACAGTATATATTTGTGGGCTGCAAAAAAACATTGACTGCCATTAGACAATCCATAACAAAGTGGTGAGACTGTTTTCTTTTCTAAAAAGAATTGCACCATGTGTCCGTTATGCTGCAGTCCTGACATTGGACACCTTTGGCAAAAGAGGTGCAATTTAGGGCAATGAAATTCATGCGCTTATTGCTGAAACTTAGGAAATGAAACACCTGGCTGCTCTCCTTGTGCAAGCATCCAGACTGTCTTACGGTGATTGTGCCATAACAATATGCAAAAACCACCTGTCTGGCAGTCACCTTGATATGACTCCCCACTGGGCCCAATTTCAAAGTGTTAAATTTGTTTCTAAAACCCTTTGTCAACAGCACTGAATGATATGTACAGGCCACAGTAGACACAATCAAGAACACTGAAAGGACAGTGTTTGATGCAACTAAACAAATACAGGTCACACTTGATGTTGTATCCCTCTGCACCAATATTCCTGAAGACTTAGCGTTCGGACATCATAGAATTATATTTTGAGAAAAGACAAAAACTACAACAGGTTCCCACATAATTTAGTCTTTCTCTGGCAAAATTGGCTCTCAAACAGAATATTCAGTGGTGACTCCTACCAACATATCTAGGAGACTGTCAAGTGATGTTCATTCACACTGGAGATTGCCATACTGTATATGGCCAAAAATGAAGAAAATCAATTTTTCAAAATAGCCCATTCAGTGAAGATATCACATGGACAAGATTCTTTGATAATGCATTCTGCATATGGAGGGGTTCAAAACAATGCCTCAATGAATTCTTTCTTTAGCTTAATCAACAATGTTATGTTATGTTAGTTTAGCTTATAATGTGCACAAATCACCCTGGATGGGGTATCTCGGCGTTGCATTGAACTCAGGCAAGAAGGGCACACTAGTTCAGAAACAGCTCAGTCTTAAGAAGTTTTCTGAATATGAGGTGGTCTGTGCATTTCTGTATGTGTATGGGTAGCTTTTTCTAGTACCAGGGGGCCAAGTAGGAAAAAGATCTACCTCCGAATGGGGTTTCCTGATTCGAGGAATAGTGAGAAAGGATTTGTCCGTGGATCTTAAGGGTGTACCTGCTGGTAAGGTGTAAGCTTCGCGGCAAGATATTGTGTTCCTATGACGTTCAGACACTAATGAGTTAAACAGCAGATCTTGAAGATTATTCTTTTATGCACCGGGAGCCAGTGGAGTGAACGCAAAAGGGGTGAAGAGGAAGCTCTGGAAGGAAGATTTTGGATGAGACGAGTCGCTGTATTTTGGACCACTTGAAGTTTAGTAAGTAGTGTCTCATTGGTAGCGACCAGTAGTGCGTTACAATAGTCCAGGCGGCTAATAATCAACGCTTGGACCAAAGTTTTGCACAGAGAAAGTTGAAAGTAAGGGAAAGACTCTTCGCAGCAGACGCATCATGTCAAAGCAGGTGCCAGTGGTAATCACTACTTGTTCTTTCATGGTCAGCGCTTGATCTAGTCAGACACCCAGGTTTTTTACTGTCACTTTGGGGGTTGGTGTTGGGCCTAGTTCCAAAGGCCACCAGTCAGGGTACCAGAGCAGTTGGGCTCTAACAAAAAGCATGATCTCTGTTTTGCCGGAATTCAGCTGGAGAAAATGATCAGTCATCCAGGAAGAGATTGCTTTCATCCTGGCTGCAAAACGTGCTTTCATATTATGGAGGTCTTTGTCAAAAGAGATAAGAAGCTGAGTATCAACAGCATATGAAAGAGGTTCGAAATCAAAAGCTCTGATGGTTTCGGCAAGGGGGGCTACATAGATAATAAACAGGGTGGGGCTAAGACATGAGCCCTGGGGCAACCCCTTGTCGAGCTCTATGGTGCTGGATTTAAAAGGACCTAGGTTGAAGGTCTGGGTTCCATGATAGAAAGCTTGTGAACCATTGAAGAGCCATGTCACGAATTCCAATCGTCTCTAGCCTCAGAAGCAATCTACGATGAGACACAGTGTCACAGGCTACAGGCAAGTCAAGCAGCACTAGCAGGGATGACTTATTTTCATCCAGAGGGCATCTAATGTAGTCCGTAACTGTAATAAGTGCAGTTTCAGTGCTGTGCATAGGTCTGAGCCTGGATTGGGAGGGGTCCAGAATCCTATTAGATTCTAAAAAACGACATAGGTTGGCTGTTTATTTGCCCTTCCAGCAGTTTACTCAATAAGGGAAGCAGCGAGATTGGGCGATAATTGGAAAGGTCTGTAGCTGGATGATTAGCCTTCTTGTGAGTAGGTATGACCTGAGCGGCTTTTCAAGCTAGAGGAATTTTCCCAGAGCTGATTGAAAAGTAAAGTAAGGTGCAAATGACCAGTGCAAGTTAATTGGACAGAGCTGTTAAGACCCTGGCAGGAGCAATGTCCAAGGGAGACCCTGATTTGGCAGCTTTCAGTGCTTTACAAATGGAGTCTGGTCTAAGAGGTATGAAATTGTCTATGGTGTACGTACGATCGGCCGTAGAGTGGCTAACATAGGTCTCTGGGCATATTTGATCCACCGGTCTGGGCAGGTTGTTATAAATCACGTTAACTTTCTCTTTAAAGTGATTCACAATAGAATCACACTGAGCTTGAGAAGGTTGCGTGTCAGATGAGCCGGCACACAGGATTAAAAAAGAATTGAGAACTTTGTATAACTATTTAGAGGAGTTACCCGCCTGGCTAGGTTGAAGTGCAGCAGTTGACTTCCGTGCTTTTTAATGTCCCGATTATATACCGCTAAGGTTGCCTTGTACACCTCTTTATCACTGAGATTACAGGACTGCCGCCACCGTCTCTCCAGCATTTTACACAGGGCTTTACTATGGCGCAATTGTCGTGTATACCATGGAGCATGTGTACCATGTTAAGCTAAATGGCGATTTTTCACAGGTGCCTATTTGTCGAACACCATATTTAAAGCTGAGTGATAATCTGATAGTCTTTTATCCACATCTCCATCCTCCATTGTAGCCGTAAAATTGAATTTCTTAGCAAAAGAGTCTGGGGTGATTTTGCGCCAGTGTCTCTTAAGGTTTTGCTTGGGTTTTTTTGAGTGTTCTGGCACATATGTAGCGGTGATCTGAAAACCGATTAGCAAATGATGAGTCCAAAGGAGCGGACAGGGGGCTCACCAGACAAGGATGGCGAATTAGTAAAAATTAGATCAAGAGTGTAGCCCGCAGTGTGCATAGGTCCTTCAACTATCTGCTTAAGGCCCAGCGTAGAAAGGTCGGAGAGGAGTTGCATTGCTTCTGCATTTAAGAGACCTTCACTGTGGATAGTAAAATTTCCCAGTAGGAGAAAATGTTTAGATGTTAATACATGAGTGGCAATGAGTTCCATAAGCTGAAGACTAAAAACTCCTAAGGGTTTAGGGGGCGATACATAAGAGAGCCTCTTCAACAATCATGGTGGGAGAGTTCCACCTTGAAAACACATATCTCAGCCCAGTCCTCAGAAAGGGTCTCGTTAAGCGAGACTTTTAATGTGTTTTTAAAAATAATGGTGATTCCGCCAATCCTCCTGCCTTCCCTGTCTAATCTCAGCATGCGATAATTATCCGGGAGAGCTAACGCAACGGAAGGAGCCGTAGTTGGGTTCAACCATGTCTCCATTAGAAATCCCATTTCAGGTGTCATTGAGGACAGCAAGTCCCAAAATTCAATAGTGTGTTTAGATAGTGATCTTACATTGCATAAAAATCCTTTGCAGACATGCAAGGACTGCACGAGAGGGGATAAGGGGATATATTTAGGTAAGTCACAGGTAGTATTTGAGGTAGTGAAATTTAGGTTGTGAATCATATGATATTAAAATCAACATGTCCACTAACAGAAAAAGAGGAATTTTCTAGAGTAAAAGATGAACTGTTGATACGTACAACAACAATGTACATCAAATCCGCAAGCACAAAATACTTCTTCACCATCGCAGATTTCACCCAAGAAGTCTCAGGGGTAGTCTCCCCTACAGATAATTTTTAAAAATAAGTAGTGACTGCGTTAATGAAGGAGACTTTACTGAAAAATACTGAAAATTCCGAACTACTGATAGATAAGGTCAAAAGCCAGAAGTTATCTCAGGAATCGTTAAAAAAAAATCTCCCGGAAGAAGGCATGGTATACTCCCAGAGAAGTTCTCCCTCTCTTGAAAAAGAATGCAATGATGCCAAACATAGGGTCAGATTTAAAGTTTGGCAGATGTATTATAATCCATCAAGGTGGCGGAAGGCATTAGGTCTGCCACCCTGGCAGACTACTATCTTCCAATTTTAGAGATCCCTGTTGGCCCAGTGGTGATCTATATATCTTAATAGGAACCACAATTTTGGCAGTTTCTGTTAATTTAGAAAAGGTTCGGTGGACAGCCGACAACCGACATCAGTTTTCACAGCTGTTCAACAAACTTTAACAAAGTTTTTTTTTTTCAAAAACAAATTCCTAAAAGCATGAGTTTGTTATTGAGTTTGTTATTTGTTTTTTTTCTGTCCTTAACAGCCAAAGCTTGGTGGTGATGGACAGAACAAAAAGTACATCACACTTTCCACCCTAAGTAAGGTGGGCAGAGTAATGCCCTTCCTCCGATGGTCCCTCCTTGGACAGGCCATCGGAGGAAGCATTACGTAGACGGAGCTAACAGGGGTTCTGCTGATGGAAAGCTGACAATCCACAATGGTTTGGATGACAGGCTACTCCATCACATTAGTAGCAGAATTCTCTGTCCCCCAAACTCTATATCTTGGCCTTAATGTTTGTTACCTCTTTTTGCCCTATCACAATGACTTTAAGAAGATCATACATCAAAATTGGCACATTATTTCATCTGTGAAATGCCAAGAGCAAAGGCCAATATCTGCCTTAAAAAAGGAACTGCAGCCTGGTGAGTGATCTGGACGTGCGTATATAGGATTCGATTGAACAGTCCAAAACCTATGAACTATGTGGATGTCACCAACCATTCTTTGAAAAAAAAAACATCTACAATGATATGAAAACCTAGCACTCAACTTTCTATAATTGCAAAACAAAGAATGTAATCTATGTGATCTTGTGGCACTGTGGACAACTTTACGCGGCCGAAACAAATCAGCAAGTACACAAAAGGATGTGTCTGCACAAATCCAGAATCAGATGCAAGTTAAAGGTAGCTCACCTGGTACAGCACTTTCTACAACATGCACACAAAGAAGAACAACTAAAATGGCTGATTTTGAATATGGTTAAACAAAACAAAACCACTGGTGGTGTGAGCAAAAAACCCTACGCAAAAAGGAGCCCAGATTAATTCTGAAGCTGAACCCCACTCTCTGTGGGCTTAGGAGGTGACAAAACTGCACAACATAAACTGAACTATCTGTTTAATCATGATTAAAATTGGACACCACTTTCCAATATAAGGAACCTACAGCCATGTAAGTTTATTTGTTTGCATTTTGTAGAAGTAGGCAACACTTTCTGCCTACAGCATCCCAAATCAATTATAAACATTAAAAAAAACGTGCAACTGTTATTGCATTTATCCTAGGTAGGCAAATTAAAGATGACCAGCCTACCTCCAAGACCTGACCATGCAGCACGGAGAATACATTGCAATGACTTCCACATGTCATCAGTATGTGTGTTTAACTTCATCCACAATTAAAAAAGGTTAAAAAAAACACCATGACACCATCCTGGAAGCATGCAGGCAATAGAACCTGGCAACTGTAACTATATGGAAGCCAGTGCAGCAGACATCGTGGACACTGAACGGAACTGAGGGCACATTACACGCTGCCTAGAAATCCCCCCAATGGATTTAGGACCTCATTTATGAGATTTTGCTGTAGGGCAGCACAGCAGGCCTTCCTTCTGCACTGCCCTACGGCAAAAGAAAAGGGCAGGAATGCGCCGTATCTATCAGATATGGCGCATTCCTGTCCTTTTCCCCTGCGCCGGCGCACAATGGGCTGCCGTGCGCCAATGCCCATCCATGCCATGGTGCAAGGGTGCCTGCATTGCAGGTATGATTATTTTTGTACAGGAAGGGAAACCTTCCAGTACAAAAATAATCACAAGAGGTTTTTTCCTCTTTCTATGCAGCACACATAAAAAAAGGAAAAACGAGGAGAAATAAAGATATTTCTCCTCGTTGTGCCTCCCTTACGCCTCCCCTGGGAAGGCATAAGATTTTGGTGCTGCCTCAGACTTACAATTTCTCATAAATCTGGGGCAGTGTCAAAAAGCCCTGGATGTTGCTGGGAACGCCCCCAGCAACACCCATTGCACGCCCCTTTAACTCAGAAAACTGAGTTAAAGGGACCGATATTTATCAGGCAGCAATAAGCCAAAAAAAAGTGGCTTAGTGCTGGCTGATAAATATCACGCACGCTTCTGCGCCAGGAAACATCACAAAAAAGTGACGTTCCGGCGGCGCAAGGGGGCCTCATTTGGGGCCTCATAAATGAGGCCCTTAATTTCCTGGTAAACAATGGAAGACACCACACAGGCAGAGCTGAATTATCTCCTAACACAAGCAGTTCTTTCCTAAGGATTTTCGAAAGACAATCCCTTAAACCACCAAACCTGTCTCATTGTTAGTAACTTGCAGATGCTTGATGATGCATGGTAATGTATCTGATGCAGAACTCTTATCTGAACCTTTACAATAGATGTAACATTTGTATTTTACTCAGAATGCAGCCCAAGCATAACCAACCATGTATCATAAGTTCATTTTTCCCCTCAAACTGGAACACATAAGAACATAGGGCCAGCTACAAAGTAGTGCAGTTCAGGAAAAGGTTTGCCATACACTGTACACTAAGAATGGTGTTACTGTTCCTTTGCAACTTTCTATTACAGCGTTCTCATTATTGGAATCATATGAACCGATTTTGGGTGGGTTGCGAAAGTTCATGCAGTAAATAAAGATGTGTTGAACTTGGCTCTCTCTGCAGGATCACCCCAAACCTTTTGCCTTCACCCCTTCTATTTTTGCTGAAATCGTTTTTGTTGGTCCTAGGACTCTGTGTACGTGAGTGCTTGTGCTCACTCCTTAAAACACAGTAACAATGGCTTACACACGATTGGCATATTTAATTTGCTTATAAGTCCCTTGTAAAGTGGTGTTCCATATACCCAGGTCCTGTAAATTAAATGCTACTAGTGGGCCTACAGTACTTATCGTGCCACCCACTTAAGCAGCCCCTTAAAACATTTGCCTGGTCTGATATTGAATACTGAATGCAGTTTTAAAATGCCAATTCGACTTGCCAATACGGCCCTTTGTCAAGCCTTAAACTACTCTTTTATTGCTTATAAGTCACCCTAAGGTTGGTCCATAAGGCAGGGTACATTGTAATTAAAAGGTTAGGCATGTACTTTTAAGTTTTACATGTCCTGGTAGTGAAAACGTCATACATTCGTTTTTCACTACTGTAAGGCCTACCTCTCCCATAGGATAGCATTGGGTTGCGTTATTACTTTTAATAAGTGCTAACATTTGATTGGCAACAGGTGAACATTTCATTTTAGGTGCTTGAGAAATTGTAAATAAAAATCCTCTTTAATGGTAAAGTCAGATTTTAACTTACAATTTTGAAAATGGCACTTTTAGAAAGTTGGTATTTTCCTGCCCTATCTATTTGGGGCCTGCAGCCTGTTCCTGGGTCATTGGACTGGGTGTAGTTGGAAATTGGACTTTGTTTATTCCTCCCAGACAGCCACACAATAGAGGGAATAGGTGTGCCTGGATGAGCCATCAACTGGTAGGATGGGGGCGGAGCTGGGCAGAGCCGCACTTTCGACTGAATAGGCTGTGCTCTGCCTTCATACAAAGGACTTGTCATCCCTACATTATTTATGCAGTTAGCTTGGAGCCTGGGCAGGGAAGTCAGGAAACTTCAAGCACTTCAAAGTGAATTCTCTAGAAACTTCTCCTACTTCAAAGAAGTCACCAGGTACATAAACAAGACCCCAGACCTACTCCTCAGTTCACTTTCTAGACCTTCGGAAGGACTTTCAGAGGACTGCCTTCTGATGTGGCCTGCGGTGTACTCCACAAGACTGATTAACTACACCTAGAAGGACTGCTTTGCTGCCTGGAGCCTGCCTTGAACCCTCAGAGGCCTGCCCTGCTGCTTGCGCCCTGTTCTGCTGTTGAACCCAGGACTACCAGAGTGACTCCAAGGGCTAGTTGGCTGGCCTCTTGATCAGAGCCTCAGGGACAGAAAAGTCTCCAACCATCTTGAACCCTCACCTAGACCCAGCAAGAGTGAGTCCTGACCCCCCAAGTGGTGCTCCTCCTGTTCTGGACCCTTGAGGTGTTGATAAAGGTGCCTATATTGCCAAAATCCAAAACTTGGAACTTAGAACATTTTTGGCTAAAAACTGCTCTGAGAACCAAGAGAAGACTGGACCAACCTGCTCGTCTGTCCGCCCAAGGTGCATCGCTAGTCAGCCTTAATTTGTGACAGCTCCTACAACGTTCTCTTCCACAGCAGCAAATCCAGTTCAGTGGTCCTTCGTCAAAGGGGTATCCGGCCTCTTGGAACTCTCGTCGGTTAGACCCTCCAGCTACGTCCCAGTGGAAATTTTCAACTTCCCAAAAATTCTGAATGAAGAAATCTTCACTGCAACTTCATACAGCGGCTCCCCGACAAGGATGCTCCCGCCTGCAGCCTTGCCTCGCTGAAGCTTACCTTGTCGGAACATTTTTCTTCAAATTTCTTCTAAGTCTGAAAGTGAGAGTTGACTGGGCCCAATTCACTCTTTGTATACAATCCGCTCTCTATTGTGGTCAGCCATATTTTTCGATTTTGACCCGGTCTCACGTGACTAGATGTCCACATTGCCATTTTGATCTTTTAGGTGCTATTTTTTACCATAAACTTTAAAAATTCATAACTACGGATTGAATTTTTATCGTTTTGGTGTCAAATAATTTATTAAAATTGACTCTGCTTTTCTAAATTGGTATGGGATTTTTCTTGTGTTGGGTTTTCACTGTATTACTGTTTGTGTGCTGCATAAATACTTAACATTTTGCCTCTATGTTAAGCCTGACTGATTTTGTGCCAAGCTACCAAAGGGTTAATCATAGGTTAATTTAGTGACTTTCATGGTTCACCCTGACAAAGAATGTGGCTGTTGCTTGAGCTGGGTTAACACCCTCCTCAACCAACAACCCAATTTCTCACATGATGGCTTTAAATTCTATCCTGTATTTGTCTTGTCAAATATGCTTCAAAGACAGAGGTCAAATGTCAGGCCATGTCTTCTGAGAAATTGCTGCTTATATTTTTTTAACATGGGAATTGGTGTTTACAAACACCTCTGGTGTTGCAGTCAGTGAAGGAAAAGTAAAGGTAAAGTGAACTATGTGACAATCTTGCTGGGGTACAGGTTATGTAAAAGGAAAAGCTGTAGGATGTCTATTTTTTGTAACAAACAGCAAAATGTAAATACTTGTAATTGAACTGTGTACATTCAGCATTTAGGATAGGAAAAGTTAAGCACATTTTTGTAATTCTTAAGTGTGATGGAAACAAAGATTTTAATAGGATCAAAACAAATTAGAACACCTGGTGATGCACAAATGATAACTTCTCACTGAAATCCGAGCAATATGGTTTTATCAGTGGAACTGTTTGTCTGTGTAAATTTAGGGCCTGATTCACAAAGGTAAACTTACACTTTTGTGTGTTTACGATTGTTTGGTATTCACAAAGGGATGTACGAGTAGAATCTTTACGAGTGTGGAGTCTTCGGGCATAAAAAGATAGGACCGTCCTACCTTTTTATGTGCAGAGACTCCGTACTCATCAAGATACTACTCGTACATTCCTTTGTGATTACCAAACAAATCGTAAACTTACACAAAAGTATGAGTTTACCTTTGCGACTAGGCTCTCAGTGATCATTTCAATGGAAAATGTGGTATCTATAAATGACAGTGCACCATCACATGATGCTTTAGTTATATTAAAAAATTGCCCACTTAATGTCCAATAAAGTGAAGTGGTTCGCAAACGTTTGTCATTCTAAAAATTAGGTTCTAAAACGATTAGGCAGCACTGTTTGTTATACAGATATCACAATGTCCTATTAACGGGGACACCCCAAAGTCCAATGAGGGGCAAAATGAATTGACAAAACCAGTATGAGGAACTGATATACCATTATAAACCAGATAATAGCTGGGAGATAATTTAAGCCACACTACAAGAAAACAATAAAGCAACCTAAGGGTCAGTTCCAGTGTTTAATTTGAGCCGGTGGTTTCCAGTGCTCGGCACTTAATTGTCAACACCGGCGCTCGTGACAATGTGCCACAAGGCGGCGCTTTCTGGCTAATTTAGAGATGACCACAACAACAGTTAATTATTAATTCAATATACTTTAAAAATTACTATTACCTGCTGCCTAAGACATTTTTATAGCATTGGGTGCCTGAAATAGCCCAAATTGTCACACTTGTAGTAGCGTGATGGTTAGTAGTTGTGTTGTTTCTATCACTGGCATCATGGCAGGGGCAATGTGTAGTGCAAGCTGCAGTGGCCTCTTGATGATAGCACTGGCACCTATTTTTATATAAATTAAGCACCGGACAGTTCCTTTTACCTAGCTAGAGATAGCATAGATTGTTCCTTATTTCCACATAAAAGCAATGAACTAGTGTTTTAAATCCTTCAATATTTTACATTTTCTTTCATATCTTTTCACATTTTTACACACAAGTTGAACACTTACACTCTGGTGGCCGTCACTAAGTTTGAACATGTTTTTCCTCACTGCTTTAAGAAGTTTTTTGTGATAAAAATACTTTAACTTGAGAATTTTCTTGTCTAATATACCGCACCTTCAAAGTGCATAAGCACAAATAGCGTGCTTTTAATTCTCTGAAAAAGCTAGACTCAATTAAGTTGATCATTACATATAAATAAGATATTTGCCTCTGCTCTGCATAAATCTGCATTTAGATAGAAATGCTGCTGCTGGCATTTTCTGTTTACTTCCAATGATCTCTGGTCCAGCCCCGCCAAGTCTTACAAGGGCTTAACCTCATTTTGTTTATATTAGATTTTTTCTGGCAAATGCACTGACACTGGGTGACGTACTGTTAACAAACAACATCGACATAAAAGCAGTGATGACAAGTGATTTCGACATAAAGAATAAAACCCATGCATCTTTTTCCAACATTCGTAAAAGCATTCTCTGTCAGGAGTTTGCATAATCAGTAGCCTTGATTGTGGAAAACATTTTTCAGTGAATACAGAGAGAAAAGCCATAAAATTATCAAACCAGTGATTGCATTTGAGAAACAAATATATCATTCTCCAAACGCAAATAGCAAATTCAAAAATAAAGCCGTTCTTTTTTTGAGAGTATTAAACAATTATCTACCATGAAGATAGATAAGAGAGTTGTTGGTAATTGATTTAAGTGTAGTAAATTGCCATCATTATATCCTAAAAAAATGTACAATCTAGTTTTTAAGGATAGGGGCCTTTGTGTTGCAAAAACTGAGAACTTCTGCATAATCTTTTCCTCCTGTGTCAATGATGACCTATTATGAATTGTGATAACCTCTGCCAAACTTCGTGTGTAGGATGAGATTTCTGTAGCACCTGCTATGGTGTGTTTTATTTTGTGAGGTCAATACAAATTTAACTAATTAATCTGATTAATATTTCCTTGAGTGAAAGTTCTTTCCTAAATCTCTAAAAGGAGGTCTAGTATACTACCTTTGCTGAAGACACTATCGTTGGACCACAATATTTTGCCCAGTTCTGAAAACACTACTCTCCTTTTTTGGAGAGTACACTACTGAGTCTTTTGATTGAACAGCTCACCAATTTTATGAAAAAATCAACACACTTGGCCGTACCTAACCCGCCTAAGGTTCACTTTGTCATGGAGACATTAACTTTACAGGGTGGTGGAAAATATCCCACGGATATTGAATGCTGGAGGGGCCTGCCTTTTAGTCCCAGTGGCTTTTGCTGCACGTGATCGCAGGACTCTCATAGATCCCTGAAGAGAGAGAGCAAGAGAAAGCATGGATGTCAGGGGTCTTCTACTGCACTGATTGATTTCCCATGTGTGTGTGTTTATGTGTGTGTGTGTGTTTGTGTGTGTACATCAAGTGTTACCAAACCTGCCCTACTGGTTTTTAAAGAGGTCTCTGTTAAACGGTGGGTAGTCCAATGTGTATTTGAAGCTTCTATTTACTTTTCTTTATACCTCTATGCAGATAGGAGTCACCATTATGGGGTATATTAGGAGTTCTAAGCACCCCTTGGAATGTATTAACTAATGGATAGATCCACAATTCCTCAAATAAAATTCAAAGAAGATAGAGTATGTGTTCCTAGCTAGGGAAAGTCTATACTAGCTTTGGGAATTCACCATGGATAGATCCTCTGCTTCTTTGTCTTTATCAGAAAAATCACTTGGATCTGCTGTTAAGTGAGATCAACCTATGATTAAACATAGTAAAAAAATGTGCCATGAGCTAATGGCCTACTCCATTTCCTTTACATAAAAAGGCCATTGGTCATGAAGGATGAATTTAAAATGCTATTCAAGTCCTAGTTTTTGGCAGAGTGGACTAGGAAATGATTTTAAGAATGGTCTTCCTAAGGTGACACTTACCTCAGTTAAAGTCATTCTGTATGCCGCAGGTGGATTTAAATCCTTTCACACAGCTCTTTCTGGAAAGAAAGGTTGTCTTTAAAATTGTATGAGTTACATGCAAGGCAGTATATTATGGCTGTCAGTATATTGAATTGTCAGAGATTTAGCTGTTTGGAGAACCCAGGAACTAATGTACTAAGTTTGAATTTCAAAACATAGAACATAAAACACTCTAAACCAACCTTTTTCGTGTTTGGATCAAAAGAAATGCAATGGTATTCTGTTGTATTCCGCTTTAGGTGTCCGTATATAGGTTTTCCTGAATCATGTCCTTATATAGGCACAATTCGCATTGCCCTTATATAGGCATAGAATCCCTGTCCTTATTTAGGCATTAACCGTGCACTCCAAATACAGGCATGGTCACCGACATCCGTCCACCCTAACGTCACAACGAGTTCTTAGAAAACCAGACCCTTAAGCTTCGGGAGTTCCCGTAGCACAGGACTATTGATTTCTCCAAGAACTCATCTATTATGTATGAACCGTTATACCTTAAGGGTTCATTCCTGACGTCTTTCTCTGTCCGACTTCACGTCAATGCTAACATTCCAAGACACCTACCAGGTATAAATATACCTTCCCTTGCCCAAGCAAGTTAGAGGAGACCTCGACTTCAGAGGAGCCCGTATCCCGGCCTGACGCACTGAGAAGACGCTGTCATTCCTGCACGCAGACAAATCCAGCTTCCAGTGTTCTGACTCCCTTCGCAGGGTGTTAGAGTTCCAGATCCGGCAAGAGATTCCCACCTCTCTCATTCTCAAGGTATGGAGCTGACTAGAACCTAGAGGGACTCTTGGCATACCATACTTGGCATACTATCCTTAACATACTCTTAGTATACCAGACTAGAGAATACCCCAACCACTTCTACCTTTCCCTACACCTAGATTAGGTTAGGTACATTGGGGTAGAACTAGCTTAGAGACGCATCGTATGAGTACTCGCATTTTTAGCTCATGTTATTTATGTACGTGAATATATGCTAAAAGATAATGCTAGTGTAGTATTATTTATTTCTACTGCTTACGCTGTACATTAT
This sequence comes from Calotriton arnoldi, assembly GCA_963921515.1. Lineage (NCBI taxonomy): Eukaryota > Metazoa > Chordata > Amphibia > Caudata > Salamandridae > Calotriton > Calotriton arnoldi. Next base: position 321,774 of record CAWUFW010011891.1, on the reverse strand, counting down.
TTATCTCGCATAGTGTTTTGTGATCCTAACAGCACATATCTCTTACACGAGAAACAAGACTGTTCAATAAAACCCTTTTATTGAAACGCCCGTCTTTCCTTTCTGTGTAACTCTGTAGAAACTAAGCATGCACGATTGAATGAGTGAAACTGTTATCTATTGTTTCCACGATTCTGAGACGTGTTCCGATTCTAAAGGGAAACACAGTTGTCATGTTTTTCGGTTGCCAGAAACTACTCCCTTCTTGTTCTCAAGGAGTTTCTAGTGGCCTCTGAGCTAGCTGCCATAAGTAATTAAGTTTAATATACTCGATAGGGACATACCGACCTCAGTCCTATGTCAAGCCTATAGGTTATATTATTCCAATGCGCAGAGCCTATTAGGGAAATAGGAACTACACTACATGGCGCCCAAACGTTTGGTAAGGCAGTAATTTAACGCTAGATACTGAGTAACTCAGTCATGCTTTTCTCAGAGACCCCTACTCACATACTCCATAAGACGTCTGGAGTGGGTAGGGTTAAAATATCCGCCAAAGCTAAATAGGGAAGCACCCTATATATTAGTTGTTTGGTTTGCTCAACGTTGAAGGATACAGTGTTCCACAATATTGTCTACCTTATCTTTTTGTTTCCTTGAAACTTGTTCTACATTTTTCAAAAAACAAATGTCCAACCGGGACAATGCCACCGAAAGCGGTGGAGCTGCGGCTGACCCAGTCGTAACAGTTTTTAACTTTACAGGTTTAAATGAACCTGAGGAGGGTGTTATAGACATTGCTCCAAACTTAAGAAGAGCCATCACTCTAAAACTTATAAAACATGTCCTACCACTAAGAGGCGGTAGAGCAGTTTTCGTGATAGAGGCACACGAATCCTTTCAGACAGAGGTATTCTATTCATGGGTAATATTTCCTGAATCAAATTCAGTAACAAGACTGTTTCACCTCTACAAAGAAGATGAACCACCAGAGGAATATATTCCTTTCGAGGATATTGAAATTCCACTAACATACCAGGAGCATCAGCTCTGGTTTAAAGACGCCCTAAAACATCACAAAAACATTACCAGGCTCGGTCCACTAGGTAGACCAGGAGCAACTTGCCCGATTATAGCCGGCTACACTCCTCATCCTGACCTCGAAATAATGTCAGACGAGGAATTACTTACTCAACTTACAGAGTTAATAAAAATTTACAGACAATTAGTCCAATATGTCATGTGGACTTTCACAGTCCAACCACCATTGACACTTCCAAACCAAACCCCTCAACAGGGGAATACACTAAAAATTACACCACAGACTCTATACGCAGTCATAGGTAAAATGCCCACAAAACGTGAGCAAATTCCATTCTGGATAGCTCAAAAAATTACTCAAATAGAAGCAGTATTTCCTAATACTAGCCCTTATGAAAAACACAGAATCCTAACAATCTGTTTACCAATGGGGATCACACCACAACTGGAAGACTGCACCACTTGGGGCTCAGTCTTTGCTGCCATCTATACTAAAACACATGGTGTTCCGTCAATCGCAGTAATACCAGATGTCCTGAAACAAATTCAAAACGAATACGGAGTAGAGCCTGCTCTGAATTTAGGTATGAAATTACTGAAAAATTTCGACCAGGTCTCAACAATAATATTATCTAATATTAAAGGGGAGGCAGCAGCAGTGGCGATCCGCCAACGATTAAGGGAATTCGATGTTACAGAACATCAAACAGAACTACCCAGAATAATAGAACAATCTTATGCAGAATTAGGCAGAGATAGTTTGGGTGGAAGACCATTAAAACCAAAACTATCTGAAAGTCCTGAAAAGGACCCTATTAAACAAACTCCTACATCTTCTAAAAAGAAGTGGGAAACTAATAAACAAAATTCAAACGAGAAACGTTCTCAATCCCGAGGTAGGTCTCCTCAAAAGGAGCCCTCTGAAAGGAGGTATAACCTCAGGAATAGGGATAATTAAAAAAAACCTGACAGGTATCAAGATACTGATACACGTTCCTCTCGTACCTTTCAGATATCGTCACAGACATCGGAAAGAAGAGGACGGTCAGAACATAAAGAAGAACACGTCAAATCGAAAGACGACAAACACGTTCCGAAAAATAAATCTAAACCTCAATTCCCAAAAAAGAAGGTAGCAGGTCTGAAGGTCAGACATGCAGAGGATACTGAGAACACAACTCAAGAACGGAGAATGGGCTCAGACAATGCTGGACAGTGCGGCAGAAGTCACAATAGCTCGCCAGAACCTGAAGGAACTTCTGGAGATAGTGGACTTGAATGAGTACATTACAGTTGAGACTGTAGACACCAGGGTTAGTACTCCACAAAAGTTATATGAAATAACACTCCGGATGGAGGGAGACATACCTAGACAGGTGAAAACACTCTTTTGGGAAAAACTTTCAAGGGGTTATGACATACTTCTAGCAGAAAAAGACTGGCCACCACAATTTGTCAGGGAGTGCCCACATGGTGAGGACATTATTATGCCTGCCTTCTCCAACCATATTCCAATTCACCTAAAATATACTTATGCCAGGAAATGGGCAGTTGCCCAGGCCCCAGCATTGTATAAAAATCATGTAGGATGGGATGAGGACTCACCTCACCATAAAATACATCTGAAAAATGAACCTACTGCACAGAGGCAGTACCCAATAAAGCAAGAAGCTAAAAAACAGGTCAGGGAGATCTTAGATCAACTTGAATACCAAGGGGGGGGTTGAAACAGGCACCTCCTCAATGAACAATCATTTGTTTCCTGTCTCCAAACCAGATAATACATATCGTCTAGTTTTGGATTACAGACACTTAAACACTTGTTCTAAAACATTTGCAGTGCAAAATGCACATAGTACAGCATTAATGAATAACATTGTGCGTAAAAAATATAAAACCACATTAGATATCTCGAATGGTTTCTTTTGTCAAAACATAGCACCTGAAAGCAGGTACTTAACAGCTTTCTCAATAATGGGGACCCAGCGTCAATTTTGTCGACTCCCACAAGGGTTCAAGAACAGCCCGGGGTTATTCTCAGCGAGGGTAACGGAGTTACTACAAATTTATGATAATGAGGCATTGTCATATGTCGATGACATCTATCTGACAGACGATGACCTGGACAAACACTTGAACAGGGTGAGCACCATTATATTGGGCTTCGCCTCTGAGGGCTACAAATTCAACTTCAAAAGTCCAGAATTGCCCATCTCAATGTCCTTTTCTAGGATATGAGCTTTCAAGTGAAGGCAAGAGCTTGGCAGCCAACTTTTAGAAAGGTGTGCGCTGCTCCAACCTCCAAAGACGCTGAAAAATTTACAATCCATCCTGGGTTTCCTAAATTTTGGAAGAACTTACATTCTAAATTACGCAGAAAGGGTTAAATCTCTCTACAAATTAATCAAATCTGATTTTTCAATCAAAAATTGGACACAGGAACACACAGAAATCTTGTGTTCACTCCAAGCTAACATGTTAGCAACAAATCACTTACAAACACGCGTAAGTCAACGCAATTTAGTGATCCGAATAATTTCGGGTCAATGCGGATTCACCTACTTAACATTTAATGAGGGTGAAAAAGTACCAATAGCATACAAATCACATTTGTATACACAAGCAGAAATGCACTTCACTTCAACTGAAAAAATACTGACAGCAGTTCAAAGCGCTGTAGCAAAAGAAAGAGCTCTAGCCCAAGGGAAACGCATTATTGTCGTAACCCCAGTACCGGCTTTAGAGGCGGTAACTAAAGCGAGCATTCCAAATGCAAAAGCATTACATCCTAGATGGATACAATGGGTTAATTCTCTTGCTGCAATAGATGTTGAATATGTTTTTGATCCTGATCTAAAAACACAAGTGTTCCTGCAATATGAACATGAATGTCCTCTGCCCACTGAGATTCTGCCTCTCGATCAGTACGAATTTATAATTTACACTGACGGATCCGCACAACCCACTACAGGGAGTAATCAAGCTTACAGTGCAGCGTGCGCAATCGTTAAATGTTGCATGCGCGATGGCAACTTCAGACCTATGGTCACAAAAACCCAATCTCTAGGAGATTGTACAGCTCAGCGAGCTGAACTACAAGCATTCAAACTGGCACTTGAAAGTACAGATCGCGAATTCCCCACACTAATAGTGTGCGATTCTTTCTACTGTGAGTAGTCGTATAATGAATATATACAAACTTGGCCTGAAAATGGGTTCAAAGATGCAAAAGGTGGCACAATAAAGCATAAAACGCTTTGGGAACAAGTAGTTCAGTTAAAAAGCGAACTACCAAAGGCTCACGTGATACACACGCTGAGTCATCAACGTGATGGCGTTCACGTTGCAGGGAATTCATTGGCTGACGAATCCGCAAAGGGGGCTGTTCAGACGGCTTCCGTAGCTGCGATCACTCGTTCAAAACGAGAATAGACAGTGAGATAATGTTGGCTGTCAATGCTACGAGCAAAGGCAGTGGTGCAGCATTACCAAAAAAGTTTCCACTCAAGTACTCTTATGTAATTGATGCGAACAACGTTCCTTTTGCTCGAATCCCTGGAGTGGGGGATAGGGTAATTCCAAACATGGAATGTAGAGCAGCTTTGATTTATGAAGCACATCTGGGGGAGGGTCTGTCACATCAGGGGATCTCTTAAACAATATTAACATTAAAAGAGATGTACTGGTGGCCTGGAATGAATACACAGATTCACATCTTCATCAATGACTGCATAGACTGTAGGGTACAGCGTGACGCAGAACGCCACCAGATACCATGCTATGAAGTAGCCTGCCAGGGACAGACACCATTGTTAGACAGCATTAGACTATCTATGCGCAGGCGTCCTTGTGGACAACTGCAATCCCACAAATACTAAGTCAAGGTTCCTATGGATATGGCCTCAGCGCTCAGCTGGCGCTCGAACTGTTATAAAAGATTTGCGAGTCTTTATCGGCACATACGCAATAGGCACGCTACATTCTGACCAGGGCCCTGCGTTTAGCTCTCGGGCTTACAAAGAAGCCATGGCCAGTCTGGGCGTTGCATTGCGGTACTCCTCTCCGTTTCATCCTGAGGGAAATTCTGTTGTGGAAAGGAAAAACCGGGACACAAAGCAGTCTATAACAGCTAGGGTATTAGGTTCGGGTGATGGGTGGGTCAAACATCTATATGGGGTCCAACGCTCATTAAATATTTTGCCAAGAAGTTCTCTAGGGGGGGTCACTCCATATGAGGTCCTATTTGGGACAAGAATGTGGGTGCCTGATCTAGAATGTAGAGGCACATTGGTGGAAAATAAACCCTTTGATATCAAAGATCGTTTGGCTGTTTTACAGGATCTAAATGAACTAAGATCGAAACAAAGCAACTTATTCCTGCAGCCAACCACCACTGGGGAAAAACCGGCGGTCCCAGCAAGGCCTGTCTGGATTCCAAAAGTTGGGGATCTGGTCAGAGAGAAAATTGCAGACAAGAAGGAATTTGGACCTTCTTACAGACAACCAGTACCTGTCCTAGCCGTACACGGAACAAGAACAGTACTTCTGCCGCCCCTTGCTGGAAAAAAGGAGAAAAGATTTGTGTCCATCGACCTCATCAAACCACAGTATGTGGCCAATACTAAATAGTAGGCCTCGTGGACTCTGACCTAGTAGCAGACACACTCCTCTCGCTACTATCCAAGAGGTTCAGACTGAAAGACTGATAACCATCGAGAATTCAGCAGTAACTGATGAAGGACTGAGCAACAATGCTATAGAACTCATCCCTCTTGAAACTCAAGTAACAGTTCGTCCAAATACACCTGTCTACACCAATGTAACAAGTGATCAACTGGTTCCAGCGATTTCTACAAATCCTGATGCAATTCCAACAATTGACAGAACTGCTTCTGGCTATTTCATTAACTTTGATACGTTTTCTGAGGATCTGAGTGAGCCCGAGACGTCGCCAGCATCACAAACTTTTAAACAGCAAGTACAAGACTTTTTTCATTTTTTGAGAAAGACTTATCTGGTTTCACCGTGGATTGAACTCTGGGTTATTTCTGGAATATTTTTCGTCCTGCTTTGGCTAACTTTGGTTATAACTATGAGCGTGCTTATAAATGGCAGATACATCCATTTGGACATTGAAAGAAAAGAAGTGAACTTACTTTTGAAACCTCACAAATCATCCCATCGTGAAACAAGAGACTTGTCTGCAGTAAACATCACAGCCGTTCCTATACAGGATGGTATAGTGTGGGACAAACCTGATTTTGATATATTCGGTCCTACGGAACATCTGAACATTCCACATTTATTTAAGATTTCACTAAGTGATTTTGTTTCATCCAGTACCTATTCTGATGATTGGGACTTTGAAACTGTAAATAACATGATGTTTGACCTAGAAAAGTCTGCTACATTTTCTAATAATGAATATTTAGAGGGCTCATCAGACTATGAACAGCTGTATTGCTATAACCACTATGGTCATCATTTTTTGCATAAATCTGCAACACCTAGAAATGTGTTTATGTTTAACCAATGGGAGCATTGTCCTACACCACCAAAAGGTAGTTCAAAAACATTTGCTAAAAAGTTTCCATATTTTTCAGGATACAATACATCTGATCCAGAAACATTTTACTATAAAAATGCAAACAAAACAGGACTGAAAATTATGTTAACTAATACAAAACAGATTTACTCTGCAGCATTTATTGCCCAACTGTCTAGACATGGTTTCAACTTATGGAAAGACGCAATAGACACAAAATCTGCCTGGGGTACTAAAGATTGGCAAGTGCAGGGGATAGAAGCTTTGTTTAGAGCCTGTATCATCCCTCAGCAAATAATATTTTTGAACGACACTCTGCAACAAACGTCTTGCCTTGGTTTAGCCAAGATCAAAGACATGAAAACTCCTTCTGTACCAACACCTGCAAGTGATAGCAATACACAGGCAGCGGTTACAGTTGACACAATACTACAACTCAACAGAACAAATCCTGATTGGAGAAAATGGTTGATCTGGCCCACAGACACAAACAACTGTCAAGAGAGATTCCTGAATAAAACACAGGGGTTTACTATTCATAGGCCAGACCCACGATACGTCCAAAGACAACATCCGGGGGTAGTAACAACATACAGTGTAGGAAAATTATGCCTTGATTGGCTGCAAAAATCTACACTTAAGGATGTGAAACAACACTTATCTTTACTTAAAGAAGACGCAGACCTTAGGGAATTCTTGCTTGGACCAAGAAAACCGCGTCAAAAACGTTTCATATATGCCGGCATCTATGCTGCTTATAATGAAGCATGGAAGGTGTCACAGATGGAGGCCGCAGAACGGATACGTGAACTTGATCGTATTAACTTAGAGAAAACTCTCTCTGTGGTCGACAATGGGTTAACAACTTTGTCCTCCAGAATTTATTCATTGGACAGTATTGTATCCTCTGCTATCGACATACTGGAACAAGATTTAGCCATGTTACAGCAAGGCCAATCTCAGTTGCGTTCTATTATGTTATTAAGCTGGACGCTGCAATCTTTGCGTGCGGGCTATGTGCCGTGGCTTTTTATCAACACGTCGGCTCTGTTTGCAGAATACAATCTAACTGATAAACAGATCGAACTGGCACAAAGGGGAGCAAAGTATACAGTACTGAGCATTGAAAAACTGGACAAATTACCATTCACAGTGGCAGAAAAACCAGATACAGAATGGCTTATTCATGGCAAAATTAATCTACCTGTGACTACTTTTCAGTTTCAGTATTGCCTTAAACAGATGCAAGCAGGCAAATATGAAAGATTGGGTAAAGAATACATTAAGACATCCTGGAATTTACCTTACACATATAGATGTTGGAGTGGGGATCGTGAAGTGTTTCTGAGCGGTACACACTGTGAAAGTGCACTAAGCGGTTCACTAATTTGTCAGAACATATCTTTACACGGGGCTTGTAATGGTTCTGTGGCAAATTTGTCCTGCCACCAGCAGTGTACACCAGCTGCTGTGATTAATCCAACGTTTGGCCAACTTTCTAATGGGAGTTACCTCATGTTGAATGATCAGAGTTGCTGTGGCATGTTGCCAGGCATCCCATATCTAGTAACGGTCAACTACAGGGTCACTTGCTGAATGCAAGTATTGTTTGCCCCAATAGACACAGTCAGGGAGTCGCCTCTATGGCCTTCATTGAATGTCTCTTTTATACGATTTGATACTTTAAGCAGAATGAAAGCCATGCTTATACAACAATCAGTGCCTTTGACCTCGGCCAAAGAAACCTATGATCTACAAGTTGCAAGGACTTCGGCTGAGATACAAGCTTTAATTCGTACAAACTGCCGTATACATTTCGTAGAAATGATAGGACGTATCTTTAACATGTCTGATACAAGCGGAATTGTACATGTATTTAAGACCATCTGTTCCGGACTATTAGCACCTTTCCAGGCTGTCCTCGGAATCATCCCAAACTTCGCACATTCGGTGTTTGGTGGTGTGCCGTTAATTCTAGCACTTGTTGCAGGAATTCTGTTTCAATTCCTCCTACTACGCTATGGCAAGCCTTTTCGCCAATAGCCTGAAACCGGTCATAGGATGCTTGATTCTGGTCCAGGGAAGACATGGCTTGGCAGTTCGGTCTGGACTGTTCCCATGAGGCACAGGGTCAAGACTGATTTGCAAATGGCTATGTCTGAACTGGGGTGGCGTGGTGAAGCAAAATAACGATGGATTAAACCCAGATCTGTGACTGGGGGTGAATGTTTGCCAATGTGCAGCATTCCGTCCATCATCTTGTGTGTTGTGCCGTTAATTCTAGCACTTGTTGCAGGAATTCTGTTTCTATTTCTCCTACTACGCTATGGCAAGCCTATTCGCCAACATCACTCCGAGCGATGTGGAGAAAGCTCTCCTTGAACGGAAATGCCGTGAGCGAATAGTACAGCTTTTGGGCATGCCTTGTCTACGGGAACTTAATACAACATGGTTCCTGTCATTCAGACCAATCTGGCAAGATTGCATCTTACTTGTTCTACGCTGCCTGTTTTGTGGTGAAGAATGCGTGCTAGACACCTGTCTAACACTCCCATCAGTCATGCCAACGGATATCGATACTCTGCTGGACCCGATAACGGCCCATGCTGTGTGTTGTCCCCAGAGGCTACCAATCCTGATGACTGCATTCATTGAGATCTCACAGACGCTTCCGGCTGCTGCTGAGGTACGAGATGGATCAACAGGCACAACGGACATTGCATCTTCTGCTGAAGGCGATGTTTCTCATCTCTGTGCAATTAACCTTCTGAAGGAGGTGTTCCAAATGTCTCCAACTTCGGTGGACGATATTTTGGCTACGGAAATAGATGATCTCATGTTTACGCCAGATCCATACACTGACTTTGATTCGGCTCACAGTGTACCAGGGCAACAATGAAATTTGGCCTTCATATTTTCAAAACTTGGAACTTTTCCCAGAAATTGAACTTTTTCTTTTTAATTTTTGAAATGACATGGCAAAAGAACAATCTGCTTACAGTAGAACTAGTCTTATAAAACGGACTTCTTTGAATACTTCCAGGGACACATTGTCACCTTACTTGTCTAACATTTCATTTAATTCCATGATATGCAATGGCTTTGATTTTTGAAAACTTATCGACCATTTCATCATATGTATATATTTCTGTTTCATTCACGTTGCATTTTACTTCTATTATATGCTTAGAATGAAAACGATGCTTTAAATGTACAGTACCTATTGCATTCCAACAGTTTTGAGCTTCTTTTAAAATGCTTTTAGAAATGTTTTTAGCAACATGTGGTACTCAACTTTATGTTTAGCATTGAAATGTTTAGCATTTAGTATTATCGTTCATTCGAAAGTGGAGTGGGTGTTGTATTCCGCTTTAGGTGTCCGTATATAGGTTTTCCTGAATCATGTCCTTATATAGGCACAATTCGCATTGCCCTTATATAGGCATAGAATCCCTGTCCTTATTTAGGCATTAACCGTGCACTCCAAATACAGGCATGGCCACCGACATCCGTCCAGCCTAACGACACAACGAGTTCTTAGAAAACCAGACCCTTAAACTTCGGGAGTTCCCTAGCACAGGACTATTGATTTCTCCAAGAACTCATCTATTATGTATGAACCGTTATACCTTAAGGGTTCATTCCTGACGTCTTCCTCTGTCCGACTTCACGTCAATGCTAACATTCCAAGACACCTACCAGGTATAAATATACCTTCCCTTGCCCAAGCAAGTTAGAGGAGACCTCGACTTCAGAGGAGCCCGTATCCCGGCCTGACGCACTGAGAAGACGCTGTCATTCCTGCACGCAGACGAATCCAGCTTCCAGTGTTCTGACTCCCTTCGCAGGGTGTTAGAGTTCCAGATCCGGCAACAGATTCCCACCTTTCTCATTCTCAAGGTATGAAGCTGACTAGAACCTAGAGGGACTCTTGGCATACCATACTTGGCATACTATACTTAACATACTCTTAGTATACCAGACTAGAGAATACTCCACGTACTTCTACCTTTCCCTACACCTAGACTAGGTTAGGTCCATTGGGGTAGAACTAGCTTAGGAGACGCATCGTATAAGTACTCGCATTTTTAGCTCATGTTATTTATGTACGTGAATATATGCTAAAAAATAATGCTAGCGCAGTATTATTTATTTCTACTGCTTACGCTGTACATTATTTATCTTGCATACTGTCTTGTGATCATAACAGCACATATCTCTTACACGAGAAACAAGACTGTTCAATAAAACCCTTTTATTGAAACGCCCGTCTTTCCTTTCTGTGTAACTCTGTAGAAACTAAGCATGCACGATTGACTGAGTGAAACTGTTATCTATTGTTTCCACGATTCTGAGACGTGTTCCGATTCTAAAGGGAAACAAAGTTGTCATGTTTTTCGGTTGCCAGAAACTACTCCCTTCTTGTTCTCAAGGAGTTTCTAGTGGCCTCTGAGCTAGCTGGCACAAGTAATTAAGTTTAATATACTGGATAGGGACATACCGACCTCAGTCCTATGTCAAGCCTATAGGTTATATTATTCCAATGCGCAGAGCCTATTAGGGAAAAAGGAACTACACTACAATTCTATTGGAGTTGTTGTTCCTATTCAGTTTAATGTGATGTAAGAAGAATGTGAAACTTTATGTTGTATTATAACTAAATTGTATTTTTATTGCATATTTGCTAAAATAATTTTAAATCTTATACTACTCATATATTTCCATTTGCGGTATCTTCCATATTGTTTCAGTGCCCACCACCCTTCACAATTCCATCCCTTCCTTCAACCATCCTAGAGCGTTGGTCTCAAGATTCTAGGCCTGATAGTTGAGAGTTGGAAGTCGAAAGTGAAGGTGGACAAGACATTGGTGTTGTGATTTCTGTCATTAAACTGCTTCAATATTCTTCTTGGAATTTCTGAGATCTAATTACTGCCTGCCGAACGTAACACAGGTGACCACATAAAAGAGTTTTCATGTGAGATGTCTGTGAAGTAGCTCAATAGTATATTCTATTGTCCTACGGCAAAGAGGCTGAGAGAGTTATAATCTGATTAAGGAGTGCCTGCATTCAGCTCGCAAGCAATTAGGGAGTACAATTGGAGAAAGCACTCCAAGATAGGGTATGGCCATATCACACCACCCCAAAAAATTTGAAAGACTTTGTTCATTTTGTCTCCTTCAAAGGTAGACAACCATGTACCAAAGTGACACCAGTGTGCTTCTGCATCGGGGCACCCAATGTGAGTGGAAAGGTAGGGCATAATGGAGAGAATCAGTTCTCATTATGAAGGGTACAAGAGATGGTATGATTGTATGATATAATGCATGGTGTACAAAAAATGAGTGGGGTGTAGGTCTAAGTCAAATAGCAAAAAATGTGAGGGAAAAGGCCTTGATGTTTATAACACCAATGGAAATTATACAGATCAGACAAAATGTTGTAGGAATAGAAAATGGTTGAAGGCTACCAAAGCATCGACAGAAGGAGTCGCGTAATCACACCACTATCAGGCGAGGTTAGCATATCAGACAAATCCAGAAAGCTCCTGGTTAGCATAAAGACTCTGTTCTGTGACACTCTTGCAATGTTTCTCTGCTTAGGGAAGGAGAGGTGTGGTGCAGCGGCCAGGGCAGCTGACTTCAGAGCACAGGGTTCACGGTTCGATCCCCGGCTCCGGCGGCAGCTCAGCTCAGCACCATGTGACTCTGGGCAATAGCTCACTTAATTTCCACGACGGCCCCCAGCGCCTTGAGACCCGTAAGGGTGAGTAGCTGCGCTATATAAAAACGGACTTACATATATCATGGGTGCTTGCCCCTACTGTCTTCAAACTCTGGTCCTGGGCATTATTGGCTGCCCTTCCACTCCATGCTCAGAACATTGCCACTCAGGATGTCATCCACACTCGTGAGACAGGAGTCATGTTGCTATGGATGATGGCTGTTCCTCAGTGGCATAACAAACCTTGAGGGGCCCCCAGCCAAGTACATGGAGGGTGGCCCGCCTCACCCCTGAACCAGCTCTCAGGCCCGGGACCCAATGCCCATGCACAAAACCGGAGGTGGCCCCCTGAAACTCAGGGGCCTCCCTTCACTGCGGGGGCTGTGTGGGCTAATGTTATGCCGCTGCTGCTCCATGTGTGCTGCCCAGTTGTGACCTTACCCCAATCACCATCACAGTCAATCGTGTTCTCCTTTGGGCTCCCCAAAAGCCATTATATCATGCCCCATCTGACCATGTCATGAGTGATGTAATATGTGACGTCATCAGCGGTGCATTGCGAGGGCGTGAGTTATAGTTAGCTCAACTGACTATAATGGCCGAATTGCTCTGGTTTTGTATGAGTGAAATGTCCAACTAACTATAATGTCCCTGAAACCTGTGGTTTTTCAGTGAATTTCTAAGGTTTTTTAAATGCTAATTTCTAACTATAACGTCCCTGAAACCTATGGTTTTTCAGTGAATTTCAAAGGTTTTTTAAATGCTAATTCCTAACTATAACGTCCCTGAAACCTATGGTTTTTCAGTGAATTTCAAAGGTTTTTTAAATGCTAATTCCTAACTATAATGTCCCTGAAACCTCTGGGTTTTCAGTGAATTTCAAGGTTTTTAAATGCTAATTTCTAAATATGCCTACATAGGTAGGACATGTGCAGAAAGAGGAAGAAAGGCGCAGAAAGAAGCAAGAAAAGTGCAGAAAGAGGCAGCAGAAGTCCAGAAAGAGGGAGAAAGGTGCAGAAAAAAGCAAGAGAAGTGCAGAAAGAACCAACAGAGGTGGAGAAAGAGGACTAGTTTGACTGTACCTTACAACAGACTCATACAAAATAGGCTAATCACTAATACTTCTCCCAAGATGTCTTAAACCTCACTTTCCTCTTGAAGGTTCACTATTAATTGACTGCTCAGAATGTTAGGCCTACCTACCAAACATAAAACAGCAATCCTGTTGTATCACTGTTGTAAGTCTGACCAAGTTTGTGAAGGTATGCATGTGTGTCTCTGCTTTTACCGAGTGACATGTTACATAAAAATAAACATAGAAATACTTGAATACCTGGGTTTCAAACAGCATACTCTGTAAATATATGTACGAAAAGGTGTGTGTATTTCTTTCTGCTCATAATACAGGGCACATGGGTATTCAATAGTATATTTGAGGGGCTCTATAATACCTATATACATAAGACATGTCTGCCTGTGCAACTGAATGACAGAGCAGAACTGAGAACATTTAACGACCTATAGAAGAAGCTACCCACTTTTAAGCTACCATCTTCAGATGCATAACACATGTGAGAATACATATACAAGTAGACATATACCCCAGTCACAAGAGCACACAGACCTTTAAACTTGACAGCTTGCACTTCCCATTTGAGTACAGAAAGAGGCGAGAGAAGTACAGAAAGAAGAAAGAGATGTGCAGAATGAAACAAAAGAAGTGCAGAAAGAAGGAACAGAGGTGTAGAAAGAGGCAACAGGGGTGCCGAAAGAGAGAAGAGGGGCGGAGAAAGAGGCAAGGGGCTGCAGACAGAAGCAAGAGAGCTGCAGAAAGAAACAAAAGAATTGCAGAAAGAAGGAACCGAGGTGCAGAAAGAGGCAAGAGGGGTGCAGAAAGAGAGAAGAGGGGAGCAAAAATAGGTAAAAGGGGTGCAGAAAGAGGCCAGAGAGGTACAGAAAGAAGCAAGAGAGATGCAGAAAGAAACAAAAGAAGTACAGAAAGAAGAAACAGAGGTGCAGAAAGAGGCAAGAGGGGTGCAGCAAGAGGGAAGAGGGGTGCAGAAAGATGCAGAAGGGGTGCAGAAAGTAGCAAGACAGGTGCATACATAAGCAAGAGGTGCAGAAAGATGGATGAGAGGTGGAGAAAGAGGCAAGCGAAGTGCAGAAAGAAGCAAGAGAAGTGCAGAAAGAAACAAAAGTGCAGAAAGAAGCAAGAGAGGTACAGAAAGAGGCAAGAGGAGTGCAGAAAGAGGGAAGAGGGGTGCAGAAAGAGGCACAAGGGGTGCAGAAAGAAGCAAGAGAGGTGCAGAAAGAAGCAAGAGAAGTGCATAAAGAAGCAACAGAGATGCAGAAAGTGGGAAGTGGGTTGGAGAAAGAGGCAAGAGGATACAGAAAGAAGCAAGAGAGTTGCAGAAAGAAACAAAAGAAGTACAGAAAGAAGGAACAGAGGTGCAGAAAGAGGCAATAGGGGAGCGGGAAGAGGGGTGCAGAAAGAGGCACAAGGGTTTTAGAAAGAAGGGACAGGTGCAGAAAGAAGCAAGAGAAGTGCAGAAAGAAGCAACAGAGGTGCAGAAAGAGGGATGAGGGGTGGAGAAAGAGGCAAGAGAAGTGCAGAAAGAAGCAACAGAGATGCAAAAAGGGGGAACAGGGGTGGAGAAAGTGGCGAGAAGGGTGCAGAAAGAAGCAAGAGAGGTGCAGAAAGAAACAAAAGAAGTGCAGAAAGAAGGAAAAGGGGTGTAGAAAGAGGCAAGAGGGGTGCAGAAAGAGGGGTGTGAAAGAGGCATGAGGGGTGCAGAAAGAAGCAAAAGGGGTGCAGAAAGAAACAAAAGACGTGCAGAAAGAAGCAAGAGAGGTGCAGAAAGAGGCAAGAGGAGTGCAGAAAGAGGGAAGAGGGGTGCACAAAGCGGCACGAGGGGTGCAGAAAGAAGCAAGAGAGCTGCAGAAAGAAGCAAGATAAGTGCATCAAGAAGCAACAGAGATGCAGAAAGGGAGAAGTGGGGTGCAGAAAAAGGGAAGAGGGGTGTGAAAGAGGCACGAGGGGTAAAGAAAGAAGCAATAGGGATACAGAAAGAAACAAGAGAGGTGCAGAAAGAAACAGAAGAAGTGCAGAAAGAGGCATGAGGAATGCAGAAAGAGGGAAAAGGGGTGCAGAAAGAGGCACGAGGGGTGCAGAAAGAAGCACAAGAGGTGCAGAAAGAAACAAAAGAAGTGCAGAAAGAAGTAACAGAGGTGCAGAAAGAGGCAAGAGGGGGCATAAAGAGGGAAGAGGGGTGTTAAAGAGGCACGAGGGGTACAGAAAGAAGCAAGAGGGGTGCAGAAAGAAGCAAGAGGGATGCAGAAAGAAACAAAAGAAGTGCAGAAAGAAGGAACAGGTGCAGAAAGAGGCAAGAGGAGTGCATAAAGAGGGAAGAGGGGTGCAGAAAGAGGCACGAGGGTGCAGAAAGAAGCAAGAGAGGTGCAGAAAGAAACAAAATAAGTGCACAAAGAAGGAACCGAGGTGCAGAAAGAGGCAAGAGGGGTGCAGAAAGAGAGAAGAGGGGAGCAAAAATAGGTAAAGGGGTGCAGAAAGAGGCCAGAGAGGTACAGAAAGAAGCAAGAGAGATGCAGAAAGAAACAAAAGAAGTACATAAAGAAGAAACAGAGGTGCAGAAAGAGGCAAGAGGGGTGCAGCAAGAGGGAAGAGGGGTGCAGAAAGATGCAGAAGGGGTGCAGAAAGTAGCAAGACAGGTGCATACATAAGCAAGAGGTGCAGAAAGATGGATGAGAGGCGGAGAAAGAGGCAAGCAAAGTACAGAAAGAAGCAACAGAGATGAAAAAAGGGGGAAGAGGGGTAGAGAAAGAGGCAAGAGGGGTGCAGAAAGAAGCAAGAGAAGTGCAGAAAGAAACAAAAGTGCAGAAAGAAGCAAGAGAGGTGCAGAAAGAGGCAAGAGGAGTGCAGAAAGAGGGAAGAGGGGTGCAGAAAGAGGCACGAGGGTGCAGAAAGAAGCAAGAGAGGTGCAGAAAGAAGCAAGAGAAGTGCATAAAGAAGCAACAGAGATGCAGAAAGTGGGAAGTGGGTTGGAGAAAGAGGCAAGAGGATACAGAAAGAAGCAAGAGAGTTGCAGAAAGAAACAAAAGAAGTGCAGAAAGAAGGAACAGAGGTGCAGAAAGAGGCAATAGGGGAGCAGGAAGAGGGAAGAGGGAAGAGGGGTGCAGAAAGAGGCACAAGGGTTTTAGAAAGAAGGGACAGAGGTGCAGAAAGAAGCAAGAGAAGTGCAGAAAGAAGCAACAGAGGTGCAGAAAGAGGGATGAGGGGTGGAGAAAGAGGCAAGAGAAGTGCAGAAAGAAGCAACAGAGATGCAAAAAGGGGGAACAGGGGTGGAGAAAGTGGCGAGAAGGGTGCAGAAAGAAGCAAGAGAGGTGCAGAAAGAAACAAAAGAAGTGCAGAAAGAAGGAAAAGGGGTGTAGAAAGAGGCAAGAGGGGTGCAGAAAGAGGGCAGAGGGGTGTGAAAGAGGCATGAGGGGTGCAGAAAGAAGCAAAAGGGGTGCAGAAAGAAACAAAAGACGTGCAGAAAGAAGCAAGAGAGGTGCAGAAAGAGGCAAGAGGAGTGCAGAAAGAGGGGAGAGGGGTGCACAAAGAGGCACGAGGGGTGCAGAAAGAAGCAAGAGAGCTGCAGAAAGAAGCAAGATAAGTGCATCAAGAAGCAACAGAGATGCAGAAAGGGAGAAGTGGGGTGCAGAAAGAGGGAAGAGGGGTGTGAAAGAGGCACGAGGGGTAAAGAAAGAAGCAAGAGGGATACAGAAAGAAACAAGAGAGGTGCAGAAAGAAACAGAAGAAGTGCAGAAAGAGGCAAGAGGAATGCAGAAAGAGGGAAGAGGGGTGCAGAAAGAGGCACGAGGGGTGCAGAAAGAAGCACAAGAGGTGCAGAAAGAAACAAAAGAAGTGCACAAAGAAGTAACAGAGGTGCAGCAAGAGGGGGCATAAAGAGGGAAGAGGGGTGTGAAAGAGGCACGAGGGGTACAGAAAGAAGCAAGAGGGGTGCAGAAAGAAGCAAGAGGGATGAAGAAAGAAACAAAAAAAGTGCAGAAAGAAGGAACAGGTGCAGAAAGAGGCAAGAGGAGTGCAGAAAGAGGGAAGAGGGGTGCAGAAAGAGGCACGAGGGGTGCAGAAAGAAGCAAGAGAGGTGCAGAAAGAAACAAAATAAGTGCACAAAGAAGCAACAGAGGTGCAGAAAGAGACAAGAGGGTTGCAGAAAGAAGGGACAGAGGTGCAGAAAGAGGCAAGAGAAGTGCAGAAAGAAGTAACAGAGATGAAGAAAGGAGGAAGTGGGGTGGAGAAAGAGGCAAGAGGGATACAGAAAGAACCAAGAGAGCTGTAGAAAGAAACAAAAGAAGTGCAGAAAGAAGGAACAGAGGTGCAGAAAGAGGCAAGAGGGGAGCAGAAAGAGAGAAGAGGGGTGCAGAAAGAGGCAAAAGGGTTGTAGAAAGAAGGGACAGAGGTGCAGAAAGAAGCAAGAGAAGTGCAGAAAGAAGCAACAGAGGTGCAGAAAGGGGGACGAGGGGTGGAGAAAGAGGCAAGAGAAGTGCAGAAAGAAGCAACAGAGATGCAAAAAGGGGGAACGGGGTGGAGCAAGAGGCGAGAGGGGTGCAGAAAGAAGCACGAGAGGTGCTGAAAGAAACAAAAGAAGAGCAGAAAGAAGGAACAGGGGTGCAGAAAGAGGCAAGAGGGGTGCAGAAAGAGGGAAGAGGGGTGCAGAAAGAAGCAAGAGTGGCGCAGAAAGAAGCAAGGGAGGTGCAGAAAGAAGCAAGAGTAGTGCAGAAAGAAGCAACAGAGGTGCAGAAAGAGGCAAGAGGGGTGCAAAAAGAGGGAAGAGGGTGCAGAAAGTGGCACGAGGGGTACAGAAAGAAGCAAGAGATGTGCAGAAAGAAACAAAAGAAGTGCAGAAAGAAGGAACAGAGGTGCAGAAAGAGGCAACAGGGGTGAAGAAAGAGAGAAGAGGGTGGAGAAAGAGGCGAGGGGTGCAGAAAAAGCAAGAGAGATGCAGAAAGAAACAAAAGAAGTGCAGAAAAAGGAACAGAGGTGCAGAAAGAGGCAATAGGGGTGAAGAAAGAGAGAAGAGGGTGCAGAAAGAGGCAAAGGGGTACAGAAAGAAGCGAGAGGTGCAGAAAGAAACAATAGAAGTGCAGAAAGAAGGAACAGGGGTGAAGAAAGATACAAGAGGAGTGCAGAAAGAAACAAAAGTAGTGCAGAAAGAAGCAACAGAGGTGCACAAAGAGGCAGGAGGAGTGCAGAAAGAGGGAAGAGGGGTGCAGAAAGAGGCATGAACGCTGCAGAAAGAAGCAAGAGAGGTACAGAAAGAAGCAAGAGAAGTACATAAAGAAGCAACAGAGATGCAGAAAGGGAGAAGTGGGGTGGAGAAAGAAGCAAGAGGGATACAGAAAGAAACAAGAGAGGTACAGAAAGAAACTGAAGAAGTACAGAAAGAAAGAACAGTGGTGCAGAAAGAGGCAAGAGGGGTTCAGAAAGAGTGAAGAGGGGTGTGAAAGAGGCACAAGGCGTGCAGAAAGAAGCAAGAGGGGTGCAAAAAGAAGCAAGAGGGGTGCAGAAAGAAACAAATGAAGTGCAGAAAGAAGGAACAGAGGTGCAGAAAGAGGCAAGAGGAGTGCAGAAAGAGGGAAGAGGGGTGCAGAAAGAGGCACGAGGGGTGCAGAAAGAGGCACGAGGGTGCAGAAAGCAGCAAGAGAGGTGCAGAAAGAAACAAAAGAAGTACAGAAAGAAGCAACAGAGGTGCAGAAAGAGACAAGAAGGGAGAAGAAAGAGGGAAGAGGGGTGCAGAAAGAGGCACAAGGGTTGCATAAAGAAGGTACAGAGGTGCAGAAAGAGGCAAGAGAAGTGCAGAAAGAAGCAACAGAGATGCAGAAAGGGGGAAGTCGGGTGGAGAAAGAGGCAAGAGGGATACAGAAAGAAGAAAGAGAGTTGCAGAAAGAAACAAAAGAAGTGCAGAAAGAAGGAACAGAGGTGCAGAAAGAGGCAAGAGGGGAGCAGAAAGAGGGAAGAGGGGTGCAGAAAGAGGCACAAGGGTTGCAGAAAGAAGGGACAGAGGTACAGAAAGAGGCAACAGAAGTGCAGAAAGAAGCAACAGAGATTCATAAAGTGGGAAGTGGGGTGGAGAAAGAGGCAAGAGGGATACAGAAAGAAGCAAGAGAGTTGCAGAAAGAAACAAAAGAAGTGCAGAGCATAGCTCTGATTTACCGAAATGACTTAAAATTGCGCCATGAGGCCTTGACGTTGCTCCCGGCAGAGGCGCTATTGTTCTTATTTAAATTAAATGACCGTTCCACGTTTCAAGGTCTACTTGTCTATCGGCCCCTGGGCCTAGAACTGCTTTTCGCAGGCCCTCTTGAATTTTTTAGAATCAAGCTTGGAGTCGGATTTTTTTACTATCATGGGGATTTTAATTATCACCTCGAAGTAGAGAACAATCCAGATACATTAAGACTTGTAGATAATTTAGCCGCATATGGGCTATCCCAGATAGTACTCGAACCCACACATCTGGCAGGCCATACTTTGGATGGCTTTTTCACAAATCAACCGGATATAACTGTGACAAAGACCCTACCGCTACCCTGGACTGACCACAGAGCTATATATTTTGAGGTGGCTAAAAAATGCCTAGTCAACCACGGCCCATTCTTGCTATGAAGGAGAGCGTCCGGAAATGGAATAAGATAAATAGGGATGACCTGGAACAGGCTTTGAATCCTGGTCCGCCCATTTTAGACAGTGACAATGATACAGCAGCTAACCAGTTTGACAATTGGATTAGGGCAGCTGCATATGGCATTGCCCCTGAAATAAATAAAACAGTCAATAGGGCATCAATAACCGCACCTTGGTACAGTTCGGATCTAAAAATCATAAAAATGAAATGTAGAAGGAGTGAACGTACCTGGAGGACTGATTATAGTACCAAGCATAAGTTAGCTTACAATGCAAACTTAGAAGAACATAAGAAAGCAATCATTGAAGCAAAACTGGCATATTACACTGCCAAAATTGGAGATGCTGTACATTCCTCAAAGGAACTTTTAAAACTGTCTATACATTAGTCAAACCCCAACATACTGCTCAGTTTAGGCCAGATCAAGCTTTTTGTAATGAAATGGCTAAATTTTTCCAGAATAAAGTACAATTGATTTACAATGATCTTTTAAACGCGGCCACCACTACGCCAGGAAATATCCCTTCTAACATAAATGTGTGGACAGCAAAGGGTAGGCTCTCATTTCAGGGCACTTACCAAGGAGGAGGTCCATGATCTCATGATATCAATAAAATCAGGCTCACCTAATGACCCTTGCCCTCCAGTCATCTTTCAACTAGTATCAAAGACTATTAGTACACATCTCACCCCTCTTCTGAACCAAGTTCTAGAAACGGGTAAATATCCCAGCGCATGGAAAAAGGCCTGTATAAGGCCAATTCTTAAAAAGCCAGCCCTGGACCCCCTAGAACCCAAAAACTACCGGCCAATTTCCAGGCTGCCTTTGTCGGCAAAAATACTGGAAAAAGCCATGAACAAGGAGATGATAAACTATTTAGAAGCTATCCTCGTGCTAGACCCTACACAACATGGTTTCAGGCCTTGTCATTCGACGGAGACAGCTCTGGTACTAGCCACTGAGGGGATCCGGAAGATAGTTGATGGGGGGGGCAGAGCGGTCCTGATCCTCCTAGATCTCTCGGCGGCATTTGATACTGTGAATAATACGGTGCTGGTGCAGCGGCTGAGAGAGGTGGGAGTAGAGGACACCGCTCTGACCCTCCTCTCCTCCTTCCTAGAAAACAGGGAACAAAGCATTCACTGGGAGAACCTACAGTCTGGAACTTTCCAGCTCCCATGCGGTGTCCCGCGGGGATCTGCTTTGTCACCAACTCTTTTCAACATATATGTGTCCTCGCTGGCCAACATAGTCAGGAAGCATGGCTTCTCCCTGATCATGTATGCCGATGACTCGCAGCTTACAATCTCGGTCTCTAAATCATCAGAGCTAGTGGCGAACAGTTTTCATGCATGTCTGAAAGACATCATGATCTGGATGAGCCAAAACTTCTTGAAAATAAATACTGATAAAACCGAGGTCCTAGAATTTGGTAAGGGACCTTCGCTATGGAATAACAACTGATGGCCAATGGAAGCAGGAGTCTGTCCTTGCCCAGTAACCAAGGTAAGGAATCTGGGGGTGATCCTTGATGATCAGCTCAATCTCTCGGCCCAAGTCAACCAGCTAACTTCCTCCTGCTTTTTCCTCTTAAAAACACTGAGGAAGATCTTTCCGTTCATTGCACATGAACTCCAAAAGACCGTTGTAGTGGCACTTTTTCTATCCAAATTAGACTACTGCAACGCGCTCTTTGTGGGGATTGATAAGGAGCAAGAGAGGAAGCTGCAATCACTGCAAAACGCCGCTGCCAGACTGCTCATGAATATCCCCAAAGGTCGTCCCACCTCAGAGGCCATTAGAGCTTTATATTGGCTTCCTGTCCAGCAAAGAGCCAATTTTAAGTCTCTCTGTCTAGTACATAAGGCCCTCTATGGAGGAATCTCTGGGGAGATACGCAAATTATTCACCATGTACTCTCCAGCAAGAACACTCAGATCCTCTATGACGGGCCTCGTCTGTATTCCAAAAATCTGCAAGGCAAGATGGGGGGGCAGCATGTTGTCATTCTGTGCGGCCAAACTCTGGTATCAAATGCCATCCACTCTGCGACTTCAACCGAACCAGTTGAGGTTCAGGAAGGAGCTGAAAACCTGGCTGTTTTCTAAAATCTAAAAACACAGGGTCAGGATGCCTTAGAATCTATGTATCACAGTCAGCGCCAAGACGCCTCGGCATTCATGCGCTCAATAAGTAACAAAAAAACCAACAAAAAAAAACAGAAAGAAGGAACAGAGGTGCAGAAAGAAGCAAGGGAAGTGCAGAAAGAAGCAACAGAGGTGCAGAAAGAGGGACAAGGGGTGGAGAAAGAGGCAAAAGAAGTGCAGAAAGGAGCAACAGAGATGCAAAAAGGGGGAAGAGGGGTGCAGAAAGTGGTGAGAGGGGTGCAGAAAGAAGCAACAGAGGTGCAGAAAGGGGAAGTGGGGTGGAGAAAGAGGCAAGAGGGATACAAAAAGAAACAAGAGAGGTGCAGAAAGAACCAAAAGAAGTGCAGAAAGAAGGAACAGAGGTGCAGAAAGAGGCAAGAGGGTGGAGAAAGAGGGAAGAGGGGTGCAGAAAGAGGCACAAGGGTTGTAGAAAGCAGGGACAGAGGTGCAGAAAGAAGCAAGAGAAGTGCAGAAAGAAGCAACAGAGGTGCAGAAAGAGGGACAAGGGGTGGAGAAAGAGGCAAAAGAAGTGCAGAAAGGAGCAACAGAGATGCAAAAAGGGGAAAGAGGGGTGCAGAAAGTGGTGAGAGGGGTGCAGAAAGAAGCAACAGAGGTGCAGAAAGAAACAAAAGAAGAGCAGAAAGAAGGAACAGCGGTGCAGAAAGAGGCAAGAGGGGTACAGAAAGAGGGAAGAGGGGTGCAGAAAGAAGCACGAGTGGTGCAGAAAGAAGCAAATGTAGTGCAGAAAGAAGCAACAGAGGTGCAGAAAAAGGCAAGAGGGTTGCAAAAAGAGGGAAGAGGGGTGCAGAAAGAGGCTCGATGGGTGCAGAAAGAAGCAAGAGATGTGCAGAAAGAAACAAAACAAGTGCAGAAAGAAGGAACAGAGGTGCAGAAAGAGGCAACAGGGGTGAAGAAAGAGGGAAGAGGGGTGGAGAAAGAGGCATGGGGTGCAGAAAGAAGCAAGAGAGTTGCAGAAAGAAACAAAAGAAGTGCAGAAAGAAGAAACAGAGGTGCAGAAAGAGGCATGAGGGGTGCAGAAAGAAACAAAAGAAGTGCAGAAATAAGCAACAGAGGTGCAGAAAGAGGCAAGAGGAGTGCAGAAAGAGGAAGAGGGGTGCAGAAAGTGGCACAAGGGGTGCAGAAAGAAGCAAGAGAGGTGCAGAAAGAAGCAAGAGAAGTGCATAAAGAAGCAACAGAGATGCAGTGGGTGGAGAAAGAGGCAAGAGGGATACAAAAGAAACAAGACAGGTGCAGAAAGAACCAAAAGAAGTGCAGAAAGAAGGAACAGAGGTGCAGAAAGAGGCAAGAGGGTGGAGAAAGAGGGAAGAGGGTGCAGAAAGAGGCACAAGGGTTGTAGAAAGAAGGGACAGAGGTGCAGAAAGAAGCAAGAGAAGTGCAGAAAGAAGCAACAGAGGTGCAGAAAGAGGGACAAGGGGTGGCCATCCATCCCCTAAGGGTGGGGATGGTAGTAGTGACAGGCATCCAGCCACCCCTGAGTGGGGTGGTGGTAGTGGCAGGCATCCAGCCCCTAAGGGTGGGGATGGTAGTAGTGATGGGCATCCAGCCCCTCCTGAGTAGGGGTGGTGGTAGTGGCAGGCATCCAGCCCCCTGAGTAGGAGTGGTGGTAGTGGTAGGCATCCAGGCCTACCTGAGTAGGGGTGGTGGTGGTGGCAGGCATCCAGCCCCCCTGAGTAGGGGTGGTGGTAGTGGTAGGCATCCAGGCCCCCTGAGTAGGGGTGGTGGTAGTGGTAGGCATCCATCCCCTAAGGGTGGGGATGGTAGTAGTGACAGGCATCCAGCCCCCCTGTGTGGGGTGGTGGTAGTGGCAGGCATCCAGCCCCCTATGGGTCTGTATGGCATTGGTGATGGCCATCCCACCCCTATGGTTCTGCTGTTGCTAGTGTACGTCATTTGTGCATCCCTAGTGTGTGTGACATATTTCGGGTACGTGCCGTTTGTTTGTATTGTTGGTGTTTGACTTACCGTCTGCACCGTACGCATCCGTGCCGGTCCCGGTAATAGATGTAGAGTATAGGTAGGACCTGCGCAATGGGATTCATGCTTGGATCATCTCGTTCGGGTTTCTCGTGTCTTCGAGTCGTACTCGTAGCAGGCTTGTTTGTCTCGTAGCTGTGGATCGTCTTGTGGCGCGAAACAGAGCTTATGTACGGCTCACCCGGATGCTCAAACGTCCCCGGACGTAGCGACGGGATCGGCGCGTACGGAGTGCGCATCGTGACTCGTCCGGCCGGAAGGTGCTGTGTATTTGCTTCCGTACGACTCGATTCGGCATTTACGGATCCAGCTCGGGCGGGGAACAGGAGCTGAATTGGGTAAGTACGGCTCGCTCGGAAACTGGGTTGTTATACGCATCGTCATTGTTCGTCCGGACGAATGTTCGAATCGGTCGGGAAACACGCAATCAACTGTTTTTTTGGGACAAATACTGTTAGGTGCGCTTCCGGCCGGGATCGGAATTGACCCCTTTTTCTTTAGCCTTTGAACAGGAGATTGTATCTTGAATGATGTTGTGAAAGTTTCGCAGCGGTCTCTAGCGTAATGGTTAGAGAATTATGGTATCCACTGTTTTATACCACCTCACTAACCATAAAATGTTCAACCACACTTCTTGATATAGTAAGTAAGTAAGTAAGTAAGGAGCTTATAAAGCGCACAAATGCCGAGGCATCTTGCGCTGTAACAGGAAACAAGTTAGAGAAGGGTGAGCACCTTATTCCTGTAAGGGGAATAGCCAGGTCTTAAGCATTTTCCTAAACAGGGGTCTGGAAGGTTGTAGCTTGATAACGTCTGGTAATTCATTCCAGAGCATGGATGCTCGATAGGTCAGGCTTCTGCCTCCCCATCTTGCCTTTTGTATTCTGGGTACCTGAACTAAACCTTTATTGGCAGATATAAGATTACGCCAGAGGGAATACCCGTGAATAGTTGTTGTAAATCCGCTGCCCCCTCCCCCCCCCACCAAACAGAGCTTTATGCACCAGGCATAATGCTTTGAATTCAATGCGCTGTTGAACCGGCAGCCAATGAAGTTTTCTAATGCTGCTAGAAATGTGGTGGTACTTTGGAATGTTGAGCAACATTCTGGTGCTTGTTTATGCCCAAGAAGAGGGCATTACAATAGTCAATTTGTGAAAGGATCAATGCGACTATAACAGATTTTCTGAGGTCGAGGGAATAAAAGGCAAAATTTTGCACAAGATTTTTAGTTGGAAAAAGCATGAAGATGGCAGCTGGTTGATCTGACCTCTGAACTTTAGTTGGTCATAAAACAGGAATCCCAGATTCCTGACCTTTGCTGCGGGTAGTGAGCATTGACCTTGCTCTGCCGGCCACCAGGCTTGATTTCAAAGCAGTGTCCCATTCCAAAGCTCCATGACCTCCGTTTTACCTGTGTTTAGTTTAAGGTAGTTCTAATGCATCCATCCCATAATATGCTTCAGACAGCCATGAAATCTCCCAGCTATGGTTTCCCCACTCAAAGAGATGGAAATGACAATCTGAGTGTCATTGGCGTATGATACCAGTGAGAAACCATGAGCCCTGGTCAGCTCAGCCAGAGGTGTAACATAGATGTTAAATAACGTTGGCGACAGTGCTGAACCTTGGGGAACTCCACAGGGGAAGGAAAACCTCTCTGATGTAAAATTGTCCCAACACACCCCTTGTTCCCTCCCAGTGAGGAAAGAGGTGAGAAGAATTAAAGCCTCCTCCTTGATTCCTATTGCCTTCAACCTCTGTTTAATACTAGATGGTTAACGGTATCAAACACGGCTGATAGGTCAAGTAGGATCAAAATGGCTTTTCCTCCCCCGTCCAGTTGTCTACGTATTTCCTCGGTGGCCATGATTAGAGCTGATTCCGTAGACTGCCGTGGTCTGAAGCCATGTTGGGCATGGTCTAGGAGGTTATTGGACTCAAGATACCCAGTTAGGTCTTGATTAATTGATTTTTCTAAGATTTTAGCTGCTAGCGGTAAGCAGGATTTAGGGGCAGATGTACGACCTGTGTTTGCGGTCGCAAAACGGAATTTGGCCCGTTTGCAACTGCAAAACAGGTCAGCCCCATGTACAAACCATATTTTGCAACTCGCTAACCTATTAGCGACTCGCAAAATATGGTTTGCGACTCGCTATTAGGAAGGGGCATGCCAAGCGCGTCCCTTCCTACTAGCGAGTCTCAGACTAATGTATGATTGTTTTGCGACCGCATTTGCGGTCGCAAAACACTCGCAGTTTACCACCCTTTTCAAAAGGGTGGTAAGCCACTCGCAAACAGGAAGGGGTCCCCAGGGGACCCCTTTTCCTTTGTGAATGGGTGCGTAAATATTTTTTAAGAGCTGGCAGTGGTCCCAGGGACCACTGCCTGCCCTTAAAAAATGAAACTGAAATGTTTCATTTTTCTTTTTCAAATGCATCCTGTTTTCCTTTAAGGAAAACGGGCTGCATTTAAAAAATAAAACTGCTTTATTTAAAAAGCAGTCACAGACATGGTGGTCTGCTGACCCCAGCAAGCCACCAATCCCTGTGAGTGCTAGCCATTCCCTATGGGGTTGCAAATTGCGCTTGCCTCATGAATATTGATGAGGCATGCAATTTGCGACCCCATTGGGAATTTCAAACAGTGTCTGAGACACTGTTGTACATTGCATTTTGCGAGTCGCAAATTGCGAGTCGTAATTTGATGCAATTTGCGACTCTCATAATGCAAGCGTCATACATCTGGCCCTTAGGCCGATAATTTTCGACCTCAGAGGGATCCAAGGATGGTTTCTTTAGAATCGGCCTAATACAAGCTTTCTTCCAGGGGCGGGAAGATTCCTGATCTAATGATGTTGTTCAAAAGTGGGGCAAGTTGATTAATAATCTTATCTGAAGCCAGATGTAAAATAGCCGAGGGGTAAGGGTCTGTCGGGGTCCCAGATTTTGCGGATAATAGCAGATCGTTTACTTTGTCCGATAGAGGGTAAAGCTACTCATTTGGCTATTTGTAATAAGCGAGTTAGAGTCACCTGACTCGGGTGATATAATGTTGATAGATATGGGGACCTTCCTGCAAGTTCATCTTAAACCAACTGCACTTTGGTCTGGAAGAAACTTGCCACCTTATAGCAGAGAGATTGATTTTTCTGGTTCAATTTGGACAGAGCTGTGGCGGTCTTGAAAAACTCTTTCGAGGAGTTTTTGCCCCCTCGATTTTGCTAGTAAAGTACTTCATTTTAGAGTTTTTAAGGCTTCCTTTTACTCCACTAGAACGAGTTTGTAGAGAAGTTTACCCTGTTCACTATATTATACCCTCCAGACCCTCTCTAAACGTCTACACTTAAAGGCCCATTACGATACCCGGCGTAAAAATCCGCCAGGCATGAAAGCGGCAAAAATCCGCCCGCACACACCGTCTGAACACCGACCACGCCATTACGATTACACAAACCGAAAACCGCCATCGGCGAAAAACCACACAAGATACCGCCCGCCCTCGTCCGAGTCGGAGTCAAACCGCCCGCCACGGACGGAAACACGCACGACAACACAAAACCGCCCGCCCTCACGGCCGACACACCGCACGTGAAATTACGATCGCACCGCCATGAGCGCGGGTAAACCACAAATATACCGCCCGCCAGCGCAAACAACGCCGATGAGAATTGACACGGCAGAAGCCATGGCGCCCACGTCCCTGCACAGAAACCATCCGCTGACAAAAACAATCGCACACAACATGGCCAACAAGTCCACACAGCAAGGCACGCACAAATACACAAGCACAGTACACATCCCGAACACACACCCCCTGGACAAACAAAAAATACAAAGGCCAGAACACCAGACACAACACACCTGAAAACAACAGACCATGAGGACACACCCACATAGGTAAGTACAAAAGCAGCACTCCCACAGACCACAACCCCTTGCAACATTGCAAACTAGAGAGGAGAGGAGAGGACACAGTGACACAGCAAGGACAGCAGCACACCACAGAAACGCACACATCACAACCACCACCACCACCACCACCACCACCAAACACCGGCACCACAAACCCCCTGCACATTACACAACACACACCGCACCAGCACCACAAACACCATGGCACCACAAAGAATGCCCAAGTTCACGCCCATTGAGCTGACGGTCATGGTCGACGAGATTATCAAGGTGCACCCACAAATCTATGGGAACCTGGTCCAGCACACACCACTAGCCACCAGAAAGAGAATGTGGAACCGGATCGTAGACCAGGTCAATGCAGTCGGGACCCTGCCCAGGAACAGAGTTGAAATCAACAAACGGTGGAATGACGTCAAGAGCCTGGTCAAGAAGAAGGAGAGCAAGAACAGAGAGCTGGCTGCCGTCACTG
The DNA here is from genome assembly GCA_963921515.1 of Calotriton arnoldi. Lineage (NCBI taxonomy): Eukaryota > Metazoa > Chordata > Amphibia > Caudata > Salamandridae > Calotriton > Calotriton arnoldi. Next base: position 293,252 of record CAWUFW010011891.1, on the reverse strand, counting down.
GCGGAGGGAATCCCGCGCTCTTCAAGACCTTCAAAGCGTGGGAGGAGAAGGTGCGAGTCATTATACATCCGGAGATCCTCGCCGGATTAGCAGGGGAGTGGAGGCTGGTAAGTACAAACTAATGTATACCAGCACACCGCTATGTACTCACATGCACTACCACCATGCCACAGCTCCCAGGGACAAACACCCCCATGTCCAGCACACAATACACAACACATCACACACACATGCAACAGACACCACCACACACAGCCCAAACCTAACAACTGTAAGATACGTGGGGGCATGTGTACACTCAGCCAGCCACGTAACCACCAACAGGTCCCCAAGTATGCCAGAAGCGCCACAACGAGCACCCACCACACCCATGTGTCCGCCATAGCTGCACTAACCGACAAGTAACAGGTAAGTGGCAGGAACACAAAGTGCAGTGGGTGGGAGGGTGGACAGCTCAAGTACAACACACACCAGGCCCCTAGTCCCACAGCACAGCAAGGAGGAGCATCCCCCACACCCCACACCCACGTGTCAGCCACCGCAGTGCACACCGACAGCCGAAAGGTAGACATCACGGTCCACAACAATCGGTGTCAGTGGGTGTCCAGCCATCACCACGACCCACAACACCGCCCCCACCCCCACAGACCTGCAACATGGAGCACCCCCGCTTAGAACCATGTGGCATCCAGTACAGTGCACGCACGAACAACCTGCAGGTGGGAAACTGGACAGGGCTGGATTACTGGAGGCATGAGGACCGTAACACGACCAACACATGGGACATGTTACGTAGCAGACGAACACGCAGCACCGCCCACTGTCACGAACAAGTGAACAATGTGCACACGGACATGAACCACAGACTCACACCCCACATGACCCATCACAGACACAGCAACACCCAAGGAGCCACGTCTGCATGCACAAGCCACACTGAATATAGTACCACACGGCAGCCACTGTGCAACCCATCACACACAACCGAAACACCATTGAAGTCCTGTCCATGTAGCCCCTACTGCCTGTCAACCACACACCCCACAACTACGCCTATGTAAGACAAACAACACTAGACGCAACAGAGCGGAACAACATAAATGCACACGAACACCACTGAACCCATCAAACACACAGACACACCATGCACATACAACATACCATCCATCCCATCCGTCAGCCCCAGTCTCATGAAAGGCATGTCATCCGCACAGCTGCCACACATACAGCAGTCACGCTAAGATACATGCCCATGACCAACCATGTGCCAGAAGTCAATGAAGCGCACGCCACACTGTGAGCAACAACACACAACATGGGCCACACCCCCGAGCACTGCAGTGATGCACATGGCACAGGGCAGCACGCACACCAAGGAGATGGGACAACTGCAATACGTCGGGTGGCACACAACCATCACACACTCATAACGATGCGTCCAATGCCATGTCCAGTAATCACAACAGACAGCAAATATGCAGGGTATGTCAGGCATGCACACACCTCAGACCATGCACTGTCATGCTGCCACAACACATGTCACGTTCGGCACCCATGGCTCACAGCATGTAGCCCAAAAGCATATTCCATCCCAAATGCGTTTCTGGGGCATGACCCCCATGTTGCCATATGCGTTCCTAAGCGTTCCATTTGCACCCCAAAAGCATATTCCATCCCAAATGCGTTCCTGGGGCATGACCCCCATGTTGCCAAATGCGTTCCTAAGCGTTCCATATGCACCCCAAAAGCAAAGTACAAACCAGACCCAGGATGGGCCTGGAGCCCGCATACACCAGAGTCACAATAAGTAGGAGCACAGCAACACACCCATCGGCATAGCCAATCCGTCCCATGCCACATGTGCACAGCACACAGTCCCATTGCCAAGCACACACAACAACAGATTGTACAGCCACACACCCGCCTCCAGGACACACGTGCACGAGAGTGCACGAACGGAGAATGTCAGACAACCAATACAGACTTCGCCAGGTGCAACACAATAACAAATCTCATTCTCTCCACAGGTGACGAACTGCTGGATGCTGGGGATGGAGACAGCAGCCAGCACAGCCAGCCTACAAGCCCCCAACGAGGACACACGGATGTGGAGGATCTGTCCTCCTCTTCGGACACGGACCACCAAGCAGGCCCATCTAGTGTGGCAGGGCCCAGCCGCTCCCCAGGACCCCTCCTACCCACCAACCCATCATCCAGGGCTGCTGAACATTCCCAGCCCCCTGCTGCCACTGTCGTTGGGGCCACACCCACGGTCATTGCGGCCACACCCACGGGCATTGCGGCCACACCCACGGTCATTGCGGCCACTACCACTGCCGCAACCGCCACCACGTCTTCGCTGGCCCCAGCCCCAGCGCAGGTGGTGGCCCGGATGACTGGATCCACCCTGGGAGCCAGGGCGAGGACCGTGGTGAGCAATGTGGCTAGTGGGCAGGCCGGTGGCAGCAGGACTGGTAGGAGGAGCAGGGTCAGGGAAACGCCAGCCTCCCCTGGGAGCCATGCCCTGCCTCAAATGGCCAGAGTCCTTGGGGCCTATGAAGAGGCCCAAGGACAATGGGCCAGGTCAGCTACAGACACGCGTGAGGTGCTGGGGGTGCTGAGGTCCATGGACGCCCGTATGGGCCAACTCGTGGACCTCATGGGCCAGCTGGTGGTGGCGGTGAGGTCACAGCCAGGGACAGCAGCTCCCCCTCCGCCACCACCTGCCGGGGCGCAGGGTCGAGCAGCAGTGTCCAGTTCCCCTGCGTCCACAGCCAGTGAGCACACCTCAACCACCAGCATGTCGCAAGCAGGCACCCCCTCGCAAACGTGGAAGGGGCCGTCCGAAGTGGAAACAGATCTCCCGGGAGGACTTCGCACGCTCCAGACGCAAGTGAGGCAGCCAGCCAGCCTTCCTTGACCACCCACTGCATTGACTTGGACTACGATCCCACTCCACACAGCCATCTGGATGGCATGTGTGTGTTGGACTATGGACATAGAACCAGTGGGTACACCCTGAGCATCACGCAGCCATGACCGACAGCTCATTGTCACTGCACGCACCACTTTTGTCATCACCTTACACACAATCACATGTCACAGTTTGAAATAAATGCACCTCTTCCACAAACTGCTGTCTGTGCCCTGTGTTTTAATTGTACGGAATACAACGGCCACCTTGAGCGGAACGGCACCTGATGCGTGGCATGGCAATGGAACCGGAGGGCCTGTAGGGACCTAGGGGTGGGAGACAGAACAGGAGCACATTCAATGAGTGTGTCACACACCCATCACACAGTACATGTCAACAACTACAAGCAATGTACACACATCGCACAGAGCAATAGGGCACAATGCCACAGCCACCATCAGTGGCATACTAACCTGGGCATGGAGCGTTGACACACAGCACGCAGTGAACAAAAGGCCACCCTGACACAGCACACACACACCTGCACAAATACAGACACATCAGCCGTCGTACATGGACACTCACCGTCAAGTGAAGTAGCGGGCGATGAGCTGCTGGCGCACATTCCCAGCTTCCTCCTCTCCGCTGTCCTCCTCACTCGAGCTGTCCTGGTCTGCGGGCTGGGGCCCTGGTTGATCTCCGTCATCCACAATGAGGGGGATCTGCTTCCGAATGGCCAGATTGTGCAGCATGCAGCACGCCACCACTATCTGGCACACCTTCTGTGGGGAGTACGCCAGCGCACCCCGGTGCGGTCCAGGCACCTGAACCTGGACTTGAGGAGGCCAAAGGTACGCTCGACCACACGTCTGGTCCTCCCATGTGCCTCATTGTAGCGATCGTCTGCTGGGGTGCGAGGATTCCTCAATGGACTGAGCAGCCATGCCCCATTCGGGTACGCAGAGTCACCTGGGTGTGAGGGACACAGAGAACCGTTGCTATTCCAACTGGACAGGGGACAGCATCGCACAACCAGCACGCTACACCACTCCACATACTCACCGACAATACAGCCACGATCCTGTTGCAGATTGGACATCAGTCGTGGCAAGATGCTGTTGCGCATTACGTGTGCGTCATGGGCCGAGCCTGGGAACTTTGCACACACGTGGGTTATCACCATGTCCGCAAGGCACACCACTTGCACATTCAGGGAGTGCGTGTGCTTCCTGTTGTGGTACAGGTGCTCAGTGGCCTGTGGTGGAACAAGGCCAACATGTGTGCAATCAATGGCACCAACGACGTGTGGGATCCTGCCAAGGGCATAGAATGCACCCTTCACTGCCGCCAATTCACGAGCCCTGGGGAATCTGATGTACCTGTTTCGGTACAGCATCATGGCTGCCAGTACATCCCTCAGCACCTTGCTGAACATGGGCTGGGACATCCCTCCTCCACTGCCCACTGTGTGCTGGAATGACCCAGTGGCGAAGAAATGCATGGCGGCCATCACCTTAGCCGTGGGGGTGAATGCTGTCGGATACACCCTGCGGGGACGGAGATGGGGTTCCAACATGGCACACAGTCGATGCAGGGTTGGCCTGTCCAGCCGAAACTTCCTTATGACCTCAGTATCCTCCATGTCCGCCAGCAATTGGTATGGGCGGTCAATGTTCGGTCTCCGCCTAGGGAAGATGGCAGTGGACACATGTCAAAGCAACACAACACATAGCAATTTCGCATTCACATCACTGACATGACTGAGCAAGCACATGAGTCACAGCCCAGCTGTCAAGCAGGGACGGCACGGCCACAATACACTTACACAGGTCTCCCACCAATGGCAATGGCTAGTGATGCAAACCACTGCCATGGTCATGCACATGGGGATCTAGGCCCCAATGACTTGCGGGGCGTGCTGATGGGGACTGACTGCATATTCGTCAAGCGGCAACGCCACGGCAACATGAATGTCTGCTGAGCATGGCACTGCTTCCGAGGCTGGATGAGTATGGCACACGACGACGACGATGTGGGCACAGGCTGAGCGGCCAAAACAAGTGGGACCTGTGGCACGAGGGGATATGAGACAGTAGTAGGTGTCAGCACTGCACCCTATGTACAGCACTGTACGGATCACACCTCCCGAAACATTGACAGGTGTCCACATTGACAGCCCCATGCCAAGACGGCTGTGTGCTTGCAGTCACACGTCACAGGTGAGAGGTTACATTGCACGTGCCAGGTGGCAGACGTACATAGTGGGAGCTATCATGTGTGTGCATGTGTCTCCTGTTCAGGATCCACCAGATGGGCGCTGACTCTGTACTGACCATTGGACACAGCATGTTCCGTGGAAGGCTTGTGTGTGTGGGATGGTGGCACTGGATGTGCCTCCGTTGGGTGGGGGGCCATGCACAGGGCGGGTACGTCGATGATTGCGCATTGTTGGTCACGGTGGGTGCACCCACTAAGATGTGTTGCCCTGTGTACAATTCCTATGTCCGCATGATGATGGACTGTAGATGTGGGCAGACTACACATTGGTCGATGTGCTGTCTATGTGCATGTGCCTTCACACCAGGCACAGCTGCCCCTGCACATGTGACCCCTGCTGGACTCGCTGCTGGGTCTGTGGAGCTGATGCACCTTCTGTGCGTGGGGCGGACAGCTCACCTCACTTCCCTCATTGCGCATGTCATGACTTTGCCGCAGGTGACATGGATCATGGAGGGCCCACATGTACGCGTGGGTAGGCTACACATGTTTGTTCACTGGTCGCCACCCCCAGTCAGTGTTTCGAATGGGAAGGTTGTTGTGCTGGTGGTATATTCGATGTGGCGGATGGGCGGGCCTAGGTGCGGGCTTACATTCCGGACATGGGGGGTAGTTGGATTGGCGACTAGTTGCAGTACACACGGGACACGTCTCTTCCTTTCCACATCTGGGTCATCCCTTGTACTCACTGACAGTGATACAGTCATCTTCGCCCCAGCCCTCATGTCCTCCCCTCGCTCCCCCAATATGCATGTGCACCTGCGAGGCTAGCGCTTGCACAGGCAGCCCCAAGCTCGCACCAGAGAGGGCAAGGAGTGTATGTGTGGGTCCAGTTGCACGAGTGGGCTGTCTCAGGGTATGATGTGTGGCGGGACGCCGTCCACCTGCGTGGTGCCCCAAATGGAGACCCGGCCTGCATGGACTATGCATCACAGTCTTCGCCTTCCGGATCCGCCACCTGCGACACCCAGTGGCTGTGGCTGCCCTTGCGGCCAGGCCGCGTCCGTCTGTGACTGATGGCCCACACATTCACTCTTTGGCCTCTCTGGGGAGGGCTCGGGGTGGTGGCGCACGCGCTTGCACTTAGTCGCAATGGCATGTGGCGTGGTTGGTATAATGGGCAATGGATGGGATGGTGCGAGCCACCTCCCGTGACGTCAGTGCTGCTCGTGCTGAGGTGCGTCCCCCTACACTTCCATTTGACTTGTGCCATGCTACACGTTGAGGTTCTATTGCCTGCGTGATATGACCAGGAGGAGCGCGAGGAGACCTCTCACACACCATGCTCCACTGCCATCCCGTGCCCTGTATCGCCTGTGCGGATTGACTATGTTGGGGTTACACCTGGTCGACTGGGGCTGTGTGTGCCTTGTCAAGGGGCATGGCGGGCGCACAACAGGATCCAGCTAGTCCACGGAGGGTGGGCTGACGTGTGCGCCTGGTTCCGCATTGTTCGTGTGCCCGGCTGCTGTGCACACACGTGTTCACTTCCCCCCGACAGGTGTCCTCTCACAATGCCCAGGGAAGCGGTGGTGTACTGTTCATGACCCCTCCCAACACGGCGTGCTCCAACTTGGCATGTGCGCATCTACCCGTCGCACCCACCCACCTGAGCACTGCGTCCATACGACTTCACACGACACATGTGTGTCTTCCACAGTTGTGCTACTCATTTGCGTTGACATCCAATACCAGTGGACTACATGGTCATGTCACGACTGCCGTGTACTTCACATACTCTCATCCTCTCTCATTCGTACTTGTGAAATGAGTCAGCGGAGACAGTTTTGGTTTCAAACATTATATTGAGTCTTCTGTCCTCTGTGATGCAGTATAGTGGACACTACTGGCAGCGGAATACATGTTGAGGATATACTGAGCATGATTACAAATGGGATAGGGTGTGGGGTTACATGTGATTGGCTGTTGCATGTGGGATGTGGGCTTCAGAGTTACATCTGCTTGGCCAAGGCTGTGCTAATGTACATTTACGTATAGCTGCGGAGCTGCGGACTTTGACACAGACGGTATACAAGTAGCCTACCAGACCGCTTGGCATCATGGGCACAGTCCATCTCAGTTCCATGTGACAGGTTTGCTGCGGTTGTTCCTCATGCACGCGTGCATGTGAGATGACATCAGGGCATGTGCTTGCGTGCATGCAGCGGCGTGCCACTTGTTGTTGCAATGTGGTGGTTACTGGACATGTCACAGTCACTGGGGTCGTGTTGTTGTTGTTTGCACTTGTCGTCCGTGCAAAGGTCCTGGTATGGGATTCCCGGGGCGGGGGTGGGAGGGGTGCAGCACCCACAGACTCCAGGCGACCTATTCATGTCCACTGAGCGGTGTGTGTGTCCATGGGCGCTGGATCCATGTCGTGTCCTGGTTGTTCGTGCAGTTCCGTCCATGTGGGTGCGATACACAGACCCCATGCCACTGCCTCCCACGATGCATGCGGTGTTCCTGGATGTGATGGGGAACAGTGTGCATGTCCCGGTCATATCCGATGTCATGGCGATGTCGTTGATGGTGTGGTAATTGTTGCCGGTCGTTTGGTATGGCTGTTGTGGTGGTGACTGGCCAGTCCGTGCGGAAGCTAAGCATGGGTGCGGGGTTGGACATCATAGGTCAATCGGGGAACCTGCGTTGGGGTCTGACGAATTTACAGGTTGTCAGGTATGCGATGCCGTCCAGCAGGGCTTCCATGTCATTGGTGGTGTTTATGTTTGCCAGCCAATGTAGCGGATGGTGGCTGTCAAGGTGTTGTTCGTAAGTTGTCCCTTGGAGGACCATGATGGGGCATGCTGGGTGACATTCGATGTAGCTGTGCTCGATGATCCGTCGTGTGGAGGCACAGTGGTCCCATTTCAGTGCGGGTGCGATGTTGGCCACATACGCCATGCCCCCATAGGCAGAGCAGGCCCTGTCGTGTGCGTCCAGAGGGAGGAGTAGTGCTAGCAGGTCCGCCTTTAGACATGCCGGGTTGGAGAGACACATCTCCACGGGATGCTGGTAGGGACACCTCCGACAGTAGAAGACGGGTATGACGCAGCTGAACAATGTGATGCGGTAAGTCAGTCGGTAACTTACGTTCAGCAGGGACAGGAGTTCGCATCCCAATATATGTATCAGGTTGGTTTTGTACAGCTTGACCTGTCCGGCGTAGTTGGGTAGGTGTGTTGCGGTTGCCATTTTGCAGCGGTGCGTTGTGGTGGCGTGCTCCGGCTGTGTGTGCAGTCTGCAATGTGCACGCTCCGAGGTTGCTGTGAGCTCTGTGTAGTCGTAGGGAGACAGGACTTGTGTTCTGTTGGCTTGTGCGGAGGACACGGGCCCTCATCCCACATGCTTCTCAGACAGTTCAAGGTCAGTGATGTGTGACTCCTTCCAATTAACTTGCATGGGGCCGACATGGGGGAGTGTTTTCTTTATTCTTTCCCGTCCGTTGTGTTCTTCTGTGATATGCGCTATCTGCCCTGTGGTCGGTCTCCTCTGCATGCCTGTGTTGGTCTTTTATTGGACAATGGCTGTATTCACCGGCTTCTTTCGTAGGGCTGTGGTTTCGGAGTTGGAATGGAAGGTCATTCAGTGCTGTCTGCTCTCCCTTGTGTGGGCGGCAGGCTGCCTTTCCGCTCTGCGTTGGGCCTTGTGTGTGAGTGTTATTCTTGGGCCACCTGTTGTCGGTCCCCGGGCTCTTTGGTGTTCCGTTTTGTATGTCTTGTTCATATGTGCAGGGTGGTATGGGTGTTTCAGTGTGGTACTGGCGTTCCTCTTCCCGAAGGGGCCCTGCTTCTCCTAGTTGGTGTTGCCGCCGCTGTGTGCTTCGCCATGTTTGTTGCACTGGGGTGTGTCCTGCTGTTGCGTGACTTCACTGACATGTGTGCGTCGGTTGTGTGACGTTGGGTGTTGTCCGTGAATTGGGCGTTGGGGACATGTCTGTGGCAGGCCTGTCACGTGTCATGTGCATTCGGGGTGGGGCTGGTGTGTGTGCTGCTTGGTTGTGTCCCTGTGTCTGTGTGCGACGCATGCATGGCGCTGCGGTTGGCCTCTGCGTTGTGTGCATGTGTGGCAGCGTCATCGCCGCTTTGGGGCCGTGACGGGGTGGTTGGTTCCTAGTCCCAGGTGGTGTGTACACATGTGTTACGAGATGTTACAATTTGGCCTGTGTGTCATATGTGGATGCTATGGTAGATGTGTCGTGTACACGCGGGGGTGGGGGTTGTCCGCTTTTTCCGCCCTTGCACTGTGTGCGCTGTTTGCGTGCACTTGTTGTATGTGTGCCTACCTGCGTCTTCGCGGTACGTTGCGTCCTTGGTGGTGCATCAGATAGAGCATAGGGAGGGCCTGCAGTGCTGGATTCATGCTCGGGGGTGCCGCTTCTTCGGTGTCCGTGCTCGGCGTTCGTGTTACCGCTTCGGTTTGACGTACGGTGTCTCTTAGCCGTGGGTTCAGTTTGTGTGCGGCATCGTAATTTGTACGCCGGGCGGTACGTGTTTCGTCGGACGGTGTGTGTCAATTGTGCTGCGCCGCTACGTGTACGGGCGCACTTTGATGGCGGACGGTGTCGCTGGCTTGCCGGCGGTGTTTGGCTGACTTTTCGCATCGTAATCGGGCGGGCGTGTGGACTGCTGCGTGCAGGCGGTAACTGGTGGTTTTTGCATCCGCCAGCACGGCGGTAGTGCTTCCGCCCGACATCCTAATGGGCCCCTATGTAATTGTAATGTTAATTTTAGAGTGAATATAATAGTAATCTACATTTTTTCAATAGATATATATTACCGTTGGATTTTTTTTAGGACAATATTTGGGAATTTATATTTTTGTTGTTTTAATTATAAGTATAGGCTTCTCAATATTATGGTTGTCTTTATTTTGACCGATGTTATTGTATGGGTATAATTTTGTAGTCAATATTCATTATTACAATCTATTGGGTAGAGATGGTGGGCTATAGGCACATGGGCTTGGCATAGAACCTTTGCACGAGTCTATTATTTTTAAATTAGACATCAACAATTTGTAAGCAACTGGGGCACCAATTGTAATAGAAATGGAATAATGTACATTAATGATGTAGTCCTGTGTTATGTCCAATCTTCGGCCCGCACTAATAGGCAACTCAGTCCTATGGCATGAGGCAGCACACAGAAACTCTGGCACTCAGTTTGTGCAGAACCCCTCACACATGGTACCAGTTTATTTTTATAACCTTACTTTGTCACACAGACGAGACCATTGTGCCCTGCATCTTCAGGTGCCCAAGGCCCCATGACAGACATGCCCCTCAACAGCAGTTCCATGAATATAACATTCATCCCTAGATACGGGATGATAAAATAGCAAACACTGAGCATGAAAATGTTCCAAACCTTGATAAAAGAGCCACACTTCTGGGACAAGAGATTGGGGAACATGGCGGCCGGAAGCTAACGGTCGCGGTCGAGCTCCCCTGGCGTGTATTGTCCGGTCTCCCCGGGTAGCACAGCGAGCACAGCGGGCATCAGAATATGAGATTCTAGTCAATAATTAGTGCTCGATCCCCCTGTGGTCTTGGTTTATAGCTTGAATATTAAGAAACATAAAGAAGTACTCACGTTCTTTTTTTCTTCTTTTGGGTGGCGTGTTCTCCCTGCCGGATGGTGTCCGGAGATCAAGGCGTGGCGTCTTTGGAGCCCTCGTTGTTGCGGTTCATCGGTGCGGCGCGAGAGTGGAGGCGGCGGACTCCGGCTTGCAATTCCGGGTCTTCCATGGTAGAGTCAGTACATTCGGGCATGCTTCGGGGAGCTTTGGTGAGCTGACCCGAGGGAGCGGTTTGGAGAGCGAGCGTGTGGTGGGAGTTTGCTCGCGCTTCCCCTTCCAGTGTGGTGTTGGTTCGGGTGAAGGTGAAGGTGGAGGTAAGGCTTTGGAATTCCCCTTAAAGGATTTACCGGACTTATCAGATGTCTGGACTGCCTCTAGGGGATATAGTAAGGCTAATGTGGTATGGAAGCCTGTAGAAGGGACAGTCAGCGCTGGTACTATTAGCTTAAGCGAATCCAAGGATGAAGGTGTTTTTTTTTACTTTTCCACGAGGACTCACCTGCTGGTTAGTTCGCCCCTAAGTTCTCACAGCAAGGTTTCTGTAGCACAGAGTTGTGCAGAAGGGGCGGTTAAGACTGTTTCTTTGCGGGTGGGCTCCCGGTATTGCATGGAGAACGGTGGGAATAGTACCCCCCGTAGCGCCCCCCCGTAGACTTCTCTCCAGTACCTCTACCACTACGAATCAAGCTGCTAAGCCAGCTATTTGTCGCTACACCTTGCGAAATAGGGCCCCTAATCTTGTTTTAGACCCTGTTGAACCCATTTCTGTTTCTCTTCCGGTTATAGAAATTAGGGCCACTGCGAGACAGGGCAAAGTGAGAGCTACCACGGAGAGTATCCCCCCACTGTGTGGTAGGGGGAAAGGGAAAGTTAAGAAAGTCTTGTCCTCTAAACTCAGAATAACTCCATCTCTCAAGAAATATTATAAGGTGATATCAACTACACCGGATAAGGGGCAGAACAAAAAAACCACTATGGCTTTCACTGGTATCCAGGTGGGCCCCCCTCTACTTAAGGTGGATTCTCAGCCCTCTGTTGTGTCTTCCCTTGGGGGGACGAGTGGAGTAGGCACATCGATGGGACAACAGGTGGCTATCCATTCCTCTTTGGAGGTTTCAAATAGATTTTCGGTTTTGGATGGCCAGGAAACCGTTTCAGGTATTTTACCAGTAGCGGAGAAGGGGGCTGCTCCCGAACCATCATCGGTCACCTTGTCAGCCAGACCACTCGACTCAACCATAGACCTACCCCCCAACGTAGCGTCGTCCGGATCACTAGCTGATATTTTATTAACTCTAAAGGAAGACATCGCGAGAAGGTTTTCAATTTCAGAGTCTAACCAAGCTGCAATACAGGCCTCATGTGAGGTTTTGGCACAAAAAATTGAAGAGGTTTCCCAGAGAACGGATGCTCTCGAGTCTGAGATTCCTATAATCAAGGAAGCTTTACATTCTTCTTCAGTTGAGATGGATAAGTTAGTCCACCAAAATAGGGATCTGAAAGATGATATAGAGCGTCTTGAAAACCACTCAAGAAAAAACAATCTGAAAATATTAAATGTCCCGGAAGATTTGGAGGGGGAGACATTAAAACTTTTTGATTTCGCTCCTAAAGGCAACAATTCTTAAAGACTCACCGGAACTGGACTTGGTCTCAGATATTCAGCGAGTACATCGAGATCCATATAGGAGGAACTTAGAAAAACAAAAGCCAAGGAAAATTTTAGTAAACTTCCTCACATATTCCGTAAAGGAGAAAATCTTATCATTGGCTTTGAAAGCAGGTCAGGTCAAGAGTGACTCCTTTTCTAGTTCATTTTCCTTCTCTATCAGATCGGATGTCTCTCATATTACAGCAACAAAACAGTGGGAGTTAGGTAAAAGAATGGCAATTTTAAATTCCTTGGGGGCCAAGACACAATTGAGGTTTCCTGCATCCCTCCGGATTATGTGGAATAATCACATGCATAATCTTCGTCAAATTGAGGAAGTGATGCCTTAATAGATAAAATAAGGAATGGGAGTGGGGTATAAGTGGAATGGGGTGAGAGTACTCATTTGATTTTTCTTTCTGTATAGTTCATATCGCTGTGCTTTCTCGGTGAGACTGGTTTAGTATTAGATCGAATTGTTTTGGAATTATCATGTCCAGGGGTCTTCGCCATAGGGCTATGCCCAGAGGAGGAGGGGGGGTTCCCCAGGGTAGTGAGGGATTATTGGGGTTACAAGGGGGGGAGGGGAAGTGGGAGGTTGGGGGAGCACGGGTGGGGTTGCAACGGGAAAAAATATAAAAAATATCCTCAATCTCAACTCCGTCTTAAGTTCTAAGCCATTTTCAGAACGTCTGAATAAAGCCCTGTCTGTAGTCAGATGTTGTAAGTCCCAATGAGTTCAAAAATTAAATTCATCTCGTGGAATATCAATGGGCTTAGATGTCTACGCAGACAAAGATTAGTTATGAAATTCCTCGAACAATCATCTGCACAGGTTTGTCTCCTACAAGAGACACACCTGAGCTATCTGGAATCTAGGGCTTTGTTTGGTAAATATCAATGGGTTGAGTATTTCTGCTCATCTGAACAGACAGTTCATAATAAGGGGGTGGCGATCTTAATTAGATCAGGTGCTAGAGGCATCATTAAATCGGTTCTGTCAGATCAATACGGGAGATGGATAATAGCTCAGCTGGAAATTGGGGGGATTGAGTTGACCGTAGCTTCATTCTATGGCCCTAATGTTGATGATCCAGCCTACATTTATAAAATACAGGTCAAATTGATAGGAACTACAACTCCAATGATAATTGGTGGTGATTTTAATGTCCTTCTTAATCCTCTACGGGATAGATCCAATCATAGTTACTATGTAGGTGCCCCTCGTATCCGCCGGGCAATGACCGATATGATTCACGATCTTGGGCTCGTTGACGCATGGAGGCCAAAAAAGGGTGCAATATCAGGTTTTACCTTCTTTAGTAAGAAATGTGGTCATTCTTCTAGAATTGACTATATCCTCACTGATAGGCTAGGTCTAGAGAATTTGTTAGATATTTCTATTCTTCCAAGTATTCTTTCGGATCATGCCCCCATTTCTTTTTTATATTCAGGAAAAAAGCAAAGTCTAAATCCTAGATGGACATTTAAAAGGGCAATGTTGTCTAACGTCGAAATAATCAGTGCTCTTAAAGCCTCCACAAAGGAATATTTTGCAGTTAATATAGGTTCGACATCTTTAGATTTTGTTTGGGATGCATTCAAAGCGCATCTGCGTGGACAGTCTCATAGCCTGATATGTTCTAAGAACAGGGAAGAGGCTTTAGAATTCGGAATCTGGAAAGGGAGATTTCCAGGTTGGAAGGAGAAAGAATGAGTTGTTCTCAGACAAATCTGACGCAAATACTTAACGATCTTGAATGTTTGCGTCAGGAATATAGGGGAGGTTGGATCAAAAGGTAAAGGCTCAGTGGTCAGCCTGTAATATGCAAAACTATGAGTATGGTGAAAAGGCGGGTGCCCTTTTGGCTTGGAAGGCGAGGGGGATCGTGTTAAAAACAATATAAGTGAATTGGTTATTGATGAGAGTGGGGCAACCTCTTGTAAACAGGAGGATATGCAAAAGTGCCTCCTAGCCCTTTTCTCTGATCTATATAAAGAAGAGATAACACCTAGCCCCGGGAGTATTCAAAACTGGCTTCAAGGTAAGGCATTATCGGTATTATCTAAGGACAGCCGAATTGCTCTGGACGCTCCCATCTCTGAAAGCGAGATAAAACTTTATATAAACAAGATTAAGAGCAACAAGGCTGCGGGGACTGATGCTCTCCCTGGGGAGATTTATAAAGTCCTTCAGGACGAGCTAGCTCCTAGACTGTGTGAATTATTCAATTACGTCTATAGTTCGGAAGGTAGAGTCCCTAGCTCCTGGAAGGGAGCTACGATTGTGCTTATTTTGAAGCCAGGGAAATATCCCCTTAAAGCCGATTCATATAGACCAATCTCCCTGCTTAATGCTGATTATAAGATCTTTATGAGTATTTTAGCGGGGAGATTGGTCAAGTTAGCTCCGCAATTGATTAATGTGGATCAAAAGGGCTTTATCCCAGGGAGGTTTATTCAGGAGCAAACGTTGCAATTGATAGGCAGTATAGATCTAGCGGTGGCCCGGTCGGAGCCCTTGGCAGTGGCAGCATATGACGCAGCTAAGGCATTCGACCGGGTCTGTTGGGTTTATCTTTGGGAAACCCTTAAGATAATGGGATTTGGCTCAACCTTTATACAGACCCTGATTAGATGCTATGAGGGTGCCTCTGCAGTTATCCTGATAAATGGTTTGCTGACATCAAGCTTTAATATAACAAGGGGAACAAGGCAGGGCTGTCCCATCTCGCCCTTATTGTTTGATATCTACATCGAGCCTCTCGCTCAAGCCTTAAGATTGGATGATTTAATCACTCCTTTTCAAGTCCATCACTATAGCAGTAAGTTAGCTCTTTATGCGGACGACTTGCTGATATACACTAACAACCCAGTTGAGGTATTTCCAAGGGTTGAAGCCCTTTTGGAGGAATTTGGACTGTATTCAGGGTATCTTGTTAATCCTTCTAAGACGGAGATAATGTGCTGGAACATCAACAACTGGGTCGGTAAGATGAGCAAGGAATTTAGATACCTAGGGATAATCATAGTTAAAGACCTGGATGATATACCTCAGATTAATCTGAAGAAGGTATCTAAAGAAATTGACCACCTTTTTGCAAAATAGCAGAATCTACCTTTGACTATCTATGGCTGGGTCAATCTTGTAAAGATGGTTGTTCTGCCAAAATTAACATATTTGTTTAGCACTATCCCCCTTGATTTTCCCAGTAAAGCTATGAGTAGAATCCAAGGCAAAATAGGAAGCTTTATTTGGTCTAATAAGAGTGCTAGGCTATCCTGGAAGAAGTTAAGACGCAAGCTACTGAAGGGAGGTTTAGCTCTCCCGGATTTGCTTTGGTATTCTTTTGCTTTTCAGTTTAAAAATATACGGTCACTGCTTACTACTACCCCCGAATCTAATTGGGGGAAGATTCTGAGTGAGATGGCCACGTTAGAAGGGGGAGGACTGGGCTTTCTATATAAGTTTGGGGCTCCAAGGTTTTTTAAAAAGGTTTGTTTAAAAGTTTTAAGAACAGCTCTTAAAGTTTGGTATGGGGTTAGAAGGAAATTGGGGATTGGTTATTATTCCGATTTTGCTCCTATATGGGATTCTCCTGGGCTACCTATATGGTTGGAAGATAGCCTTGCGTTGCCTATTAAAAAGGCTGGCATTGTGATCTGGTCCGATCTCATTTCATCAGACGGAGTTCACCCATGGGAGGTTTTAAGATCAAAAATAGGAAGCTCCTTTTCAAAATTTAAATATTTACAACTGTCCTCCTGGTATACAGCTGAGAAAGAACATACAGGTGGAAATTGGGAAATTGAGCTTCGTCTTCAAAACCCAAAATCCATAAAGAAGGAGGTCGGGTACTGGTATAAGAACTTATTGGATGCCGATGTTGCAGACCTCCCTCCACATTATTCTGTCTGGAATTTATCAGTCTTGGATGGTATAGCTGTTGACTTGTATGGTCTTTCTCTTCAAATACTATATAAATATGTTAAGCCAGCATCCCTTAAAAAGAATCATTTCTATGTCATTAACAGACTATATTATACCCCCATGAAAATAGCAAGATTTGCCCCTCTTTCCTCCTCGAAGTGCCCAAGATGTGACTTTACTGTGACGGATGATATTCACATATTTTTTGAATGTGTTATCTTAAGAGGATTTTGGAAGAATGTGGAGTGTGCTCTTGGAGCAATTTTTAAAGTTAAGTTGAATCTGAATCTCCCACTAGTCATATTTGGTATAGATAATGATCTGACAAATTCGCTGTCGGCAACGCAAAAGGGCCTGTTACTTTACCTGATTCTTATTGCCCGGAGGGAGATCTGTAAACTTTGGAAAGATTCTAGGCCTCCCTTATATGAGAACTGGTTGAGTGCTGCATTTGGTATGGCTCGTTTGGACCAAGATTATTTGATTGACAATAATTCTAGCATCTGGGCATCGTTACTATCATGGGGTAATGAAATGCGGTTAGTCCAATGCCCCTTGGTCCAATGATTACACCATGCTTTATACAAAGAAGCTGGCCTGGTTAGGCTTGAAGCCAATGTAGTAGCAGAAGGCCGGGGTGCCCAGATTGGAAGGTAGCCTTTTGCTTTTTTCTGCAGACGCTTTGGTGAGATGAGGACTAAAACAAAAAAAAAGATAAAAGAGCCACTCAATATGTACCCAGGCCACAAAGTCTCTTAACTCCTGAGATGGTTGTAGGTTTGGCCTGACTGAATGGTGGTGCCCCTCTTGTAAAGTTACCTGGATTCTAGGGGGAAATGGCATTTCTGATTGAGAACAGATCCTTATACCTCCAGTCCCTCGACTTTGTGTTCAAAGGTGCCAGACTCTTCAAGATAAGAGGTGAAGCCTCCTCTTGCTGGATATTCCACATGTTCACCGTGATTTTTCGAGTGATAGCTTTACTACCTTATTAGGTGGAGACCATTGACCTCTTCACAACCTTCATTGTCTATGGCAAAGGCTCAAACCGTAGCTTGAAGTCATCACTCTGGAAGCAGTCATTAAGGAGTAAATGGTATGTTGGTATGAAATGTTTGATCTTGGCTTTAATTCTTTGGCTTACCTTGGCATTGGCTCATCTCTGTCTTTCCGGATTGCCTTTTGTGTATTTACTGTGGGATGCTACCAGGAGAGACAAGGGATGGATTCAACTGCACAGTCACCTCATAACATTGCCTTAGGTAAATTCCTTGTAGATGCAAGAGGGGGATTTCTGTTTTCTATGAGTAATTTGTAAGTATCCCACTCTAAATTGTCCTTCTCTAATTCAGATATGTGAATGACGATGTTGAGAGTACACATAAATCTTTCCACCTCACCATTTGCCTGGTGCCACCTAGGCATGACTTTCTGATGTGTAATGTTGAGCGATTGCAGATGAAATGCAAACTCTCGACCCTAAAATAACAGTCCTTTTTCAATTCATGATTAGCATTTTTTCCCTTTTTGTTATTATTGCTGCTGTTGACCAGGCTACCTCTACCTCAGTGTACTTTAGGAAATCAATTACCACCACCAGTAAATGCCACCTTTCAGGCAACCTGGCAAAGTCAGAAATCATACACGACTTGGGTGTACTTGGCGATTTTTTTGATATGGCAAGGGCAGACGGTCAAGAGGTCTAGTGGCCTGGCATGGTAGATAGCTAGCCACAAAGCCCTCAATATGTTTGTCTTAATCGGGGAGCCAGACCTTCTGCCTGAGGTAACATCTTTGTATTAATGATTCCTTAATGTCCATTATGAGCCAGCTTCAGTACTTGAGGCACTAGTGAACTGGGCATGGTACTGTGATTCCCTCGGATTAGGATCCCTTCATTGGTAACTGATAGTTCTTCTCTGTGTTGTACATGACTTTCAGGTGACTCATGGCCTCTTGCATTCGATGGGATACTGTGTTGAGTAACCATCAACTGTTGTTGGTTAGCGCAGATTGATCTGTCGCCATCTGGGAGCATGTAATCAGTCACCGTTCATCCATTCAGGGATTCTGGAATGAAATATTCCAGTATCTTGCGATGGAATGGCAGGTCAACTTGGTTCCAACTACTTGGTTGAAAGTTTTGGGGTATGATCCGGCACTTGGCCTATCTAATAAATGGATAAAGCTTCTATATATAGTAACAGCCGTAGCTCAGTCCTATTGTTCAAAAAATGGCGAACTCAGTTAGTCCCCACAATGAGGGACTGGCTACAGAAAATGGGGTCAGTTAGAATTAGGCAGCAATTATATGCAATACGAAATGGGGGAGTGAAGAAATTTGAGAAACTCTGGGGACAATTTTTCTTGCTCGAAAATCCTGGGCTAAATTGATGTCTTGATTAAACCGCATTGCTACCTCTGCCATATTGTGCTCTTATGCACTTCATAAACTATTACTTACTCGATTTTAAGGCAACTTTATTTATGGTATTTAGTGTTTTGTTATTCTCTTTGCGGACAGCTATTTATTGAGATTTGCTTTACCCTGGACGTATACTAGGCTAAGAAATATGTATTTTTGTACTAATGCTTGGTTCATGACTAAAATTGCTTGGAATGGATGTATCTGTAATGCAATTTTTGGATCCTAATAAAAATGTTTTAAAAAAACAAAACAGTTGTTGGTTAGCATTTCCAAACCCACACTGCGCATGGCCTTTGGCCATATGCAGAGGGGGATGGCATAGTTACGAATCGTAATGAAATTTTACTTTATGTCAACAAACCCTAGAAATTCACTGAAAAAAACAAAGTTTAAAGTGACATTATAGTTATGTGTAAATGTCAGCTTAAACGTAACAAAGGATGTACAAGGACAGGGGATACCACCCGCGGGGGGTGTGTGCATAGAAGTTTGAGCAGCAGAATCCCAATCTCTATTGATATTTGAACCAGATCTGGAAACCAAATCTGCATTAGCCAAAATGCTGCGATTATCACTAGTTTTAACAATTCCTACATGAATTTGGAGAGACAAGGAGAGATCATAAGGATTGGAAGGAATACATATGGGAGACCTTGATTCTAAGTATGAAGAAATGCATCTGGTGCTAAAGCCATTGGATCTCGTCTCCAACTGTAGAATTGGGAAGTAAGGTGCTGAATCTGGATGCAAAGAGATCTATTAATAGTGGACCCCAGAGATTATGAGTACCCTGAGATGGTGGGAGTACCAATCTTCTTCTGTATTTAGCTGGCCTGGCAGTTACATTACATTACAGAAAAGTAATGCTGAAGGCAGTGTCCTCAAAACAGTTTTTCAAGGTTTTCTTGGATCTTTGAATTCAAGCGGCTTAGAGGATTGGTAAGTCTTTCTGTCATAGGGATGTCCATTCTGAAAAGATTTGAATAAGAAACACTTTTTTTGTGCAGCACTGTATCGCAAAGGATACTGCAAGAAGCTCTAAATTGTTTATATATGCCTAGAAGACTCCTTCAGTGATCATGTGCCAAAGTCAAGAACTGGCTGCAGTGAGGCTCTAAACCTGATGAACTTGTGTCACAGTCTAATAAAATACCTGTAGTGGTATTTAAGTTTGTCCTGCTATTCCAGGCATGAATATGTTCCAACCACCAATTTTATTTTTCTTGGCCTCCTTATCTGGGGAAATAAATGAGAAGAATGTAACACTTTTCGTAAATGAAAGCTCCTCAACCTTTGAAGAGTTTAATAATGTAGAGAACCTGGAACAATTGCATGTATTGCTTGCTTGTGCTGAGGATATGGGAAGGCCCACTATTCATGCCAAAAGATGTAAGGATATGTGCCAAGTTATTAAGAGAGATACATCTTTTCTGATGATATTCAATTTTTATTTCTGATAGTTGTAAAGTGAAGGTTGTTGATTTTACTAGAAAACTAAGAAACTCTTTTGTTTGAAATGGAGCAAGTAAAGAAATTTCCTTTAATCTAAACCATGAGTACTCATAAACATTTTCCAAGGGGCCAAAATGTACAGTCTGTGGTTTGCCTGTGGGCTGCATATATGCCAGTAGTGTGGGAGTGGGGTTTTGAGGGGTGGTGTAAGGTATGCATAGGGCAAGCGAAGCATGTATGTGATGTCGCAAGTGAGTCATGGAGTTATTTTGAGGGTTATATTCCATAGTGCCCTCTAAATTAATCCCCTAGTCTCTAGAAGAGTAATAAAGTAGATGTAACTTGATTATTGAATTGGAATCAAATAAAATTGCGCAATGTGAAACAAGACAATCTGGAATCAATCCTGACTTCCCCACTTGGCGAAATTGTTTGAGTCTAGGCAATTGTTTTATTTAATTTTGCCTTCTCTCTATTCATTATCACATATATGTGCACCTTGAAATACATTAGTTCAGGATGTGTGCTTTACAAAACCTTCTCTTGTGTTTTATTTAATAAATTATAATGTTGTCCATGTATATTAACAACCTAGGCCACCGGGGGCGGTCCACGTGACAACTGGCATGCCTTTTAGTTTAATACTGGCCTTGTTGTCAGGGTGGGAGGAGGCATGAGCATGTCTATGTTCTTTTTTAAAACTATAATTTTGAAAAGGGACTTCTCAATGCACTGATATAATAAGATGTACTAAGGTGAAACACGTCTGCATGTTACTGAAATACCCTTTTTAATTTTGAAGATACTTTATCATATTTTTTCACATTTGTTGCAAGATTTCTTTAAACATGAATGTGTTCCTAAAGATAGGTGGTGCAGAACACCTTATTTGCTTCTTTCACTTCAGTCAGCTTGTAAATAAAAACTTGCTCATTTACTTAACATCTTTCTGAATGTTAGTCTCAAATAAACAGCTGCCCAGTGCTGCTATTTACCAGGGGGCTGCATGTGAAGGTCAGAAGGGCTGCAAGCTTTCCCAGGCCCGTGCTGGGAATATCACTCATCTAAATGGACCATCCATTCTTGAGGTTGAAAGGATGAAGGATAGTTTCCATCTTGAAATATCTGTAAAGTACAAACTGATTGAATTGGCAAAGATTGATTACTAAATGCACCTTTCTTCACAAGAAACAGATTTTTGAGGAACCCTGATGTATCATAGATAGCTAACTGAATCACACCTTTTGTCAAGAAATCTTCTATTTCTTGAGTGATCAGAAGGAAATATTTTAAGACAGATACATAGAGGGGGATAATCTCAAGAACGTGCGATAATCATTGCCAAAATAGGTTAACGCAATTTCTCATATCGCCGTCCATCGCGGGAAAATAACTCTGTGTTAACGTCTGATTCTCAACACGGCGGTAACATGCGATAGTTTCCTGATAACGCGTCAAATGTCTGCGATACAACTACCGCGACGGCGATAAAAAAGGAAACCCGAACGTGAAAAAAGTTGTGATGGGCCCAACCGCGATAGAAAAATCGGCGACAAGCAGCGCCAGGCTTGCAATTCCCACGTCAGGCGGGAAAAATCACCATAAAAGCTGCAAATAAAAAATTTAAAAGAAAAAACAACTGCAAAGCACAATGGAGGTAGCCGGAGCAAGTACAGAGGACAACCCGAACCCCACAAGCCCCACGGAGGACCAGCCTGGGACCTCGGGGTCAGGGAAGGGCAAGGAGAAGAAGAAGAGGAAGACGCGGTTCAGTCCGCAGGAAAACAGGATCCTGATTACGGAGGAGGTAGAACACCATGAACAACTGTTCGTCACCACCACTGTGTCATTGGCAACTAAAAATACTATATGGCAGTCCATCCTGGACAAGGTGAATGCAGTCGGAGTGCTGAGGGGGACAATGAAAGAGCTCAAGAGGCGCTGGAATGATGTGAAGCGCAAAACCAAGCTGAAACTCGCAAACAACCGCAAAGCAGCAATGCAGACTGGAGGTGGGAGTCCAGCGCCACAGGAGGAGCTGAATGAGATGGAGGAAATGGTGTCCACAGTCATCAGTGGGGAGACGGTGGCAGGAGTCGGGGGACCGGACACTGCTCAACATGACCTGACACAACAGCAACAGGGTGAGTAACCACCAGGGACTGGGGGGACGGGGGAGATGGGCACAATGGCACACATGCACAATGAAGTATAGCATAATGCACAACCACAATGACTCTGGATCATGTCCCTGATCTCCTTGCCATACTGCAGCACACATAGAAACAGCAAGTAGTCCCCCGTCCACAATGTGCCCAGAGGGGGCCCTCCCCACACATCACCAATCTCACAACAAACCCATGCACATGTGCTGAACCCAGCAAAGCTGCGGATCCGTGAGCCCCACTGACAATGCAAGTGACAGTGCATGACGATGAGCATGTCTGCAGGCCACTCATCATTACATGTTGCACCCCACGACACCGAGGTGGCTGAGTGTGGTCCACATCCGGAAAGGAGCAGGTCACACACTGACACATCCCCGTGCACAAACAACCCCTGACGGCAACAAGACATCTGCGGACAAACCATGCCCAAGAGCCCCAACTCCCACCAAGAGCCCAATTTACCCAAGTATGCAACATCACAGCACTGCATAAGCACAGAAGTCAAAGGCACACCGCCTGAAAGGGAGAAGGCCAAGCAAAGTCTGAGCTGCAGGGGCGACTCTTCCACAATGCAGCACACACACAAGAATCAGAGCACATCAACATTGACAACAATGTGGTACAAACTGCAACACATTCACAACAGGACAAAGGACACAACTGCTGCCGCTTGTGTGTAGAAACTGGCCAATCACATTTGGCATAGCAGGAAACTGTGACATGATAATGGACAAGTACAACCCCACATCCCTGATGGTGCACAAATTTCCACTGTCCCGCTTCAAATAGGCAGCTCCTCCTAAACAGTCACAATGTACATTGTCATGCAGTCTGTTTGGAAACTTGGCCAATGCGTGAACATACATGGAACACACTGTTAAACTGCATCTCCCCTTTACATTGCAGAGGGAGAATCAACACCTCCTGCAGAACAGACCCAACATCTCTTCACTGATGACAAAGAGGACCTCCACACCTTCGACACCGACGCCCTCCAAGAGCTCATGGACACCCTCAGCACCCCACCCCCAGGAGCAGGGCAGCCCAGCTGCATCGAGGAGACCCCACCCCCTGCACAGACCACACAGCAGGAATCACCCACCACCCCGGCTGTCTCCCAGGATCCCACGACCAACACATGGCATTTCAACGCCGTGTGTTGGAGGGCCAGAAGGAGATGGCTGAGCAGGTGCGGGGTGGGGTTCGACCTCATGGCAGCCAAACTAGATGCCATCCATGGGTGTCTACGTCCCATCAGGGACCACTTACAGTCCCTAACGGATACCCACAGTCCGCTCCATGGTCTCCAACGAGCCATGGCTGACATCGCTGGAGTCATGACTCGGAGACAAGAACACCTGTCTAGTCAGAGTGGCTCCAGCGATCTCAGCCGGGAGTTGGGACACATGCAGAGGCTCATGGAGGACATGGTGCGAATGGATGCACATCAGCGACATGTAGCTGGGATCTTCCATGCCCTGCAGATCCTCATCATGGCATTGCTGCCACAAGGCCTGGCGCAGATGAATGCTGCTGCTCCTACACCATCCACATCTCCGCCCCCTGATGTGTCAGTGCCCCACAGTGCGGCAGACATTCCACCTCCGGCACCTGATGTGTCACTGCCATACAGTGCGGACGACAATCCACCTCCGGCCACTGATGTGTCAGTGCCCCACAGTGCTGCAGCCGAAACACCACCACCCACAGGTGAGGCACATCACACATCAGACGACGATGATGTGGATGAGACTGCCGTTGTGGTAATGAGGAAGCGGTAGCATTCATCTCCGCCATATGGCCTGTTTCAGCTTGGTTCGGCCCTTTGCATCATCACCTTCCACTGTCCCCCGATACACTCTGCGGCACTCACCTTGGACCTCGACATGGACTGCCATATTCTGTTTGGTTACCAATGACACAGCAATCAGACTGTGGACTGAACTCTTCCTCTTCCGATGAATCTGTCCTTCCCTAATGGACCTTGGCTGGTCCTCCACGGGGCAACAATGTAAAGTGGGGTTTGCATGGCCCTGTACTGCTCCAGCTGCAACACTCCACTGAATGTGAATAAAACAATCAAATTCACACAGATGTGTCATGTCTATGATCCTTCAAGTATGACAGTATGGATGAATGTAGGGTCAATTATTCCCCCTCACGTCCAATTAGCACATGTTGTGGGGCTTGGGTCACAGGGTGCAACATTGCCGATTGCGGTCCGGGTGGTGCAGACACTACAACGGAGACACACGCATTGGTTAATTCCTTGTCCAGGCCAGAACTGAACCACGCCCAGAGCCCCGGGCTCATTGTTCACACCCCTACGCTGGACTGGCATACGCCAGCCCAGCCCACTCCGCTTACGCTCACAGGGGGTGACGACACAGGTACATGTCCCAGGTCTTCCCTGTAGTGATCTGCTGGTAACTGGTCTAGTCGTCAGCATGCCACAGCCACTCCCTGAGGGCTGGTTTACACCCACACCACACCCATCCAGCACAGGCGTCATGGGACATGTGACCCTGCCAATAAAAGGGGCCCACCACAGCAAATCCCCCACTGCCGGAGGTGACATGATGGCGTCCGCATCCACGGAACACAATCATAAAGGGTCCGTGACTTGCGTTGCCCTGAGTTGGTGGCACCCGATGGCCTGGGTCCGGTACGGGCCTACCGCCACGTGGCGATGACTTGAGTTGCACTGTGTTGGTGGCACCCGATGGCCTGGTTCCAGCACGGGCCTACCCCCACGTGGCGATGACTTTCGTTGCACTGAGTTAGGCCCACCTGAAGAGCTGAGCGGGTGTGCAGCCTGCGATGATGCGTTGGCCTCGATTCGGCGTCCAGCATATCAGGACTCGATTTGATTTGTGAGCCCTGCTGGACCGCAGTGTACGTGCAGGCAGCAGTCAGCACACACATGACTGTGTGGTGCGGTGCCGCAGGGTGCGCTGGGGGCCTGTGGCGTGGAATCCAGCCATCAGCTGAGGAGGTTGCACCGGCACGTGGAGGGCCCTCTTGGAGACACGCCGGTGGCGGCAGGTGAGCATTGAGGCCTGGGTGCGCAGGGGTGGGCAGTCATCGCTGGGCGGCAGACCGGTCTGGGGACCAGGGCTGGGGTGCAGCAGATGCACCGGATCGCGCAGGCACCACCGGTCACGGCGGCGGCCTCGTGGCTGGGTGGGGGGCGCCGCCCTGGCAGACACGGCCCTGCATGCGCTGATGAGATGTGCGCGGGTTGGCTTGGGACGTAGTCATCTCGTCTCCAGTGTGAATGCGGCCGTTGATTGTGGTCGGGCACGTGTGTGTAGGCCTATGGTCACGATATGGCGGACACTGAGACACATGCAGTAGTTACTGTTGTGGCCATCCCGGAACTGGACCATGCCCAGGGCCCCGGGGTATTCATTTGCGACATACGCCGGCCAAGGCCGCTCCGCTCAGGCTTACAGGGGGGACCACATGGCTACATGTCCAAGGGCTTCCACACTGCCTGGGGTAACCTGTTTGCGTCCACTGTCCACTGCACTGCAAACACCAGCAGTAGATGTCCACATGGACATGTCTGTGCTCTGCTTACTGCAGTCTGTCCAGCACATCTCCGGAACACTTGGCATTGTGTCCTTTCTTGTTGCTGGGTCACTTGCCTCCTTCGCTCATTCTTGGTTCCCACCTCTCCCCACATTCTGCAATTGTGTGGCAGAGGGGCTCTTTGTGGATGGTGTGTCTACATATCTGGCCCCTGTTACCACGGTTACTTGTGTTGTCGTGTCCAGTAGTTGGGCATGTTGGTTGGCATGTTGTATGTGATTATGTTACGTGTGCTCTCCCACAGTTGTGTGTTGTGTGATTGTGGAGTTGAGGTGTGTGGTGTGTTCAGTTAGTACTTACCAATGAGCAGTGCATTGCCATAGGTGTCATCCTGGAAGCGCTGGTTGATGATGGACTGTCGGAAGATGTATGTATCATGCACGCTGCCTGTGAAGTTGGCGACGACATTGGTGAACTGTCCCAGGTGGTCCACTATTGCCTACACATTGATGGAATGCGTGTGGTTTCTGTAGCGGTAATTGTGTGCAGGGTCAGCAGGGGGCACAAGTGGTACATGTGTACAGTCAATTGCCCCCAAAACGTGCGGTAAGGCAGCTATGGCGTAATTCCCTTGCATGGTCTCCAGCTGTTCATGCACAGCGTGGGGGAAGTGAAGGTGCAGGGGTATCAGGATGATACAAACCGTGATGTTTACAGGTATGATGAATCCTGCGTAATGAGACCGTAACAGATGTTTGTGTGGTCGTAACCTTCCTTTTCTTTCCTGCGGAGGTTACGGGCACACGGACTGCTGTTACAGTGTATTTGGACTGGATTCATCATACCTGTATGCATTCTGGTTTGTCCAAGTGCAATACACTGTACCAGATTACGTTTGTGACTATGAGGACGCTTGACCATTGTCACCATTTCTCCAACAGGTTTCTGACTACTGATTTCGGGATATGGGATGGTATTGGGGAGTTCCCGCAGCATTTGCAGTTTATTGGATCCACACGTTGCCCTGGTGAAGTTCCCCGTTGGGAATGGAACACGTTGGCTGAGCTTTTCATCTTGTTGTTTATGTATTTGTAATAAAGTTCTGTTTTTCCACTACCGTTGACTACTGGACTTCATGACCTGGGGGGGAGGATCCGGGGGGTTGTTGCGGTGGGTGTTGTGGCCCTCTTGGGTCTCCAGGCCGCATGTTTATTGTCTCCATGGCATCTGTTGTTCTTCAGATGTGGCTCTAGGCTGGGCTCCCTTTTATACTGCAGGTTGTCGTCCTGCTTAACACCAGTAGAAGGCAGGTGTTGAATCCCTGCTGCTAACGTGCCTTATCGCCTGTTTTCAGATTGCATCGCAGATCTATCTGGTCGTTATGAATATCGCGGAGTGGTGTTTTCGTGTGTTTTTGCACGGGAACACCTACTCTGCATATCATTAGTGTTAGTTGTCGCTCTCATCCGTGGCGATGTTTTTTGCGGCAGCTATCGCTGGAAAACTGGCGATATCGGCAGTTTGCACCAGCTTGAGAATAGGGCGATAAATCTATCGCCACTTTTGCGGAGCTAAAGTGCCGATAAATCGGCGATGAGTCCTTGAGAATATGCCCCAGAGTGTGGGTAAAACATTTCAATGGGATTACCAAAGAATTGTATTTGATAGCCTCTGACAGTTTGTATAACCCATGGATCTGAAATTATTTAGTACCAAGCCTCTAAAAATCAAGCTATTTGACTCCCAACACAGCATGAGTAAGTTGCACATTTACAATTATTAGCAGCAATTCTGGGCTGTCCCCTGGATTTATTGAATTGACAATTTAATAGGGTCACTCTCCGACTTATTTTTTCAGTTTAAAATGGATACATTTAGTTTCTACTAGTAATTATGCAATTCATCATCTGTTCCATATGTTCACATTTTGCTATGTTTGCTCCTAACATGTATCTTTTTTCCATCATTTCAAGAGTTATTTGTATTAGTAATGATCTTTTATATATTTCGTGCTTTGATCTAGACCCCTACAACGTATTTGAGATGTCTGTTGGATGTATGAATTATGAAGATCAATTTGCCCTGATGAAGGAGGTATTTAAATAAGAGGGAGTCCACCATAAGACGTGTCAGTTGTTTTTATCTGTCCACTGTTTAGCCAACAACAAAAGTAAGAGCTTGAGAAGACTTTTTCTTGTTCTTTAGATGGCTATTGCTAAACAGGGACCCTGTTTTAATTTCCTGTGGCCTAAATTTGAATTCTTCATTTTGGAATGCTTGCTTGTCTTATTTTTATAATATTGATTTAAGACTTTAATTAAAGGTTAATCACAGATTTGCAAAATGTCAGAAGAGCATTTTTTATCCATCCCTAATGGATAGTGGGTACAGAGAGAGATGTGTTCATCTTCTAAATTGACCTCTAAATCTTGGTGGATAAAAGGTTGGAGTTTGCCAAAGGACACTGTATTTGCCTCTGTAATTTGAGAACTGGAACCTGTTGAACTGGAAGAGACCAGCAGAACAGCCCCCTCTTCTGTCAGTCCTTGAAAAAATCTGTTCACCAAATAGGCTTTCAAGCATATTTTGGCCTTGTTGATGGAAGACAGGGTATTGACATATTTTGATATTTCTCTGAAAGAATTGGCACCAGACAATATCCCTTTGGGTACCAGATGCTCCTCCATAAAGTCTAATTCTGGCCATTTGAGGTCCAACTTCATTAGAATACCATTAAATCATTTAAAGAAATTGCTGTTTTAGCTTTGCCAATTGGACAAATTGTTTGTTTGATCTGGATGGACAAATTCATAATAATTTATAGACAAAACACCGTCTTCAGCCTGTACTGCCAATTTTTATACTTGATAACTGACCCCATTGTGTCGAAGAGGTTATCTTGACAGGCTAGCCAGGCTCAGTCAATTTATTTTTTGAGGTATTTGTTATACTTTGAAAAGAAAGTTAGGAGTTTGGGGTTGATGGTGGTGGTGGCAAGAGCCTGGTCAAGAATAATGATATTCAGGCTTCATCCTATTTCTAATGACCTCATTCAAAGGTTGACAAACCCAAGCTCTGATATTTTCATCAACATTAGGTGCGGTGGACCAATCTATTGTAAAAGGGTGGAAAAATATCCTAAATGTGACTTGTTTAGATTTTGTCACAGCTTCAGAATGTGTTTATAAAATATATTCCTGCCTTAAGCTACATATTTGAGATGTACTAAGCTTGATCTTCTTATCTATCTTGTGTTCAAGTAATACTGAATAGAGAATCATACATTTTTAACAAAGATGCTTACTTATATGTAATATGAATGCCATTACTTAACTTGATATCTGCAAGCAAATGTTTCTGTCTCTAGTGTGGTTCAGTGTTACTCAGTGAAACATTGAATAAATTATATAATAGACACTGAAATAAACTTCCCTGGGAACCAAGGTTAGACGTTGCCAGCTATACAAATGTTTAGCAGTGTCTGTTTGATAGTAAACTGTGGACTCCATGTGTTTTCCGAGGGGAAAGAAAGAATGAAGCTTCTCACCATTGAAAGATATCTTCTCATTGCCCTGGAATGACCTGATCCGCAACATTGTTGTTCACATGTTTTCTTGTCTTTTATATTAGTGTGTGTTTGTAGCTAGTTCAACACATTCACACACTCTCACTTTCCCATGCACCCAAAGCTCTTCCTTTACAGGACGTGCAATTTGCTGTAAGCTACTGCTGATGGCTACTACAGGTGCCTGCCACTTTGGAGGTGACACTACCTTTATTTTCCTATGCTGACGGGTGTAGCTACTGCTGTATTTGTTTCCCTATAGCATTCTTTTTAGGCTTATTTTGTACAGATTGCTACTGCAACTGTATGCAGATGCTTTTTGGAGAATTGTGACTCGGCTGAGTTTCATCAACTACTCTTTATGGAGAATTAAACTACTGAATTTGATTTTGAACTTGATGATCCTTTGATCTCACTCTTTTCTTGAACTCTTTATGGGTTCTATTAGCTTTTGAATCCATTTAGTTAGAAGAGGGACTAATTCCTTTATGGAACACACTTGTCAAATTTGACTACTGATGATTCTAACCATATTTTAGTTGATAATTTCTGTAAATGGATGTATCTGACTTAATAAAAGAATAAAAAGACCAAAAAGAATTTACTGATCTCTTTAAGAGAATAAAGGTTTTCAAACCAGTTTAAAATTCTCATCATTGACTGAACTTAAAACCTATTAATTATGATGTTGATTGACCTGATTTGATTTAGATTCCATTCAAAAATGGTAGCAAAGATCTGTCACCTAGAAGAAGATTTAGTGCAGAGTTGAAGCCCATTCTTGTAAGTCACATGTTGAACTGGTACTGAAGAGTAAACTTTGGACTCTTTCTGCGCTATCACCAGTGTCTTGTACTAGTTCCCTCATTGAGGCATGCATTAACCATAGATTTCACTAAGTGATTAATGAACTGCTTTAAATGTTTAATATGTTAGCATTTGTCCCCACAATAAGTCGTTGAAAACAATGTAACAGACACTTTTAAGTATAATCAATTAGGTTATCATAATTTAAAGTGTAAGCAAAACCAAGCGAGGGAAAAGTGGGCTGTTTTCCCCAAAGATTATTATTGGTGGAGTTAAATTGTTTCTGAAACCGGAGTCCAAATTTAATGAAGTGCGGCACTGTCATCATCGGGCTTCATGGTATCTGAGAGGTGGTGTAAGATCAGAGATAGAGGAAATGTTGGGCTCCAAAAGAGTAGCTGAGGACTCGTGCTGAGAACAGTATCCTCATTGGTACCATTTACCGATTTACAGCATCATGTGGCTTGTTGGGCAAAAGACAAAACAAATTCAACTAGAAGCAAAATAAACAAGGAGAATGTTTTATACATTGATAAAAATGCAAAAACAATTAAAGAAAACATGCATAATGAAAATGCACAATGAAAAGGCTCCGTCAGGTCCAACTTTGTTGTTGTTTAAAGCATTGTGCATCCAGGGTACAGTGCTTGTTTGAATACAATAACATCAAAAGTGTTAAAACAATTAAGAAATAATGATGCACCCCAATAAAAACATGTGTTTGCAAGTCCATATATGTCTAATTAAATGACTGCCAGCAGCATGAGAGTAAGTGCTGGATGTTATGTTCCTCCTTAATGGAACTATGATAGGCATGGGATTCTTTATAGGAATGTTTGGGTTTGATTGTTGATGGTGGTGGTTGGATGGTGGATCTGGAGAAGATGGTTGTTTTTCAGGTAGTAGCAGGAAAAGTACTTAAGCCAGTCTAGAAGATTTGCAGTGTCATTACTACAATACTCTGATTATGCCAGCAGTACATACTCTGTAGCAGTTAGGATGCTTGAAAAAGTATTTGGTGATTAACATTACAACTATTTTACATTTTCTTTTCTTTTCAATTAGGTATATTTATTTGTGGCTGACAGAGCAGGGCAGAAAGCATTGTAACTCTTTAGAGTAACCATACAATAACATTCAATGAAACCAAATAGTAAATAAGAGGACAAATTAACAAAAAAGCAGACAGCCAAAGAGTTCTCCCAACAAGCCGCACATTAAAAAGCAATATAAAGAAAGGCGTTTAATTTCTTTCTAAGCAGGACGACCTTAAGAGCACATTACATTACAAGTATTAGGGTTTTTGAATTGGATTAGTAATCCCCATTACTGGTCCCATCAGAACTGCAAGGTCTGCAGTATGTCTCACCCCAAGTCTCCACATGCTGACATCCACATGAAATACTACAGGACAATTACCGGGGCAATCAGACCCCAAATTAATGACTCCCACAGTAATTTCTCTGGAAAACTGAGGGTTCACCTTGCTCTTAGTTCTGATGAACAATGCATTCATCACAGTAATCAAATAAAAAAGCACTATCTGCTCCTGTAAAAGAGTATGCCATTGGTATTAACATTAACAGAAGTAGTTTGGACTCTTTCGGAGAATGGATTGGCAAAAAAGCAACCATGTGATGGTAATAAGAAAGTATAGGATGTAAAGGTAAACCTGGTGTGTTACAAATTTATGTTGCCACTGCTGAGCACCCCCCCCCCCCTTTCTCTCCCCAGCGCCTTGAGACCCTCGCGGGTAAGCAGTGCGCTCTACAAATTCTGTGATTGATTGATTGATTGAGTCATTTACCTTAGTGCTGCAGACTCTGACTAGCTATATCAATGAGATGTTGGGCATGCATTTGGTCACTTAGTGCAGATTATCCTGATAGTGGAAATCAGTAGTATACTGGCTGTACTTTTCTACAGTGTTTTTGATGATGAATCTCGAGCCTGGTTTGATCAAGAGATCTAAAGGAGTAGAAGTCACTTTGGAGAACAATGATTCTATGAGGCCCGCAACATGGAAGTTTGTTCCTGTGTTCGGTTGCTAATCTTTAGGAGATATTGGCAGAACCTATAGTGTTGATAAAGTCAATGCTGATTATCACTATTACTTACTATAGAAACAATTGCACTTAGGGAGTCATCATCTAAAGAATTCTTGATTTTTTGAGGTTGCAAGACTGAGTTTAGGGATACTGGTTAGTCTATGGTCCTGCTAGATTGTCAATGTGATATTGTGCAATATTGGTAAATTGCTATAGGTCTAGCACATATCTGAATGCTTTACATGAGGCAGGTGCTGCTGTTGAGGAGTTGGGAGAATGTGTGATAATTTGTTTGTGGATTCTGTAGAGATTATTTTATTGCTTGTTTTGTGGGTTTTGAACTTGCACACTTTTGGTTTGAGTTCATATGGGCATGTGCAATGGTTAGTCTTCTTGATTAGATTTGTGTATTTTGTTACAAGGGGAGGTCACATTCTGTAGTGGTAGTTTTTTTTGTATAATATGGTATACCAGATGTAAATGGGAACTAGCACCTGAGGCAGTGATTGGTTCTTGAAAATTGTATTTATTTTAATGGTAAACATTGTTGCGTTCACCATGCAGTATTAAAGCAATTTACAGTAGAACTAAGAAAATGCA
This sequence comes from Calotriton arnoldi, assembly GCA_963921515.1. Lineage (NCBI taxonomy): Eukaryota > Metazoa > Chordata > Amphibia > Caudata > Salamandridae > Calotriton > Calotriton arnoldi. The sequence continues at coordinate 260,300 of CAWUFW010011891.1, read as the reverse complement.
CAATAGCAAGATAGCAGAAGAACAGTAGAAAAATATTGGAGCAATAAACAGAATAATCAGCCTTGCAGATGAGACATGTTCTTTGAGTTAGAAGTGAACTACGTCATCGAGATGCATGTAGGATAGATGTATTTTCAGATTTTAATTGAATGCTAAAAGAGTGGCAGCAATTGGTAGCTCAGTGCGAGGTGGGGGAGGGTATTCCAGACATATCCAGAGGATGGTCTTTTTGGTTGACAGATCCTCATGCCTTAAGGTATTTTCAAATGCCTCAAAATGTTTAAATGTTTGTCATTTACCAGGATCATGATTATACCACTTACATAAATCCTTAATGCGTAGCCTAATGTTGTACCATTCTTTGTTGCAATAGAACATCTCCATCAATATGCTGGATTTTGACTGCATATCTAATAGGTGTACAGTTATTGCTTGCCACCAAGCATCAGGGTTTCATTGTAGGTGGTATAAGGTTAATTTTTAGTTTGCCTGTTCTCATGATAATTACCCAAAGTCAAAATCCCTGAACAGAGTACAGCATTTTTAATCACGTTTGCCATTTTACATAGAGTAGTGCTTGTCTTACTGAAGTGATCCCTGGAAATTAGGCCCAATTAAAATAAGTTGAGGGAACCCCTCTACACATGAACTTTTAGAAAATCCAGGCTTTGCTTAATCTGTAAAAATTCTTCTAAACTGTTTCCACTTAGAAGATGAAGACTCAACTGGGCAAGGTTAGTCTCATCTCCTTACGTTTAGGGGGGCTCTGCTTTTATGGTTACCCCCACTTTTTGCCTGCTGCTAAGCTGTTATTGACAAGTCTGACTGGGATCCTGCTAATCAGGACCCCAGTCTCTCTGCTTTCTCCCCTAAATTGTTATATTCAGTACTTAGGTACATCCCAGATTGGATACTGAGGTACCCTTATAGGTCCCTAGTATATGGTTCTAAGGTACCCAGGGCATAGGTACCCCAGAGGTCTCCCATGAGCGGAAGCATGTAATATGCCACCCATAGGAGACCATTCAAACTGTAACTATAGGGCCTGCCATTGCAGCCTGTGTAAGCTGGTGCTAGCACCACTTACGAAAGATATAGGTCTCCTATATCTAGGGTCACTGCACTTATAACCTATAAGTCACCCCTATTGCAGGCCTTTACAATCCTGAGGGCAGGGTGCTTGTTTCTAAGTGTGAGGATGCCACTGCATGAGCACAACACCCCTACAGCCTACGGAGTCCATTTTCCCGGGTTGTAATTGAAGCAGCCATTTAGCATATAGAGGGGCACCGCATAATTACGCGATGACCATCTTGAAATTGGCTGCAACGAATCCTATCATGTTTGGTATCAAACATGTTGGAATCATACCCCCACACCATAAACTATATGGGAGGTATGATTCAAAGCACTGGAATGGGCTTCCGTTAGGCTCTCAGTGCTCCTGGTACCAATCTTCTAGACCCGGACAGCACAACATGGCTGCTGATGACCAGAGACATGATTCTGCCCTCCTGCTGCTGAGACAAGCTCGAGCAGGGGAAGGCAGAGCAATAGGTATCCTATCACAGGGAGGTGTGACCACCTCTCAGACAGGATTTAGTGTATTGGGGCCTGGTGGGTGTGCTTGCCAGTGCCACTAAGTCTGCATGAGGGGCATATTTGGTGCCTCCTTGCATAGTCCAGTTCAAACCAGCTCTGGGAGCCGTTGGCTCCCGCTCTGGCGCAAAAGGACATGGGAGTATCCTCCCCCTGTCCAAACCCTCCCCTGGGAGGGTCCCCTGAATTGTCCCAACCCTTTCCTTAGGATACTTAAGGGCCTACCTGGGTGTATGTCCCTACATTCATCGTGGGACATGATTCAATTCAGACACCACTTCAACTTCTACCGTCTGGGCACTCTGGACTTCACTTGACTTCGCTTGGGCTCAGCTTCGTCTCCCTGCTCATCTGCTGCATCGTCTGTGCCTGTGCACCATACAGGAACCTTACAGGGCCTGTGGGCATCCAAGACACCTGAAGGAATTTCCCTTGAAGTTAAGGAGTCACTTCCCTGCATCTGCAGGCACCGCAAGTAAGCTGACCGGTCTGCTGATCCGGAGCTCCCACTGACTTCGAAAGGCTCAGCAACACAGGTGGTAGTTTTCCAAGTCTCCCAAGGCCTGCCCTGCTCTCTCACCAAGTTTGAGGCCAGTTTCCCTCGTAGGAGCTGCAGGAACTGAACCCCTGTGTATCGAGTTGATTTGCCGTTGCAAATGCTTGTTGGCTTCCTTCCACCAAGATCTTCGGGCTCCAAGTAGCCCCAACCTCAAGCATCTCTAGTGATCAGAATCTTTGTCCACACCAAAATGTTTGCACCGTAGCCGGCATCTTTTGGTGAGCTGCTTGAGGTCCTCTTGCGACTCCAGTGCCTCTGGCCTGTAGGTCCTGTTGAGGGTCGTCTTTGTTTCTTTTTGGCTCCCCTGATTGCTCGGGGCCTGCCCTGACTCCCCTTCTTGTGGTGAGTCCCCTGGACCTTGTTGGTCCCAACATTGCACCTTCTTTGACTTCCATGTTGTTTGCAGTTGCAAAGGCTTGTTGGTGCTCCCGATGGACACCGACCCCTCAACTCTCGACATCTGACATGGAACAGCTCATGCACAGCTCCTGGTCTTCCACAGCATTGCCTAGTCCTCCCAGCTGCTGAGTCAAGGTCACTGTCAGCTCTCCTGCAACTCCCGACATCGGTGGGCATTCGTCTTCCAGGTCTCCGGGTCACTCCTGAGTGACATAGACTCTGTCCTCTCTGCTTGCAGGTACTCTTCAACTTGAATCCACCTCGGATTTCACCGGACAGTTTCTCCTTCTCCAGCAGCGGCATTTTCCCGAAGTCCTCCATTGGGTTCGACGGTGGTTTCCGACACCACTTCACCCCTATGCATCCGCCTTCCCTGGTGTAGGTAACGTGGGTACTAGGGTATCCACGGGTGGGGTGGCTCTTCAACCTTCTGTCTTCCACGGGGTTTCTTCAGGGTCCACTGGGAAGGGTCCTTTCTCTTTAAAATTGCAACCGCGACTTACACTTTGATTTGTACGGAGAACGCGGTCGTCTTCCTACACTGCACACGATCTCCATGGGGCTCCTAGTCACTCACCTTGGGTGGTTCCTTGGGTCCGTGGCACTTCTACGTCCTCTGGACATTGTCTTGACATGAGTCGTGGTTCTTATACCACTTTCTTAGTGTATGGTTTGGTCCCCCCTGCGGTCCACTGTGTATTCTGTACTATTTACGTGATTTCTATGCAAAATATTGTGTGCATTGTGCATATCTCCGGGTAGGAGATATCTGTATGTGTTAGTAAGTATTATATATAAATACATATTTTTATAAATACATTGTGTGGTTCTTTTTCACTTAATCCATACCTATAAGATTGCATTCTGGTAAAACAAGCTGCTTTACACTCCTTCTGGGCTAAGCCTGAAGGCTGCTCTCTACAGCTACCACTTAGGAGCTTTCTAAAGTTGTCTAAGACCTCCTGAATCACCATAAGGGTTGTCTGGACTGGTGCAGGGTGTCCACTTGCATAAGTGTACATCATATACCAGGCCAGCCTCTCAAAATATACTATGGCTATTTCCCCTCAGGGCACTATAGGCTTTTAAAGTGACCTAGATGGAATGGAAACCTTTCACAAGTTAGTGTGGTGCCCCTATCCCAGGAGCCTGTCTGCTATTTCTATAAAGGTTTGAGTTGCTCAGCTTTGGGGAGTGCGGGCAGAGCTGGCATAAACCATCTGGAAATGGGTGCAGACTTTGTAATTTTAAGTATGATTCACTCGCTGGAATCTTCTGCTGGTGTCCACTCCGTTGGTAAAAGAGTGAGGCCCATATTTATCAAGGTTTTGCATCGCCCTTGTGCAACACAAGTGAGATTGCATGGCTTGATTAATCTAGATTAATGCAATGCAGAGCAAATCACTGCCCCAGGGAGATGTTCCATGGGTGGGGCGTGGATGTTCTCACACATCCATCCATGGATTTTGGAGCATTCACAGAATTACCATTAGTGGTAGAACTGAGAATGTGTCAAAATGCTACGACTCCCCAGTTGAGGTGTAACGAGGAGAAATATCTTTATTTTGCCTAGATGTTTTCTCTTTCTATGTGATCTGCACTCTGCAGCACACATAGAAAGAGGAAAATGCCTTTCAGGATTGTTTTTGTGCAGGACATTGTCCCCTCTCTGCACACAAACAATCATACCTACAACGCAGGCACCCTTGCACAATGACACAGTGGTGCCTGCGTTGGCGCTAGGCAGCCAAAAGTGCACCAGCGCTGGGAAAGGACAGAAATGAGCTGTATAATGTTAAATACAGTGCATTCCTGCCCTTTCACGCTGCACAGCACAGCAAGGTAGCTTGCTGCATTGCACTGCATGAAAGATTGATAAATCTGGCCCTGAATATCTAAATGAAACCCTCATTTTGAAGGCTAGTCATAAGACACTGACAAGGATGTTTCTGTTTGTTTTAACTGCAATGACTTGCATATTATCTCAATATCCGGAGATATTATCAAAGTATGGCATGTGATTAGAAACTGATAACTAACTATGCCATATGTATAAAATTCATCGATCGTCTGTAACACACAATTCTGTGACTAATATCCATTCTGAGTTATATGTTGTTCTTTATTGGGTATTTGCTTTACAATTTATTTTATGGATGTCTATCTTATTTTAATATTTTTCATCATGCAATAAACATTTATGTTATGTTATATTATGTTATGTTATTTTAGGTTAGGTTATGCATGCCATGTTATGGTATGTTATGTTATATTGCAAAAGGTGGCACCTAATACAATTCCCAATTGTCTAATTTGGGATTCCTCATTCATAGATACACTAGTTAGAGAAGTTCCTGTCTATCAGATCACAGAATAGGCATGGTAGTCTATCTGTTATTACAATGAAGTGGTAGTCTGAGGCCACACAGTATTTGGGGACACATGGATGCCATTTATCATCATTATACGACATCCATGTGCAATAAACTATAGCAGGACCAGCAAAGGAGAGAGGGTATGACTGAGCGCACAACCATTTGAACTTGTTGCTAAGGGCCAGTTTCACAGCTGTTTTCCAAGTCAATATTTTGAGCTTGATTCACAAAGCTAAATATGTGTATATATACTCACATGTAGATCTACTCCTACACCTAGAGGTAACTCCACTTGTTTGCTATTCATCATTTCTGTGTGGAGATTTAGACCTTGTGTACATTTACATGGATCCACTCCCTTTAATGGTGTTGAGAGAGCTATTACAAAAGAAAGTTACTACTACAGTAACAATACTACTAGTAATTTTTCCTCTGATGGTGGAGATTTCAGCCAGCAGGGTGGAGATGCCTCTATTTGAAATTATAAGGGAATAGTAATGCAGTTTATATTTTTGTTTACTATTTTAATATATATTATAAATATAAATTAATTTCAAATGTTAATTATTAACCTGAACTAACAAAATAACATTAAGGCATAAAATTAAATGTGCTTTGAAAAATAATATTTTTTAATATGATTTATTTTTTATAAATAGTCATTTTTAAACAGTAATTTTAAAAACACCCTCACTAACACTTTTTTGATCTAACTTTAGTAAAATTGATTAAAAGTTATGCATGTAATAAAAAAGATAAATGTAATGTTTTAAATAAGTTTAATATTAAGTTGAACAAGCATGCAATAAGTATACATAATTGTTAACACATAAACACACACACTTCTAACACAAAACTAAAGTAAGAACGTATTACCTTACCTAACCATAATGTCACTTTAATCTTCATTTTGTCAGAAAAATTATAGGGCTTTTTAATCATAATGTATGATCTTATTAACATACTCAACAATAATGTAACTTTAACCTTTGTTTTTTCAGTGATTTTCTGGATTTATTTGATTTTTTTCACCCAACTGCAATGCTGAGCACAGCTTTTGGCCTTGTACACCAGTGGGTTGGCTGCAGAGCCTGGCCTCTGGCCTGGCCCTGCGCCCAAACCCCCAGGTTGCCAACCCCTTGCAGACGGCCAACCATCCACCACACATGGCCTTTGGCACTGAGCACTAACAAACCCATGCAGCCACTCAGACACCCACTCACATACTGATACAGTCACACAGCCACTCAGATGAGGTGAGTTAGAAATAGTATGACTAATTACTCAGTAGTGGCTGATGCAAGTGATAAAGGTGGGGTGGGGGTGTGGGTGTGGGGGTGCAAGTGCGTGAAGAGGACATGGGAGAGAGGGAGCAGGAGGTTATAACTTAATAAAAAATAGACTTACCTTACGCTGCCAGCTGCCTCTGTGCTCCTCTGCTCCCGGCACAGGCTCCTAGAGTCCCCAACCAATCTCGACACTGCTCTCATGCTATGTATACAAGTATGAGAGCAGCTTGGAGATTGGCCTGAGCTGGCTGCATTGGCGCTCAGTCAGGGACAGGGAGCCTGGGCCCTTTCTCCACCCGGCTGTGCAGCACAGCTCGGGTGGAGAAACCTAAGTGCGCATGACAGTTTGGCCCACTTAAGTGCATCTACCACTACTCCTCCCAGTCCCAGCCCTGTTAACCTGGCCCCGCCCCGCTTTATGCTTGCGTTGGCTGCCAGACAGCAAAAAATAATAATGATAATAAAGGTTGTTTTATTATCGTTCTATTTTTAATTATCTGGCTTTTTGCAGGGGGGGCAACGTTCCTTCACCATTGCAGAGGAGTCACCACTGTAATTACTAGTACAGAAAAAATTGAAATTTTAATTTTGTTGTAGCTTAGTATATTTTTTTAAGTCTCAGAAACATTTACAGTACAGTTACAGTCACTGGATGATGTCATCAGTGATGTCATTGAGCATGTCAAGAGTGATGCAATATGTGAGGTCATAAGCAGTGTATTGCGGGGGCATAAGTTATAGTTAGCTCAGGTAACTATAACTGCTGAATTTCTATGGTTTTGTGCGTGTGAAATATAAGCCTAACTATAACGTTTTTCTTCAGTAAATTTCTAAGGTTTTTAAATTCTATTTCCTAACTATAATGTCCCCGTAGCCTCTGTTTTTTTGTGAATCTTTAAGGTCTTTTACATTCTATTTCCTAGCTAGAAACTCCCTGTAACCTTTGGTTTTTTCAGTGAATTTCTGAGATTTTTACATTCTATTTCCTAACTATAACGTCTGTATAACCTCTGGTTTTCTAGTGAATTTCTATGTTTTTATATTTTATTTCTTAACTATAACATCCTTGTAACCTTTGTTTTTTTTTGTGAATTTCTAAGTTTTGTTTTATTCTATTTCCTAACTATAACGTCCCTGTAACCTTTTATTTTTTCAGTGAATTTCTGAGGTTTTTCTAAAATACATTCCATAACTATAGCCTGAAATGTTTCATGATGGATGTAGAAGCACCTGTGTGGGTCTGTTAGTGGGTGTTTGAGTGCATTTGTCAGTGTGAGTGTGAATGTGTCAGTGAGTGTGTGTGTGAAGTGGTCTACGAGCTCATGAGTGGGTCTGTGAGTAACTGTGTGAATACCTCTATGGATTTGTCACTGGTTTTGTCAGTGCATCTGTGTGTCTGTAATTCAAAGTGCAAGTGGTGCTGTGGATCTTTGGGTGGGTATGTTAGTGTGTTTTTGGGTATATGAGTGGGTGTCTAAGTAGTCTTACTGTTTCTGCCATTCCATACTGATTATATTTAAAGAACAGAACCATGGTCTCTGCTCTTACAAGGAGATGTCCGTTTAGAATACATTCGCCACACTCAGTGAAGTTCAGATTTCACTCAAATGTATTTATCATGTATTCACTTCTGTTAAGGATTTCAGATCTTTTTTTAACATATGGTTTCTATTTGCCCAGCTTTGAAGATAGATTTGTTTCCATTTTTATGAAGTGGAGCTTTGCCTAGGGTTTGTGCTATGTTTATATTTGTAAGTGTTTCATGTAGAAGTTTAATTTTTCTACAATGAACCTAAAGATTTAAATGGAATCTCATTTTTTTAAGAAGAGACAAGTGATTTCTGGAAATTGTGTACTCATCTGGGTTACTTTCTACTGGGAATTAGTTAATATTTTGTTATTTTTATATGTCTACAACATATTATACACTATATTTGCAAAAATGGACCATTCATTTATATATTTCTCTGTCTCACTCCTTGTCATTTGCTTTAGCCAATTTTTTAAATTGTGTTTTTAAAAAAAATGTGTTTACTCTTTGCGAATTCATCATAAATTTGTCAAGAATTATCGCAATATGTATGTTTCAGTTTCGCAGAAAAGTCGTGAAGGCCGCGTGTTTTTCAAAAAGTGTAAAAACATATATACACATATTGCAAATATGGTTTGACAATAGTTGTTTACTAACATAGTGATTACATTTCTGTTTCTGTAATAATTTCTTAAATGTGTTTCCTGTTTTCGCGACAACGCCAGTAGTTGCGATAACATTGGTATTCATGAATATCATGTGACTATGCAAGAATGAGATTTGATTGGAGAATACAGTTTTCATTAATCTTAATAGGAAGACCCCATTCATTTCTCTGTTCTCAAATCTTCCATTCATTTTTGGACCAATCTTAGAAGCTGCCTTGTGCTTTTGCTATAGCACTGTGTTTAGAGTTTTTGAACTGTCATATTTTGCCTGCAAAATGGCAACAGGAGGTAATGAGCAGCAGGAGGTGCCACAGCAGCCAGAGGAGCAGGAGGTTGAACACCAAGAGTCTGGAGATGAAGGACCTGCGCCCAAAGAGCAGAGCTTTGCATGTGAATTTTTTTACAATTCCCTCTGCAGAGTCGATCACTGTTGCCAAATTTGTAAAATGTAGTTTATGTGGGAAGACCCTTTCAAGAGATACCAACAATAAATATTCCTGTGGTACCACTTCAATGTTGTACCATTTGAAGACTTACCACTCCAACAGTTTGAAGATGGTACGGAAGGAGAGAGATGGAGAGGGTCTATCTACATCTTCGGCTGTACCATCTGTCCCTAGGGAAAGAGTACCTACTGAAGTTGAGAGGCATCATCCCCAAATTGCCCCTGAGTTAAGGCGTGTTGGCACATATTGCCTTGACTGCAGCACTACACTCACAGCTGGTGAGCAGTCTGTTGATGCTATCACTGAAGCTGCAAGGCAACATTCTTGCACTGTTTTTGTGTTGCTTGTTGCAATTATTTCTCCCCCTCATCATTTTATGTGATAAAAATACAAAAAACAAAATGTTAGAAAATAAAAAAACACAGTTCTACAAAAAAAGAAGAAAAAAGTTCTCTTCAAAATCACCTTTTACGGTTTAAAAAAAGATAAAGTGTGCTGAATGGGTGAGTAAGTGGCTATGTGAAAGGAGGGATGGGTGAGTGAGTGAATGCATGAGTAGCTATATGGGTGAGTGAGTGGGTGTGTGAGTAGCTGTGTGGGTAAGTGAGTGGATGTATCAGTAACTGTATGGGTGAGTGTGTGCGTTTGTGACTGGTTGTAGGCCTGAGTGACTGGCTGTGTGAGTGGCCACATGGGAGAGTGAGTGGTTGTGGGAGTGGCTATATAGGTGAGTGAATGGTTGTGTGAGTGGCTGAATGGATGAGCTAATGCCTGTGCTAGTGGGTATATGGATTAGTGAGTGGGTGGGTGAGTGGTTGTATGAATGAGTGAATTCATGTGTGAGTAGCTGTATGGATGAGTGCTAGTGTGAGAGATTGTATGATTGAGTGGCTATGTGAATAGATGTATAGGTGAGTGAGTGCTATTGTGAGTGGCTGTATTGGTGAGTAACTGCTAATGTGAGCGGCTGTATTGGTGAGTGAGTGGGTATTTTTGTAGCTGCATGGGTGAATGAGTGCTAGTGTCTGTGTAGCTGTATGGATGAGTGAGTGGCTCTGTGAATAGATATATGGATGAGAGAGTGGGTGTGTGAGTGATTATATGGGTGAATGATTTGCTGTATGAGTGGCTATATGGGTGGGTGTGTAGGTGGGTGAGTGCCTGTTTGGGTGGGTGAATGGATGTGTGAGTTTCTGTATGGGTGATTGATTGCGTGTATCAGTGGCTGTAAGGGTGTATCAGTGGGTGTATAAGTGTCTGTATGTCTGTATGACTGGATGTGTGAGTGGCTGAATTGTGAGTGAGTGGATGCACGAGTGGCTCTATGGGTGAGTTAGTGGTTGTGTGAGTGGCTATATGGATGAGTGAGTGGTTGTGTATGTGGCCATATGGGAGAGTGAGTAGTTGTGGGAGTGGCTGTATAGGTGAGTGAATGGTTGTATGAGTGGCTATATGGGTGAGTTAGTACATGTGTCAGAGGCTAAATGGGTGAGTGAATGGGTGTGTGAGTGTTTGTATGAGTGAATGAGTGGATGTGTGAGTAGCTGTATGGGTGAGTGAATGCTAGTACTGGTGGATATATGGGTGAGTGAGTGGCAGTGTGAGTGGACATATGGGTAAGTGACTGCTACTGTGTTTGTCTGTATGGGTCACTGACTGCTTGTGTGAGTGGCTATATGGGTGACTGAGTGGGTGTGTGAGTAGCTGTATGGTGAGTGAGTGCTAGTGTGAGTGGCTGTGTGGATGAGTGAGCAGCTCTCTGAGTTGTATGTGTCAGTGAGCGGATATGTGAGCGGCTGTATGGGTGAGTGAGTGGGTATATTAGTGGCTGTATGGGTGAGTGAGTGGCTGTATGAGTGAGTGACTGGGTGTGTAAGTGGCTGAATGGGTGAGTGAGTGGCTGTTTGAGTGGTTGTTTAGTTAAGTGAGTTGGTGAGTGAGTGGATGTATTGGAGAGTGAGTGTCTGTGTGAATGGATGTGTGTTTGTGAGGGAATGACTGTTAGTCGCTGTATTGGTGATTGGATGCATGTGTGAGTGGCTGTATGGGTGAGAAATTACCTGTGTGAGTGTCTGTATAGGTGAGTGAATGGTTGTATGAGTGGCTGTATTGAAGGATGCCTTTGCACAATTAATGACACTATTCCCTAACTATATAATTATTTCTGAGCATCACACTAAATACATCACTATCTCAAAAACCCTATAAAAACATGTATGAGTCCCTGAGTGTGTCTGCGACTGCATGTACAAGAGTTTGAGCGGGTCTATCAGTGTGTGTATAACTGTCTGAGAATCTCTGTCAGAGGGTAACGAGAGTTTGACTGGGTCTATGAAAGTATGTGTGAGTGACTGACTGAATGTGTGAGTGAGTGTATGAGTCTCTGAGTGATTCTGTGAGTGGGTGTCTGAGTGAGTCTGTGAGTGAGTTCATCGGTGTTTGAGTATGCCTGAAACTGGGTGTATGAGTGTCTGAGTGGGTCTGTGAGTGGGTTCAGGAGTGTCTTAGTACATATGTTAGTGAGAGTATCAGTCTCAGATTGGGTCTGTAACTAGGTTTGTGAATGTATGAGTGGGTCTGTGAGAGGGTGCATGAGTGTCTCACTGCATCTGTTAGTGGAACTGTCAGTCTCAGAGTGTGTCCATGACTGGGTATGTAAGTCTATGAGTGAGTCTGTAAGTGGGTACAGGAGTGTCTGAGCAGGTCTGTCACTGGGTACATAAGTGTTTGAGTATATCTGTGAATATATGTGCTAGTGATTTAGTGGGTCTATGAGTGGCTGTGTGAGTGTCTGAGTTGGTCTGTGAGTGGGTGCAGAAGTGTCTCAATGGGTGTGTGAGTGAGTGCATGAGAATATGAGTGGGTCTGTGATGAGTGTGTGAATGTCTGAGTGGATCTGTGACTGGGTTTGTCAGTGTCTGAGTGGGTCTGTGAGTGGGTGCCTGAGTCTCGGACAGGATCTGTAAGTAGACGTATTAGTCTGTCAGTGGGTCCCTGAGTGGGTATCTGAGTGTCTGAGTGGGTATGTGAGTGAGTGTTTCAGAATATCAGTGAGTCTGTGAGTGAGTGTGTGAGTGCCTGTATGGGTCTCTGAGTGAGTGTACCAGAATGGATTGGGTCTCTTAGTGAGTGCATGAGTGTTTGAGTAGATCAGTGAGTGGGTGCATCAGTCTCTAAAAGGGTCTGTGAGTGGGTGTGTGAGTGTCTGAATGGGTCTTTGAGTGGGTGTATGAGTCTCTCAGTGGCTCCCTGATTGGGAGTGTGAGTGTCTGATTGGGTCTGTGAGTAGATGCATGAGTCTCTGATTGGGTCTGTGAGTAGGAGTATGAGTCTCTGAGTGAGTCTGTGAGTGGGTTCATGAAAGTCAGATTGAGTCTATGAGTGGATGTGTGAGTCTCTGAGTGTGTCTTTGAGTGGGTGCATAAGTGTCTGAGTAGGTCTGTGAGTGGGTGTGTGAGTGTATGACTGGGTTTGTGAGTGGGTGCATCAGTATCTGAGTGGGTAAGTAGGTGGGTGTCTGAGTCTCTGAATGGGTCTGTGAGTGGGGATATAAGTCTTAGAGTCAGTATGTGAGTCAGTGTGTGCGTTTCTGAGTGGATCTGTAACTGGGTGTTTAAGTGTCTGAGTGGATCTGTAAGTGGGTTCATGAGTGTTTGAGTATATCTGTGAGTGGGAGTGTCAGTCTCAGAGTAGGTCTGTGACTAGGTATATGAGCAGGTCTGTGAGAGGGTCCATGTGTGTCTCACTGGATCTGTTAGTGGAAGTATCAGTCTCAGAGTGGATCTGTGACTGACTATGTGAGTATATGAGTGGGTCTGTGAATGGGTGCATTAGTGTCTGAGCTGGTCTGTCATTGGGTGCATAAGTATTAAGTTAATCTGTGAGTATATGCACTAGTGTTTTAGTGGACCTGTGAGTGGGTGTGTGAGTGTCTGAGTTGGTCTGTGAGTGGGTGCATGAGTGTCTTAGTGGGTGTGTGAGTGAGTGCATGAGAATGGGAGTGGGTCTGCAATTGAGTGCATGAATGTCTGTGTGGTTCTGTGAGTGAGTGTCAGTGTCTGAGTGGGTCTCCAACAGTAACTATAATTGAACAGTCCATGCAATACATAGCCATCCTTCTAAATTCTGAGACCAACTCCACATGATGGCTTTCTAGTTCAGCTAGCACTTTTTCTCCTCGAACAGGTGGAGCACTAGATGATGTTGATGGTGCCACAGCTTCGCTGGCTTTCTTTGCTCTTTTTAAATCATTTTTGTGGTATGTTTTAAGATGGTAGAGCATAGACGTAGTACCACATCAGTACTTTTTGTTGGAGCCTCTAGACAAGTGCATTTGCTGGGTGATTGCATGACTGTATGGGCAATGACTGACTGATTGTATGAGTGCAAGTACACTGCCTGAGTGATTGCATGAGTGCAAGTGCAGTGCCTGGATGATTGGATGAGTGCAATGCAGTGCCTGGATGAATGGATGACTGCAAGTGCAGTGCCTGGGTAAATGGATGAGTACAAGTGTAGTGCCTGGGTGATTGCATGACAGCATGGGTAGTGCATGCATGCTTGGATGAGTGCATGTTTAGTGCCTGGGTGATAAAATGAGTGCATGAGTAGTGCCTAGGTGATTGGATGAATGTATGGGTAGTTGCTCAGTGGTTGCATGACTGCATGGGTAATGCCTGATGGATTTTATAAGTGCAAGTGTAGTGCCTGGATGATCGCATGATTGCAAGTGCAGTGCCCAGATCATTGGATGAGTGCAAGTGCAGTGCCTGGGTGATTGACTGAGTGCAAGTGCAGTGCCGGGGTGATTGCATGACTGCATGGGCAGTGTCTGAGTGAATGAATGAGTGCATGGGTAGTGCCAGGGGGTTTGTATGAGTGTAAGTGCAGTGCCTGGATGATTGGTTGAGTGCAAGTGCAGTGCCTGGGTAAATGGATAAGTGGAAATGTAGTTCCTTGGTGAATAGATGAGTGCAAGTGTAGTGCCTGTGTGATTAGATGAGTGCAAGTGCAATGCCTGGGTGCATAAATGAGTGTGAGTGCAGTGCCTGGGTAATAGCATGACTGTATGGGTAGTACCTGAGTGAATGGATGAGTGCATGGGTAGTGCCTGGGTGATTGTATGAGTACAAGTGCAGTGCCTGGATGAATGGATGAGTGCAAGTGCTGTGCCTGAGGGAATGGAAAAGTGCAAGTGCAGTGCCTGGGTGAATGGATGAGTGCAAGTGTAATGCCTGGGTTAATGAATGAGTGCAAGTGCAGTGCCTGAGTGATTGCATGACTGCATGGGTAGTACCTGAGTGAATGGATCACTCCATGGGTACCATCTGGGTGATTGGATGACTGCAAGTGTACTACCCAGGTGAATAGATGAGTGCAAGGGCATTGTGTAGATGAATGAAAGTGTAGTGCCTAGGCTTTTCCATGACTGCATGTTTAGTGTATGAGTGAAGGGAAGACTCCATGGATAGCACCTGTTTGACTGGATGAGCGCCTCACTAGCGTCTGGGAAACTGGATGAGTGCAAGTGCAGTGCCTGGGTGATTGCATGACTGCATGGGTAGTGCCTGAGTAAATGGGTGAGTGCAAGAGCAGTGCCTGGATAAGTGCATTAGTACAAATGCACGGCCTGGATGATTGGATGAGTGCAAGTGCAGCGTAGTGCCTAGGTCTATGGATGAGTGCAGGTGTAGTGCGTGGGTGATTAGATGAGTGCAAGTGCAATGCCTGGGTGAATGGATGAGTGCAAGTGCAGTGTCTAGGTGATTGCATGAGTGCCTGGGTAATGTCTAAGTGATTGTATGAGTGCAAGCGCAGTGCCTGGATAAGTGCATTAGTGCAAGTTCACTGCCTGAGTGATTGGATGAGTGCAAGTGCAATGTCTGGGTGAATGGATAAGTGCAAGTGTAGTGTTTGATTGAAATGATAAGTGCAAGTGTGATGCCTGGGTGAATAGATGAGTGGAAGTGAAGTGCCTAGGTGATTGCATAACTGCATGGGTAGTGACTGAGTGAATGGATGAGTGCATGCGTAGTGCCTAGGTGATTGTATGACTGCAAGTGCAGTGCTTCAATTATTGAGTGAGTGTAGGAGCAGTGCCTGGGTGAGGTGATAAGTGCAAGTCTAGTGCCTGAGTATATTTATAAGTGTAAGTGCATTGCCTGGGTGATTGCATGACTGTATATGCAATGCCTGACTGATTGCATGAGTGCAAGTACACTGCCTGTATGATTACCTGAGTGCGAGTGCAGTGCCTGGATGAGTCCAAGTGTACTGCCTGGGTGAATGGATAAGTACAAGTGCGGTGTCTGGATGAGTGCTAGTGTAGTACCTGGGTGAATGGATGAGTACACTTGTAGTATCTGAGTGATTGCATGACTGCATGGGTAATGACTGACTGATAGTATGAGTGCAAGTGCAGCGCCTGGATAATTGCATGAGTAGAAGTGCATGCCTGGATAATTGAATAAGTGCAATTGCAGTGCCTGGGTGAATGGATAAGTGCAAGTGTAGTGCCTGGTGAATGGGTGAGTGTAAGTGTAGTGCTTGGGTGATTGGATGAGAGCAAGTGCCATTCCTGGGTAAATGGATGAGTGCAAGTGCAGTGCCAGGGTTATTGCCCGACTGCCTGGGTAATGCCTGAGTGATTGTATGAGTTCAAGTGCACTGCTTTGGTGCATGGATAGTGCCTGGGTGATTGGACGAGTGCAAGTGCTGTGCCTGGATGATTGGATGAGTGCAAGTGCAGTGCCTGTGTGAATGGATAAGTGCAAGTGTAGTGCCTGAGTGAATGAATGAGTGCAAGTGCAGTGCAGTGCCTGGGTGATTCAGGACTGCATGGGTAGTGCCTGAATGAAGGGACGAGTGCATGGGTAGTGCCTGGGTGAATGTATGAGTGTAAGTGCAGTGCCTGGATGATTGGATGAGTGCAAGTGCAGTGCTTGGGTGAATGGATAAGTGCAAGTGTAGTGCCTGAGTAAATGAATGAGTGCAAGTGCACTGCCTGGGTGATTGCATGTCTGCATAGGTAGTACCTCAGTGAATGGATCACTCCATGGCTATCACCTGGGTTATTGGATGACTACTAGATGTCCCTCACGAGTCAAATGCAAAAGCTTCATGAAAGGGTTTCAATGCTTTTGCATTTGACTCATGAGGGACATCTAGTAACGACTAGTGGAACTGCAGCTTGATGTAATAATAATGTCAATGCTTTTGCATTTGACTCGTGAGGGACATCTAGTAACGACTAGTTGAACTGCAGCTCTTTGTAGAGTTATTTTGATATTGGACACTATAATATTCACTGCCCACTGCTAATCTCGTCCCATAATGCTTTGCAGGGCCTTTGGTTGGGATTGTATTTTTGCCCATAACTGTGCTTGGGGTGGTCCTAGGAGGAAGGGACCACCACTGAATCGTTCAGCATGATATGCTCTTTGTGTTCAAGGCATCTGCTTGGTCCTCCCCCTAGGTTAGGGGGGACCTCAAAATCATCACCTCTCTCATTGCCTAATATTTTCATTCTCAAAGTTCACTTTTGTGAATTGGTTATATGCTTTTTAGCATGTAAAATTGCTTTATCAAAGCATTTGTAGGTGTTGATGATTTTGCTGCTACGCTACGTGTTTTAGCACAGTTTTTGCACTGTGCTACTACGCATGCGCCGTGAGCATAGCGTCGTACTACGCCCAGGGTTAGTTACTATCTTAATGAAAGCAACTATATGTTAAAACTGCTTCTGATATTTTTATATCTGGTACAAAATGTCTACTAATTATGAAGCAGTCTTCATTTTTGGATATCCTTTTGTAAACATCATCCCTGTTAGGCCAAATGATGTCTAAAATGTTCTTGGTCCATGTATGAAAAACATAACACACAGTACTACGTAGAAGTTGCTGTAGCAGAAACAAAAGGATTAATTTTTTTAGTGGTGAGGAGACTTCTTAGATGCAAGTAAGGCTGCTGGTATTATAGTACCTCCATTTAGTTTTTATCTGTAGTAACAAAATGTACTCCTCTAAAGTTTTATAAATTCCTTTCCTGCAGTTAAAAAGAGTCTTTCATTTCTAACAGCTTGCTGTAGACAATACCCCTAATAGGCTGAATAATGTCTCGGAAACATATAATCCATATACATGTCAACACAATACCACATTTTGTTATCCTAAATGTCCTTAGAACTTCGGACTTCGGTTCTAGAAATAGGAGTTATGAATTTGGTAACCTTTTAGGTAGTCTTGATTTGAATGTCATTTGTATGTCATTGCACTCTGTCCATCCTGTTTGAAATCTTAAATATATTGTGTAGTGTCCAGAAGTTATATTAACTCCTTCATGAAATATGATTGCTGTAGTTGTGAAAGTTCTTTTTGAAATGGAAATTTGTCCTGCTATAAAGTTTGTAATTTCTGTTCTTAATTTATCACTATCCACTCTGCATCGTTGTAGCATGACTATGACATATTTTCGATACCTTTGTAGTAACAACGTAGACCTATGAACTGATCTGCAGTTTAGACAGATCAAATCTTGATGGGCATTTTTGGTTAGATTTTCAAGAGCACAGCTTTACAATCTGACAATGTCAAGTAGAGAAATCGTTCCAAATTGATTTCAGTGCTAGATGTAAATTCACAATCTTCACACTTATGGTTCCATTTATAAGTTAAACCAAATAATTCATTGATATTCACATCTTCTTCCTCTCATAGTCATGGCATTACATTAAAAATTCTTGAGCATCCTGCTGAAGATTTTGAGAAAATATTATTGATCCAGTACACTCATCTGTGGGTTTTCTTATTCCAGAAGCAACATGTATAATAGTTCTGTCACTTCTGAGTTCTTCATTAAACTACATAGTTGTGAAGACATTCTGTTATCTACTTTTTCTTTAATAGAATTTGTAAAATGAGGAAAATGGTACAGTCCATTTAACACTACATTTGCATAGCAATTCACACCAGATTTATTATCAAAGTGATAGCCTTCCATTTCCTGTGTTGTAGTTTTCTTTTCTTAGGACCTTGTCGTTTTCTTTTTCTTCATCTTTCTGTTGAGCTCTGCTTTCATATTTTAAGCTATGGACACATTATCAGTTTTTCAAACACAGGATACTGGCCTAAATGAGGAGCATATTGACCTCTTAACTGACTATACTCTCTTACACAGCTCAAGTCAGCACTTACTTTCTGCTCATCAAAATTAATTAGAAATAAACCAGACAATGTTCTAATTCACGACAAAGCTACATATGACATTCCTTCTTTGAATACACTACTACTAATATTAACAAGAGCAGTATCTACACTTAAACACTTAAACCTTGTGATTTGTGGATAGTTACTGCATACACTCAAAACATTGGGGACTGCTTCGCTGGACATACAAGTCTTTCACGAGTAGGGAGCGCATCTACCAATCTGCTTAACTTCACGAACATCATCAAATTTTGTGGCTAAGTATTCCACATCATTTCTGTTTGGATAATTATTACATTTCATAACTTTACCCATTGCACCATTCGCTAGCCCTTCTTCAACATTTAAATTACGACGTAGGATTACACGACAATTTGTACAAATAGGTAACTATTTTTCTAATCCTGCAGTTTTTGACACAGACTTTTCAAAAGTATCCAAATTTGATTGCAGTTTTTCTGTTAGCATCACTGTAACTCCTTGATGTTCCATTTAATCATTTGCTCTAATTTCGATGATCTTTTCTTTTTCCATTTGCAATAATTGTTCATTGAATTTACTACACTCCTCAATAGTTGGCATCAAACAAACAATAGACTTCTCTTCCTTAACCAAACTATACATTACTTATTCAGCTGAAACATTAGTTGGAAACAGATTTTTGATGAGACGGGTTTGTAATACTCTCTTTCCTTCTTTTATGAGGAATCCCACTCTTATGTCCTTTAGTATATCTCCGTATTGCATATACGATGCTTGCCACATATTTTTGATTAACTCTTTGTATTGAATATTTCCCAAATGTTTACATTTCCAATACTTCCTGGTGAATTCTTTGTTTCATTATGTAGTAGTTTCTTGAATACAGGTTTTCCTTTTACTGGAGTTAGTTGTGCAGGTCTCCAAAGGCTTTTAAGTGCTTTCCTCCAAAAAGCACGTCGTAGTCAATTTTTTAATATTTGCTGCATTCTTAAATATATAAAAGCTAGCATTAGGTTAGACACCATGCTGACTTCACCAATACTTAGTAGCTTTAATTACTTTAATACTCTTGCCACTTCATGACAAGCATCACCAGATAATTTGTTGTCATGTTCAACAGTCAGCATTAATAATTGATGAAGGGTAACTCCTTTAATATTATGTGCAGCTAAGCCTGTTGGTGCAGTAACTACACACGACAAATTGGAATCTGTTGTCTTCTGTAGATAACTTGTCAGTACTTTACTCAAGAACCTTTTTCCAGTTCCAGCTGGACCACACTCTTTTTCTCATGCAGAAATCCATGTTCTATTTTACCTTTTACTTCTTTAAAAATCTCTTTCTGATCTCTATTCAATTAATGTATTAGTTGTTCTAGATCCACTGTTTACTGTCTTACATACTGCATTGCATTCTCCACCCCATTCATGGCTATTGAAGCTTCATTTTGAATGATTGGCTGTCCAAGAGGATCTTGACATCCAGGTGCTGAACTTTGACAGCTCTGAGAACTCTCTCCTGCTATCTCCACAGCAATTGTTTCTTCTTGTTCAATATCATCTCTCAACATTTGAAGATACACTGGAAACGCAGAGCACTCAATGCTGTCTTTCACAGCATTGAATGAGTCTTCATTAGGCCTGGGCGGTAAATTCCGTTCCGCTCGCGGAATTTGCGGAATTTGGGTAATTTCGCGTTCCGCGGAGAACGCAGAATTACCAAAAATTCCGCGATCCGCGACTTCGCGGAATTTTTTGCTTGTTCGCGCTTTCAAAATGCGTGTTCGTGAGATACTTCTCCCCGAGCACGCAAACAGCATTCGCGAACAGGTAAAAAGCATCGCGAACGGGCGGAACAAGCAATTCCGTGTGTTCGCGGAACTTTTGCGTGCTCGTGGAGATTTTTTACCGTTTCGCGGAGCTTTGCGTAGCGCGACTACGCAAATTCCGCCCACCCTTAGTCTTCATAACAGTCAAATTCTCCAAGTAGCTCGCTTTCAGTTCGCCATGGCTTGAACAACTGTAACAAGGCTAAATAGAAAAACTCTCGTTTGTCTGGAGCTTGGCAACTTAGCTTTCGATGGTTGATTATATTTCTTTGTTATGTCTGACCAAACATCCTTTACATCCAACTACAGCAAATTTTCCTTTTTCTACGTTTTCACTAACATTATTTTGGAATGTATAACGTTGAAGTATTTCATAGAGACACATCCTTTCCAGATGAGGACTTCTTCTTGGATACATATCCAGCATGTTACTCTTCAGAATATCTGTACTGTGTGGCTCAAATTCCGCAAGATATTGGATTTCAGGAAAAGACTTCAGTACTCTGTTACAAGTATTAGCAAGCCCTAAACTCACCCATAGAACTCCTCTAGATTTAAAAAAATCAAACTAGCTGAGCTTAACTGGTCTACGCATTCATAACAGCCTATCTCTCTGTGAGAATGCATTTTCAAACTAAAACTGTCCAATTTCTTTGTATGACTCTTTTCTGCTGAAATCTCCTCCCACATCTCCTTCATCTCAGTTTTCTCTGACTTTGTAATATAAGAGGCAACGTGCCGAACAACAGCAAGTGGGTTTTCTGAAACTAACTGTACATCCATGTTTGCATTCCACATCTTCAGAATCACAGGGTTGTAGTAATTAATGTACTTGGAGGCCTCTGTTCTTCTTAGGTTGTATGTATTTTTCAGTGATTTTCTTGTAAGTGTATTGTCTGACTGCAGACAAGAAGCTGTTGACTCTTTCTTGTGAGATGACAGGTCGTGGGAATCTAAAATGACATCTTGTATAAAATTTCCCTTTTGCTCTGTATTTTCACTGACAGTATTTTCAGCATCTATGATTTTGGAATCATAGCAATTGTTTTCTGAATATTTTGTCACTACTCTCCTTTGGGATAGAGAAAGTTACATACTGCTCAATAAAAGACAAAACAGGCTCATCACTGTCTGTTCCAAACTTTGGGGCATCTTTTACCCACAACAGCATGTGATTATGGGGAGAACCTATGGCTTGGTACTATTTGCATCAAAAGAAATCAGTCACAGGAGGTTTTGTTCAAGATGAAAGCCATCATTGCTCGAAATCCGTGAATAAAATATCTGCAAACACAGTTCTCCTGGCATCTTTAGATGAATGTCCTTTATATTTGAATTTGCCTCCTATAAGAATTCTAGCAGGTCATCCCATACATACCCAGCACAACTGAGCATCAGAAATAAAGTAGTTGCTCCAAGGTTCCTCAACATGCACCTGAGTTCACCATGACGTGGATACCAATATTCATTAGTCCCAGATTGACATGCCATTAGGTTTATTAAATTGTATTCCAAGTGTTCATCCTTTAATTGAACTTTCTCCAGAAATTCTCTTGCTGATATATTCTGCAAATTAATTCCTGTTTTTAAAATGTGATTCAAAGCATATGAGAGGCCAGGCAAGTCACTCTCAAATAGTAGGCGAAATATATACGGAATACACTGACGTAATCTAGGGTCTTCTGAATAAATTCTAGTAGATCTATACTCAGCTGCAGGTAATTGCAGAGGCTGCTCGTCATACCTGCCACCTACTTCAGTAGGAAAAAGATGTGGGAAACATAGAGCATCTAAACTTTCCTCCCACACACTTAATGGAAATCCTTTCACCTCCTTCATTTGAAACAGATCAATGGCATCACCAATAACCTTTTTAGAATGCAATGGGTGGATACTATGTTCATAAATTTCTTCTGTTCTTCTGTTCTGGACTGATCCACCTTCTCAATCTGACCTGTTGATGAAAATGTGAGATCCTCCCTATGTGTGATATCTTGCAGGCTTTCTACATTTCAATAGCAAACATTATTTTGTACCAGACATAAAGTTGTTTTTTAACGTTGACAACATCTACTAACGTCTGCCATATCTTTTTGCTCTTAGTAGGCACACCATTTACAAGAATTACAAGTCCTTCTTCTAAATCTCTACCTACCCCTACAGTTTCAATATTTTTCTCGAAATCTAATGTTAAATACACGACTCTATCTTTTAGACCTTTCTGCAGCTCTGTTGGCGGTAACTTGCCTGTCTTTGGCTCCATACGGACTATAGCCAGAAATGGATTTATACTTTGGATAAGAATGGACTCATAAATATTTAAACCTTGAAGTGCTTCTGGAATGGAAACCAGTTCTAACCTGCTATGCACAGCTATAGCAGGCATTTTATTATCTTCTAATTTATTGTAACGGTACTTACATATAACATGCTGTGTGGACAAGTCAAAGCGTTCCTCTACAAATAAGTACACAGCTAACTTTTGCCAGTTATCATTATTTTCTTTTTCACTTTTTAAATGCAAGTCAACAGTCCGTGTTTGAATCTTGTAGTGAGTGTGTCGACGTTGTATAAAAACATACTCTGGTTTTTCAGAGCATACTGTGTTAAATTTTGTAATCTCTTCTTCAAAACTATCAACTGTAATACCTGTGGCCTGTTCTGCAACTCCTCCTGTTTTTTGTTTAAATCTTTTTATTGACATTTTCTCATTTTAATCAAACAACATGAACAAGGCATAGATACCATGCATAGATACTTTCAAGTGCCTCGATATCCAGTACAGTACCTTATAAACAAAAGAGTTATTCAACAGAATACTGAGAGAAGACTCATGACAGAGTCAGTATAGAGGGCGTAACAATACCGTAGAGTCTTACCATTGACCAGTCTTTAGGTACCTCGGACATGGTATAGCCTAGGCCAAACTGTGGACATAGGGTACAACAAAATGTGGACAACTTAATGGAAGGAGGGGTAAGGGAGTCACGTGAGACCTGCTGCCACATGTGGGATAACAGAGTGGGCCAGACCCATCAGAGCTTAATGACAGTGACATTATAAAGCGGGGCCATACCTCTCCGGGGGGCGGCACCACTCTACCCATGTGCCCCCGGAGGGTGAGCGTTGGGTGTCAGACCTGGATACCGTCTCAAGGCTCCCCTGCGTTAGTAACTATGTCCTGTAGCTTCAACACCATAGTATCCCATTGAGACTCTAGGGGAAACTTACGGATACCAAGTAGGTCCTCTCTACGCAGAGCCAATCCCTCCGCCCTAGCCCAATTAAGCAGGGACCGGTGCCAGGCTAATGTGTGAGGTGCCAGAGGAGACTTCCAACGCTTGGTAATCAGGCGTTTCGCTACTACTAGGCCCAGATCGAGAAAACGGGTGGTAGCCCTGTGGTTCTTATTCCTGCTGAATAGGTGCAGTATATGTACCTCCCATCTGGCCGGGACAGCGCGAGATGTGCGAGCGGCCAGTGTGGTTGCCACGCTGTTCCAGTGTTCTTCTAATACAGGGCAATGCCACAACATGTGGAGTATGTCCTCGTCTAGCTAATGGCATTGAGGGCAGGACACGTCTGTGCTGAGGAAGTATTTATTGATTTGAGCTGGGGTGAGATAAGCCCGATGTAACACAAAGGGGCCGATTCCGATTCGGGCCGGAAAACGTACCGACTGATTCGGTCCGGGAATAAAGTCCGACCGACACGTACCTGCGCCGTCCGACCCGGGTAGTACGATGAAATGCATGGGAAACACGACCGACTCGTACGGAACTCAAGGCGAACGACCGACCCGGACGGAAACAAGCTATCCGGCCAGGAAAACACGCGAATCGAACCGACCGACACGCACCAGGAAATAACCCGAACGAAACGTACCCGCGAACTCCGACCCGCGCAGTACGATGCAATGGGTGCAAATACAGACCGATTCGCACGGAGCCCAAGCCGTACGACCGACACGCGTACAAAAGCCAGCCGGACAAACACAATACTCCGCGACCGACGCGTACGCTGCATATGAAACTGAGCTGAAACACAGCGGGAACGACTCGGAGAGGCGCGCACTAGACAACTGCAACGTCCTACTCGGTCAGAAGAACAACTCCTACATGCACAATAATCACAAATGAAAAAATACAAAAAAAAAGGGCCAAACAAGCATTGACAAAGCCAATAAATACAGGGGGTGAAAAAATGGAACAAGGACACACCCCCAACTCCACCTACATAAAGGCCACAAATCCCTACCATGATCCTTTGCAAATTCCACTGACCTGCCAGCAGAGAACACCATCACACAGCAAACACAGACACACACAGCCCATCCAACACAAAAGCCACACACCAGTAGCACCTCAACAAATAGCACCCTCACACACACCCAGCAAAACCTACACTCACACACCCTCACTTGCACACACACACATCAATCACCACCACCACCCATCACCATGCCCCTAAAGAAGAATCCAAAGTTCCTAGATAGTGAATTGGAAGTCATGGTAGACGAGATCCTGAGGGTAGAGCCACAGTTGTTTGGCACATTGGTCCAACAGACCCCCATGTCGCAGAAAACCAAGATGTGGGCGAGGATCGTCGACAGGGTGAACGCACAATCACCATGTTTGCGCACAAAGGAAGACATCCAGAACAGGTGGTATGATGTGCGCAGGAGGGTCAGGGACCTACTGAAGAAGGATTACCTCCTGAGCCAGCACACCGGCAGTGGCCCTCCTGCCAAACCAGTATACCTCAGGCCCTGGGAGGAGAAGGTGCGGGCCATCCTACCACCAGTGAGCGTATATGGACTAACAAACATCCCAGAGCCTGGTGAGTACACAACTAATATACACAATATTGTGTGCCAATACACACACATCACTGTCAAGGGGACAGTCAAACCATGTACCCCTAGCAAATGAACAGCAACCAAAAGATAATCATCCCAAGAAGTGTATGTTAGTCAGATAAACACAATACATGCCATGTCATAGTGATATGTAACTGTGTCATGACATGTACAAATCCAATACCAAATTGAGCTAGGCAGTGGCACAAATCTAACCAACAAACACTGTCAGATATTAAGCCACCACTAGAACACCACCTCACAGGAAGCTCACAGAAAGGAAGGAATCCTGTGTATGCTGGTGAAGTCAGTGTAACCAAGAGCATGATGGGACTCGTAGTAACAGATAATGGGCAGCCTCACATTTGGACCATCAACACCACTCTGAACCATGCTCACATCACAGGGAGTGGATAAGGACTGACAAGATGGCTGACACTGGGTACTGCTGTGGGGTGCACAAGGCCCTGCTGGGAACTGTGCACCAACCAACAGCAGGACACCACTGACTGACATCCTGAAAGACAACTTGCACTCCCTGCAATGCAAGCACGTTGCATGGTGGGATATCTGGCTGGGTTGGAAGGAGGACTCACAGCACTGACCATAGTTACAAGCAGCTCACCTCACACACACCCTCAACACAAACTCCACATAACCCACCTGGGAGAATGCAATGCCTCACATACCAAATGAAGATCCCACAAAGAACCACCACCCTGGGTAATGCTGTGTGAAGCACAGGGACACCCTTGGGACTTGTAGCCAAACAAACGCAAGAACAACACTGTCAGCCTTCCTGTCAGCACAGGCACACTACCCCACAGGGAAGCAGAGTCAAAAGGAAGGAAGTACGGGCATGCTGGGAAGGGGGGTGTAGGCAATAGCATGATAGGAGTTGTAGTCACAGATACTGCTCACCCTCACAATTGGCCCATCAACACCACTCTGAACCATGCTCACATCACAGGGAGTGGATAAGGACTGACAAGATGGCTGAAACTGGGTACTGCTGTGGGGTGCACAAGGCCCTGCTGGGAATTGTGCAACAACCAACAGCAGGACACCACTGTCAGCCATCTTGCCATTGCTGTCACACTCACACACAGTGAAGTCCACTCAAAAGGAAGGAAGTATGGGCATGCTGGGAAGGGGGTGTAGGCAATAGCATGATGGGAGTTGTAGTCACAGATACTGCTCACCCTCACAATTGGCCCATCAACACCACTCTGAACCAAGCTCACATCACAGGGAGTGGATAAGGACTGACAAGATGGCTGACACTGGGTACTGCTGTGGGGTGCACAAGGCCCTGCTGGGAACTGTGCACCAACCAACAGCAGGACACCACTGACTGACATCCTGAAAGACAACTTGCACTCCCTGCAATGCAAGCACTTTGCATGGTGGGATATCTGGCTGGGTGGGAAGGAGGACTCACAGCACTGACCATAGTTACAAGCAGCTCACCTCACACACACCCTCAACACAAACTCCACATAACCCACCTGGGAGAATGCAATGCCTCACATACCAAATGAAGATCCCACAAAGAACCACCACCCTGGGTAATGCTGTGTGAAGCATAGGGACACTCTTGGGACTTGTAGCCAAAGAAACACAAGGACAACACTGTCAGCCTTCCTGTCAGCACAGGCACACTACCCCACAGGGAAGCAGAGTCAAAAGGAAGGCAGTATGGGCATTCTGGGAAGGGGGGTGTAGGCAATAGCATGATGGGAGTTGTAGTCACAGATACTGCTCACCCTCACAATTGGCCCATCAACACCACTCTGAACCATGCCCACATCACAGGGAGTGGATAAGGTCTGACAAGATGGCTGACACTGGGTACTGCTGTGGGGTGCACAAGGCCCTGCTGGGAACTGTGCAACAACCAACAGCAAGACACCACTGAATGACATCCTGAGAGTCAACCTGAACCCACTGCAAGGGTGGCATGCGTCATGGTGGGATAACTGGGCTAGGTGGAGAAGGATGGCCGGATGTCCACCAAATACAACCAATGCTGGCCATGCACACACCTCAACATTCACATTGAAATGCCCCAGGTATGCATGACAGTGTACCACACCAATATCAACCTCTTACTGTGACAACTTAGGACAATGCAATGTACATGCCCGCATCCAGAGGTACAGTCACAACTGTCAGGTGTGTGAACCATTGATGCCTGTAGAAACATAACATACAATGTGTGTCTCTTCCAAATACAGGTGATGATGATGGGGACACAGCAGCAGGCGAGGAGGAGTCCCTGTCCCAGGCTCCGGGGAACACAGAGCTCACTGGTGTGGAACAGCCTCTGCCCTCCTCGGATGGCGAAGACCTACCTGGCACCTCCGGTGTGAGTCATCTTGCAGCACCAGCTGGAACAACATCTGCACCCCCTGCACCCACCCCTCCAACAACTGCCAACACACAGACCACCCCCGCCGACACGGACAGACCAAGGACCACCGATGACAACAGCATAGGGCCCCAGGCCCACCGTGGAGCAATGGACGACAACACCACTAACAACCCCCAAGGGGGCCTCGGGTCACCTGTGCGTGCCATCGCAGGCCCTGCATGTGTCGCCAGGGGTGGTGGGAGGGGTGGTAGACATAGGTCGCTGCTTGCAGAGGGGTCTGGACTACATGATGACCCACAACTGGCACGCATCGCTGATGCATACCAGGATAGCACCGGAGAGGTCAGACAGGTAGTGGGGATCCTCAAGGACATACAACAGCAGCAGGCTGCCCATCATGCCCGCTTGGACTCCCAAATGTCCTGTGTGGAGACACACATGTCCCGTGTGGAGCACCAACATGGCCACACCTCCCTGTGTGCCCACAACATCTTGTGCTGCAACAACTGACACCGCCACAGGGAGGGAGGAGGACTCTGGCGGAGACTCCCCTGCACCGCAGCAGCCTGCATGTGAGGGTCCCCCCCCAAAGAAGAGGGGTTGTCCGAGGAAGGAAAACTGAGAGGTTGATGGCCACGTACATCCCCCAGGAAGCCAACACCTGTTCCGGAAATTCTCCTTTGTGTGCAAACGTTTCACCCTGTCGAATGCAACACTACTCTCCCACATGACATGGGGAGTTCAAGTTGGACTAATGTATCATATGACTGTGGACTTCACTCAGGACATTTCTGCTACCAAGACTTCCAACTCATCTGGGAACTTTGGATCACAATCCCAATGTACAGCACCCACCATCCTGTGCACTATACACACACACATTTCTGTAAATAAAATCACTAGTACACCATACTTGCCTCGGTTGTTATTCAAATGTGGATACTGTTATGTGATGATGATCTGCTAAATTACACTGTGTATGCTAACTGCCACAGCAAGTACAACACCGTCGTGTGAGTCATGGTGACGTGACACATATGAGGGAGACACACCACTAGGGCTACACAACACAGAGACACCAGGGCCATCGGACTCATCGCCCACAGTGATGTTGCCAGGAAATACAGTGGAATGCACAGACACCACACCTATTCAGAGTCTGTGGCAACTAGCCCACAGGTGCAGTAAGCAAATGTCAGTCAGATGTGTGACCACAGACAACGCACATCCCAAAGTGAAGCACAGGCTGATTACACATTTGCAAAATGTTGTTTCCACTACAGATGCAAGGTTTACTCACGTGGCAGTGGCCACACAGTCAACAAGTGCAGAAGATATGAAGTCCAGGGGTGTGTGGCACATCACTTGTAGGCAAACTACTGCTGCCACCCTGAAAGCAGAATCATGGTGTCGGGGGATCCAAGTTGACCAAAGTACTCAGTAAGCACCCTGTGAGGGACAGACATGACACACAGTTAAAACCACTGAAGAACTGGACAGAACTGCAATAATCATGCCCAATACATGTCACAAGACAACTACACAAAACCAAGTTAGCATGTCAAAACTGTTGGGGAGTACAGACTACCTGTAAGGACACATTGCTGCATGCATCCAGTCAAGTAGCACATGGCCACACTCAAATAGCACCAGAGCACCACCCACACATATCATGCAAACTCAAATCATTCACATTACATCTCCCTGGATACTCACATTCAGCTGAAGAAGTTGGTGATGAGCTGTGTGTGAACATCACCATCATCATCATCATCATCACTGGCATCGTGGTCCAGGCCAGGATCCTTCACAGGTGGCGGACGTTGGTCATCGTCATCCAGGATGAGAGGCAACTCCTTCCGCACTGCCAGGTTGTGTAGCATGCAGCAGACGATGACAATCTTGCACACCTTTGCTGGGGCATATGGGAGGGCCCCTCCTGTCTTGTCCAGGCAGCGGAAGCAGCTCTTCAGGAGACCAAAGGTCCGCTCAATCACTCTCCTGGTCCGACCATGTGCCTCATTGTAGCGCATCTGGGCTGGTGTCACAGGGTTCCTGAGGGGTGTCAGCAACCACGGCATGTTGGGGTATCCGGAGTCACCTACGGACAGACAAGTGCACATTAGCTGAGTTGGAAAAGTGGGTGGAATACTACAGATCAGAACACACACAATGGTACAAAGTCAGTACACACTGACAAGCCAGGCACGCTGGTTCTGCATCTGTGCCATCATCCTTGGGATGCGTCTACTCCTCATCACGTAGGCATCGTGTGCTGAACCAGGGAAACGGGCACACACATGTGTGATGCTCATATCTGCAAGACACACTACCAGAGCATTGATCGAATGGTAATGTTTATGGTTCCGGTATGCCTGCTCATGTGCCTGTGGTGGTATCAAAGCCACATGTGTCCCATCAATGGAGCCAATGACATGTGGCATCCTCCCCAGGGCATAGAAGTCACTCTTGACGTCAGTGAGTTGTTGACATGTAGGGAAATAGATGTACTGGTTCAGGCATCTCAACATTGCCTCCAAAACATCGCGTAGCACACGGCTGAACATAGTCTGTGACATCCCACCGGCAGTCGCCACAGTGTGTTGAAAGGTACCGGTGGCAAAGAAGTGTAGGGCTGCCATTACCTTCACCTTGGGGGTCAGCGCCGTAGGGTACGGCCGGCCAGGTTGCAAATGTGGTGCCAAGCGCACTGCCAAATCCTCAATCAGCTGCCTGGTGAAGCGGTACCGTCGGATGCTGTCACGTTCCACCATCGTTGCCAGGTCAGGGAATGGTCTATGGACAGCTGGAGCCCTGCAGTGCATAGGTTGAAGAAAGAAAGATTGTCAGTCACCCCACATATGTGCCATTCACCATACTCAATTTCACATGATACATCATTACGAGACACAAGTACTTGATGTGTGTGCCGTTCTGTTCGGCCATAACTCGCACCTACATGCCCATCATCTAACTTCTCAGTACAACATGTGAGCACAACTGGTACCAGGTTGTGCTATGGGAAACCATTAGGCTGTGTCACAGTCCCCATTTACTGCTGTCACGTTCCACACACACACCACAGTGACATGTCTGGACAGATGCGCCACAGGCATCACAGCTCATTGACAGGTAGATTCCCAGTGACCCTGTCTTGCCACATGGACACTGGCATGACATAGCGTATCATGTACACGTCAGAAAAACAAAGATGACTCCCACAGGTAGTGGCCCCTGTCGCCTCCGCAGGACAGACATGGACGCCAGTGACGCAACATCAAAGTCCATGCACAAACAACGTTGATGTGGAGACTGTCTCCCATCGTGCACATGGAATCAGAGACATCGGAAACACAACATGCACACAGACTGTGGAGAAACATCACTATTGTGGCAATGGGCCATCCTGTGACGTACATGCCTTCCCCCATGGGACCCTGGGGGTATGTGACATGTCACACACATACACAACCTGGAAATGTGACCATGCCACATGCTCCGAAATGAACTGTTGCACATCACAGTGGTCATGTGCACAACACACAAGGACCCTGTCCCCATGAACACATGCAGAGCCTGGGTGTGGCTGCCCACAAGTGCCACCACAGAAACCACATGTTAACCCCCATACACAGAAAAGGTAATGCAGCCTTACATGCCTTAGGAAACAGTGTGGACTGGGTGTGGTGTTGTAGGTGTGCCCCTGGGTCTCTGGCAGGTGTATGTGGCTGGCATACGTTCACCAGTGACAAGCATGGTGACATATGCGACTGACCAGTACAGGTACGCGTTTTACAGCAATGGACCGATCGGTGTGCCCGGCCGGCCCATTGCATCTGTTGTGAGCAGGTACGCGTTGTACGGCAATGGACCGATCGGTGTGCCCGGCCGGCCCATTGCATCTGTTGTGAGCGGGTACGCGTTGTATCCCGAAATACGCGTTGTACAGCAATGGACCGATCGGTGTGCCCGGCCGGCCCATTGCATCTGTTGTGAGCGGGTACGCGTTGTACAGCAATGGACCGATCGGTGTGCCGGCCGGCCCATTGCATCTGTTGTGAGCGGGTACGCGTTGTATCCCGAAATAAGCGTTGTACAGCAATGGACCGATCGGTGTGCCCGGCCGGCCCATTGCATCTGTTGTGAGCGGGTACGCGTTGTATCCCGAAATACGCATTGTACAGCAATGGACAGATCGGTGCGCACACATTGGCTGGGGCCTGGCATGGCAACGGACGCGTTTTCGAAGCTCCAACGAGTCTGATGCAGTGAATTCAGTTGGCCAGCCACAACAATGTTGCAAAATCATGGGTGTCATGAAGTTGAAGATTTGAAGGATGCTGTGGGCATGTATTAGTGCTGCTATTCCATGGATTGGTCAGATTCAGAAGATGCAAACGACTTGGACCTATCACTTTGGACACATGGGACAGTATCTGCCTCTGCAGCACACATATAATGCTGGCTGTTCCCCTGAGAGCTCACTTGCCTGCACTACATGCTCCAGGACGACATCTGCAACCAACACTGCTGCTGTATATGCATCCTCTGGCTACTACAATGGCACGTACTGTGGAGAGAGCCCCAGCCTTCAGCCTTGAGGAGAACCAGGCCCTGCTGGACAACCTCCTTCCACAGTACAGCAAGCTGTATGGGAAACCAGGGAGCAGGTGAGTGTGCTGTCCACTGCCTTACTAATTGTGCATGTTGTCTGACTAGCAGGACTTACAGTGTGCACACCACTGGCTAGCATGCTCACTGAGTAGTTGTCACACCCCAAAGTGTGTAGTTACAGGCACTGAACAGGTACAGTGCAGTAACAGTGCTTTCCAACAAGGTTTACTTCCCATGCAATGATACCATGTAGTGACTGCTGGCAAACTGTTCATAGCCATTGTTGCACTGCCTATGTACATCATATGCCCCTGTGATTGAGACATGTATCTCCAACTGTGTGATGCACGTATATGTTGTATGTGTAGTAATGGCCTTTTCACTTTGTCATCCTCACAGGTTGATGCCCACCAGAAGCAGGAAATCTGGCTGACCATCGCCCGGGCAGTAAGATCCGTGGGGGTCTACAGGCGCAGGATCCGCAACTGCCAGAAGAGGTGGCAGGACCTTCGGGGCTGGACCCGGAGGATCGCAAGGGTCCAGCTGAAGCTGTCGCCTCCTTGCAGGAGGGACGGACACCGGACCCTGCCCCCCACATGCTCCGGATCCTGCCGGTGGTCTTCCCTGACCTGGATGGGCAGCTGAAGGGCAGACAGCAGCAAGGAGGGGGTGAGTCCATGACTGCACTGTGCACTTTGTCTGATATGCTATGTGCCCTCTTCGGGCCTGGTTAAACTTCCACAGTACATCAGTCATGTGGTCCAGGACCCATGTCCCTCATTTGTGACATGCCCACTTCTCCTCTGATACGCATATGTGTGGCCCTTACAGTCAGGAACTTGTGTCACTTGGGGACTGTGTCATTGCATTTAGCTTTGCTCAAGATGGGGGACAGCATTTGTTCCCGTGACTATGTTGTGTGATTCATGGGTGGGTCAATTGCTTACACAATGCCTAAGTTCTGACATGTAATCTGGGTGTAACTTTGATATGTGATCCACTTGCTGATCTGAATCACCACATGTCCCTGGGGAATTTGGCACACACCCATGCTGCCGGTGGGAACAATGTTTGGGCCTCAGGAGTATGTGTATCAAGTGTGTCACACATGCTTAGCCACCTGCCTACTGTCCATGACTCATCCCTCTTACAGGTGGAGCTGGACAGTCATGCCTACTCCAGGGCATACAATACACTCTGTACTCCCACTCCCGTGTATCATCTGGCATGTTGTGATCAGTGAAATGTACCCTCAGGTGTCTGCCTCTGTCTCATTGTGCTGTGTCTTCGTTGTCAGGACTACTGGTATGTTTATCGGTTAGGGCTCAGCATGCCATCGGAGATGTGACCATGATAGACGATACTTCTGTGACTTATAGGTGTCTGATCACTTGACTGTGCACACAGGTGTATGCGACTGTGACTTTCAGCCAGCTGTTTTACATTCACAGCACACTGTGAGTGCTCATGTTCAGAGAGTTGTGTTCATGTCCCCCATATGTCCGATTGGTATGACGTGGACAAATAGTAGTTCAGATGATGTGGTTTTTGGGGGATGGACATGTGCACTTGTCAGTTACATAACTTGCTTTCCCCATGTCCTAGGATTGTGACACAGTGCAGACTGTTGTTGGCTGGCTGCCATGGCCATGTGACAGGAGACAGTGATGTATGACTTTGCACGCATGCCTGTGTCATGGCATTAAACTTCCTAAGACTGATCCTGCAGGGTAGTGACATGTGCAACATGCACCCCATTGTGGCATTGACTATCCGGACATGGGTGCATCATGGTGTCTGGTGCTGGTATGCATCACATTCATTTTTATTTAGACTCTGGCCATCCCTTTATCCGGACACCTGCACTGACTCAGTGGCAAGAGATGTGATGTGTGCATGTTCACATACTTCATCGTGTTCCCTGCAATGTCCAACAACTGTGTAGGTGGTGCATGTCTCCACACTGGGGTCTTACCATCAGACAGGCACCAGACAGATGGGTGCAAGGGCAGGAGGGGTGTGAGTCCCATGGTTGACCATCAGACTGACAATTGGCTTCCCCGAATCTGTGTGAGGACTTTAGGCAATGTTCAACTAAGGATGCCAGGGCTTGCTCTGTGATGTGCTGTACTTACTGTGGTGTGTGCGGTCAGTGCAGGTGACTGATGTTTGCCTGTTTCCCTAATTGTTTGCAGATACATCCACGGCCACAGGAGGGGACAGCTCCACGGACCAGGAGGAGCAGCGGAACCAGACTGGGTCAGCATCCGACGAGTGGTCAGAGGGACCCAGTGGCACAGAGGGCGAGGGAGCCACACCGGGAGTCCTCAGCACCATCCACCTCAGCTGAGGACCACAGCAGCTCGGAGGATGACTCCCTTGTGGAGGCGGGTCTCAGCAGCCACCAAAGGCCAGCTAGTCTGTCTGGCCCCGCCACCACCACCACCACCACCACCACCACCACCACCGCCCTCCCATTGGCTCCCATTCCTGAGGTCCGTGGAGGCTCCCATGCTCGGGAGCGTGTCTCCTTCGTGCCAGGCACCGCACCCCTGCCCCTGTGTCCCCTGCTGCCCTGAGTGAGGAGTCTGTGTACCTCCTTCGGCAGCTCCATGTAGGGTAGACAGCAATGCTGAGTGTCCTCCATGCACACACCACTCTGTTGACACAGCTGGTGTCGTTCATGGAGGGCATCTTGGCAGGTATGTCTGCCCTACAGAGGAGCAATAAGTCCATGGACTCCTCCCTGACGGCAGCCGTGTCCCTCCTCCAACAGTCCCTCACCCCTCCCACCTCTGCCCCATCCACACTTCCTGCCACCCTACCTGTCCAAAGCACATGCACACCTGCACACCTGCACAATCACCCAAACACACAGACACGAGCAGCACAGACACACCCAAGAGAAAGGCAAGACGTGCACACAAGCATCCTCAGGGGACTGATACCACACACACAGGGGATGGGTAACAGACACACACACAGGCATCCACAGTCACTCTGCAGTCCTCCAAATCCTCTCCCTCCAAGAACCCTTCCCTTGCCTCACCTGCTACCCCACCTACACAGCAGATCTTCCTCTGTGACCTCGGCCTCTTCCCCTCTGATCTTGCTGATCCAGCATACCGGGGGAAGAGGAAGTCCACCCACACAGAGGAGTGCCCCTCGCCCCGGACACCCTCCCCCAGGCGCACGCAGACACAGGACCCCATTCGGAAGTCCCCCGGACCAGGAAGAGCAAGACCCCACCACCACCACGCAGCTCTACCACCCAGTCTCTCTCCTCCATCCCCCAGGCCACCACTCCACAGGTTCCCCCGCCACACCCTGCCCCAGGTTCCCCCACACACCGATACCGCATCCCCAGACTGCTTAGGCCCTCCCCCTGCCACTTGCTCTTCCACCCCCAACCCAGACGCTCTGCCTGTTAGTGCCACTGGTGTGGAGACCGGGTCCCCTCCCTCTGTCCTGCCCACCTCATCTGCCCACCCTTCCACTCCCTTGGAGTCATGCACTGCAGTGGAGTCCACAACCACCCCGTCTGACTCGGGCACTGCAGTGGGGACCCAGTCCACTACATCAGACCAGCCCACTGCAGTGGTTGCAGCACCCACACGAACTGACTTGTGTACCAGAGTGGTGCCGGCCCCCCCTGAGTCAGACACCTCCACTGCAGTTGCCTGTGACACTCCTGCACCCACCACCCCTTCACTGCCTCACTCTGCAATCCCCTGATCCTGTCCCTGCGGTGCCTGGCCTGCCCCTTGTATGCCCCTCCAAGGGGGATGTCCCCTGTCCGTACCAGTGCAGGCAAGCACTGGGTGACCAGTTGTCACTTATCACCCTGTTGGGACTGTGATTTTGGACTGGCCATTGGCCTTAGTTTCTTTTGGACTTCAGAGTTTTCCTTGACATTTGCTGAATAAAGCCTCTTTTTGTTTAATTGTGGGTTTTCTTTTGATGTACATGATGTGGATGAGTAGCATCCTGCATTTGCAGTTGTAATAGTGTTCATAGCAGGTAAATGAAGTGTTGCTGTGATGGACTCCATGTGGTCCATGGGATATGTGTCCTGTTGTAGTCTGGATCTATGGCATCCTTTGCTGCAGTCTGAGGGTGTAATGTTCAGCATTTGACACAGGGATGTACGTTTTGCATTTATAAATGAACATCTTTGTCTGACACTGATGCACATCTGGTGGGCTTACCACTGTTTAATGTTCTGATTTCCCTGACTGTGTGCCCAGCTCCACTGGACATGCAGTTTTGCACATCAATGTCGAAGGACTCATCTGTGTATACAGTGCAACTTGCTTGACATGTGTTTTGGGTGTATGAGGATGACTGACGTGACACTCCCGTACCCAGGCTGATGTGAGCAGAGCCTTCTGTGTGTTGTAGTTGTTGACTCACTGACGGAGTGTTCTGCTGACATGTTTGGGTTGTGCACAGACAAGGTTTGGCACAGCGGACCTTCCACAGGAGTGGAGTGCCCTCATGGGAGTGTGTAATCCGGTGACATTGCGTGGGCCTGTGTTGTGTGTTGTGTAAGCATGTCTGTGCGTGTTCCCTTCCTTTTCCTACACAGGCTGTGTCCCTAGGGATGTTCCCGTTTGTGATGCTTGCTGAGTTGTTCTGTGTTCATCCAGCATCTTGGACCTGGTTTCTCCGTGATGTGGATGCATGGCAAACTAATGTTCATGAGGTTGTCATCCCAGGTTGTCTTTGTTGTCAGGGCTGGGGATGTGGTCAAACGCAGATGGGACACATTCAGGATTCCCCTTGGCACTCGTTGTTTACATAAGTCATGTGATTTACAGTTTGTGGTAGCTTTCAGTGATTGTGACACGTTGTGTGTGTGACTGCTGCCACTCCTCAGGGTCAGAGGTGCAATGTTGGAAGTTGTGTACGTGTGTTCTTAGTGTGTCACCTTGGCTTCTTCGTTGGTGTGTGACTATGGCCAGGATCCCATTGATTGTGGTGGATTTCACATCATGCCCATGTACGGCGTACTGTGCTGTGTGTCAGACATTGACGAGTCTTGTTGACTGGCCATGTGTGATGGGGTTCTGCACCTTAGTTCCCACCACCACCCCTGGGATTGTCATGGGTGCATGTGCAATGTCACCAATCCATGTGAGCTTCACTGCTGCACATTGGTGGAGATCAGGGTGTGTGGTGTTGAGTGTGTGCAAATGTGAGTTGTTGCACGGCTAGACCCCTACCTCCATATTGGCCTTGGCTGGCAGGCCGTGCTGATTGATTAGAGCTTGTGTAGGTGTGATGGTAGTTTGTTGCTCAGGACACATGGCTGTGGTTCACAGTGTGAACGACATCTACCTTTGTCATCACAGTGGGATTATCATGCAGGCTAGTGTCAGCACAATGTGGGGTCCCTGGGGTAGTGCTGTGGTGTGTCTGTCTCTTGCTGTGTTAGTTGCTGTTCCTACAAGCTTGTGTGACATGTGTAATTTGGGCTCCCTCTCATCTAACAATGCCTGATTGCCCACATAGGGGTATCCGATCCATGAGTAACTTTTGTATGGCACTGTATACACATCTGTGTGGTTGGAATTCAGGCCTCCTCATGTGTTGTGTGGTTGCCTGGGGACACTGGCACACACCCCATCACCTGTTGTGTTTGATATGCAGTGTGAGTCTGCCTGTTTGTGTTTGTGCCTTTGCACCACTGCATTGGTATATCTTGAGTGTGCCATTGGCTGTATGTTGTTTGGTGGCTTTCCCCTGCTGTCCCTGGGACTCCTAGGTCATCAGTCAGCACAATAATCATGGTTTGTATGTCCCATTGCTGCCATGGTATGGTATTTGTTCACCTGACATCTACAGTCTCCACAGGATATCTACATTTGTGTGTCAATTGGTGCAGATATGTGGGTCAGCATTATGATGGTCACTTCTGTCATTGTGTTATTTGTGAATGTTGACAATGTGGGTCCCCATGGGTGATGTTTGTATGCACATGTCCAAAACGATGTTTCAGTGACACTGCACTGTTTGCCTCGACCAATCTATGTTGCTATGGGACACAAGCACTACTATGCCACTGATGTGTTTGTTGTTGTGTGACCAGGATTCATCCATGCAGTTTGGCTTTGGCAGCTTTTACCATGACTACACTTAGCTTATGATCACTGTGGTGATGGGGCTTTAGGCCCCATTGCCAGACTGTTCAAAAAGTGCATCAGCTATGGACCCCACACTTGCCTTTTGGTCACTGTGGTGATGGGGCTTTAGGCCCCATTGCCACACTGTTCAAAAGTGCATCAGCTATGGACCCCACACTTGCCTTTTGGTCACTGTGGTGATGGGGCTTTGGGCCCCATTGCCACACTGTTCAAAAGTGCATCAGCTATGGACCCCACACTTGCCTTTTGGTCACTGTGGTGATGGGGCTTTGGGCCCCATTGCCACACTGTTCAAAAAGTGCATCAGCTATGGACCCCACACTTGCCTTTTGGTCACAGTGGTGATGGGGCTTTGGGCCCCATTGCCACACTGTTCAAAAAGTGCATCAGCTATGGACCCCACACTTGCCTTTTGGTCACTGTGGTGATGGGGCTTTGGGCCCCATTGCCACACTGTTCAAAAAGTGCATCAGCTATGGACCCCACACTTCCCTTTTGGTCACTGTGGTGATGGGGTGTTCGTGCCCATTGCCACAGTGGCCATGGTCGGCTTGCATTGTGGAGGCCACACACATTTATGTGTGACACATGTGATAGGGGGTCCCATTGGATGTTCAATGTCATGTTCAGTCTTGTAGGCATTTGACACAGACTACACACGCTTGTCATGGTGTTGGGGGGATGTAATTTTCTGTCATTCCTTATGTGGGAGTATGCTGGTTGTGTCATGCATTACCCGTCCTATGAGTAGGGGTGGTGTTAGTGGTAGGCATCCAGGCCCCCATGAGTGGGATGGTAGTAGTGACAGGCATCCAGCCCCCATGAGTAGGGGTGGTGGTAGTGGTAGGCATCCATCCCCCATGAGTGGGGATGGTAGTAGTGACAGGCATCCAGCCCCCCTGAGTGGGGGTGGTGGTAGTGACAGGCATCCATGCCCCCCTGAGTAGGGGTGGTGGTAGTGGCAGGCATCCATCCCCCTGAGGATGGGGATGGTAGTAGTGACAGGCATCCATGCCCCCTGAGTAGGGGTGGTGGTAGTGACAGGCATCCAGGCCCCCTGGATAGGAGTGGTGGTATTGGCAGGCATCCATACCCCTAAGGGTGGGTATGGTAGTAGTGACAGGCATCCATGCCCCCATGAGTAGGGGTGGTGGTAGTGGCAGACATCCATGCCCCCCTGAGTAGGGGTGGTGGTAGTGACAGACATCCAGCCCCCTAAGGGTGGGTATGGTAGTAGTGACAGGCATCCAGGCCCCCATGAGTAGGGGTGGTGGTAGTGGTGGGCATCCATCCCCCATGAGTGGGGATGGTAGTAGTGACAGGCATCCAGGCCCCCTGGATAGGGGTGGTGGTAGTGGCAGGCATCCATCCCCCTAAGGGTGGGGATGGTAGTAGTGACAGGCATCCATGCCCCCTGAGTAGGGGTGGTGGTAGTGACAGGCATCCAGGCCCCCTGAGTAGGGGTGGTGGTAGTGGCAGGCATCCATCCCCTAAGGGTGGGGATGGTAGTAGTGACAGGCATCCATGCCCCCTGAGTAGGGGTGGTGGTAGTGACAGGCATCCAGGCCCCCTGGATAGGGGTGGTGGTAGTGGCAGGCATCCATACCCCTAAGGGTGGGTATGGTAGTAGTGACAGGCATCCATGCCCCCTGAGTAGGGGTGGTGGTAGTGGCAGGCATCCATCCCCTGAGGATGGGGATGGTAGTAGTGACAGGCATCCATGCCCCCATGAGTAGGGGTGGTGGTAGTGACAGGCATCCAGGCCCCCCTGGATAGGGGTGGTGGTAGTGGCAGGCATCCATACCACTAAGGGTGGGTATGGTAGTAGTGACAGGCATCCATGCCCCCATGAGTAGGGGTGGTGGTAGTGGCAGGCATCCAGCCCCCCCTGAGTAGGGGTGGTGGTAGTGGCAGGCATCCATCCCCCTGAGGATGGGGATGGTAGTAGTGACAGGCATCCAGCCCCCCCTGGATAGGAGTGGTGGTAGTGGCAGGCATCCATACCCCTAAGGGTGGGTATGGTAGTAGTGACAGGCATCCATGCCCCCCTGAGTAGGGGTGGTGGTAGTGACAGGCATCCAGGTCCCCCTGGATAGGGGTGGTGGTAGTGGCAGGGGTTGTATGTTGGAACAACGAGTTCCCCAACCACGACTTCCCTAACAACGAGGTCGCAACCACGACCTTGTCTAAACCACGATTTTTACCACGCATTCCTTTACCACGATTTTTCGTAGTAAAGGAATGCGTGTTAAAAATGCTCCAACTAGTACCCCGATCCCCCACCCCTTAAAACGAATTCCCCCAGCCTAAAAATAAACACGATCACCCACACACACTAAACTAATTCCTCCCACCCTAAAAATATACTCGATCACCAACACATCCTTAAAACCAACACGATCACGCACACCCCTTAAAACTAACCCCAAACCCCTAAAAACTAACCTCAAACCCCCAACCCCTGCATACTAACACCAATCCCCCCGCCCTCCTAAAACTAATTCCCCCACTCTAAAAATAAACACGAACACCCACAAACCCTAATAACTAATTCCCCCTTCCCTAATAATAAACACGATCACCCACACACCATTAAAAACAA
Source organism: Calotriton arnoldi (assembly GCA_963921515.1). Taxonomy (NCBI): domain Eukaryota; kingdom Metazoa; phylum Chordata; class Amphibia; order Caudata; family Salamandridae; genus Calotriton; species Calotriton arnoldi. Next base: position 219,824 of record CAWUFW010011891.1, on the reverse strand, counting down.
ACACGATCACCCACACCCCTTAAAAATAAACTCAACCCCCAAAAACGAATTCCCCCTCCTAAAAATAATCACGATTACCCCCACCTCCTAATAACGAACTCAACACCTTTTAAACTAATTCCCCCACCTTAAAACTAAACCCCAAACCCCTAAAATCTAATCCTAAACCCCCCACCACCCCCTGAAAATTAACCCCTCTTACCTGTTCTTCTGCGGCGCTCCTCGGAACTCCGCCCTGCCCGAACACTAGACCGAATCAGCCTTAACCACGCACATGCGTGGTTAAGGCTGAGTCGTTGTTCGGGCAGGGCGGAGTTCCGCTTTTGTGACTCCGGAACTCGTTGTTCCGGAGTCGTTGTTCAGGATGTTTCCCAGTGGCAGGCATCCATACCCCTAAGGGTGGGTATGGTAGTAGTGACAGGCATCCATACCCCCCTGAGTAGGGGTGGTGGTAGTGACAGGCATCCAGGCCCCCCTGAGTAGGGGTGGTAGTAGTGGCAGGCATCCAGCCCCCTACGGGTGGGTATGGTGGTAGTGACAGGCATCCAGGCCCCCCTGAGTAGGGGTGGTGGTAGTGGTAGGCATCCAGCCCCCCCTGAGTAGGGGTGGTGGTGGCAGGCATCTAGCCCCCCATGAGTAGGGGTGGTGGTAGGGTGGTGTTGGTGGTAGGCATCCATCCCCCTATGGGTGTGTATGGCACTGGTGTTGGCCCTCCCACCCCTATGGTTCTGCTGTTGCTTGTGTACGTCATTTGTGCATCCCTATGTGTGTGTGACATATTTCGGGTATGTGTAGTTTGTTTGTATTGTTGGTGTTTGACTTACCGTCTGCGCCGTACGCGTCCGTGCCGGTCCCGGTAATAGATGCAGAGTATAGGTAGGACCTGCGCAATGGGATTCATGCTTGGATCATCTCGTTCGGGTTTCTCGTGTCTTCGACTCGTACTCGTCGCTGGCTTGTTCGTCTCGTAGCCGTGGATCGTCTTGTGGTGCACAACGGAGCTTATGTACAACTCGCCCGGATGCTCAAACGTGCCGGACGTAGCGACAGGTTCGGCGCGTACGGGATGCGCATCGTACTAGTCCGACCGGAAGGTGCTGTGTATTTTGTTCCGTGCGGCTCGAATCGGCGTTTACGGATCCGGCTCGGGCGGGGAACAGGAGCTGGATTGGGTGAGTACAGCTCGCTCGGAAACTGGGTTGTTATACGCATCGTACTTGTTCTTCTGGACGAGTGTACGAATCGGTCGGGAAACACGCATTCGGCTTGTATTTTTTCCGGACGAATACTGTTAGGTGCGCTTCCGGCCGAGATCCGAATCGACCCCTTAGAATTGGATTTGCTTAAACCACTGATTATGCAGGATGTATGTCAGGCTGCCCCGGACAGCAATCTATTCCTTGTCTGTGAATGCCCTCCCCAGGGCCCCCTCCCAGTGATGTCTCAGAGGAGTTATGTCGGCCTCCGTGTGCTGACGAAGAGAGGAGGCGAACCATTGAGTCAAGTGTCTCCCAGTTCCCATTACATGAAGATATTGCAGTGTGTGGTGGGTAGGCAGTTCCTGAGCAAGTGCACCCCATTTAGAAGACAGCAAGGCTATAAGGGCTTGGTGTAATAAAAACTGTCCCGGGTGTAAGTTTCCCTCCGCTATGAGTTCCTGACATGGGATGAGCGAGCCGTCTAGAAAAAGATCTCCCAGGTCTTGGATGCCCTCTGCGGACCTGTGACGTAGCTCGGCTGATCTGCAACTCCTCCTGTTAACAACTCTTCATTTCCCCTAGAGTCCTGATCGGACCAAAGAAACAAAACTGCACATCATCTCAAACCTTTTCTACATCTGCCACACTACCATGCAAAAGTGCTCTATTAATTTCACCTAAACATAAAGCAGGAGTTTTCACCTAGTATAGCCTCCTAACTAAATATCACATTGTTGAGTGGTATACAGCTAACATCCTGAAATGATGAAAGGTGCTTTTGGCACACTTTCTTTGATAAACAAGCTAGTAAGTGTCCCTGCAAATTTGTATTCTTTCTAACCTTGCAAGGATCCAAACCTTGTAAAGTACCTTTTTCGTGTTTTAAACTTAGCCTTGGAAAGATACGTAGGAATTTTCTTAATATATCAATGGATTGCTGTTGAATGCTACAAACACTCCTACAATTCCATTCGCATACAGGGGCCTGACTACGCCTTCCTTGTACCTCTTCTGCAATAACTTGTTCTACATTTCTAGGTACCATCACCTCTTTCACTATAGGAGTGCCATTCTTCAATTCATAACATTGTCCTCCTTCATCAATATCATGAGCTATTCTGTTATCCTGGAGATAGCTTTCTTCATTAAAGAAAGGCTGTTTACTAGAAGTATGTATTCATTCTCCACTAAAAGCTGTGTAAAAGTTACTTCTATTCACTAATCTTTTTTACTTGTTTTGTCTCCTCATGTACAACACCATTTTGTAATGAAATGAAAATGAAATGAAAGTAAGATTTAAAACGCGCACTAATACCCGAGGGTGTCTAGGCGCGGAGATACTGCTGAATTGGCTAACCAGAGAAAGGATGTGGGATCGGCGTGTTTGGGCTAGTTGTTAAAGAGCCAAGATTTTAAGAGTTTGCGGAATGCCAGAAGATTGCTTTCCTTCTTAAGTGTCGGAGGAAGAGAGTTCCACAGGCTAGCAGTGCCTGCCACAAAACTTCTCCCCCCACCCCATGAGGCAGTTTTAGCCCTAGGAATTACCAGATTGGAAAAGGCCATTGACCGCAACTGCCTCTCTGGGATATACCATCTAAATTTCTGTGAGAAGTAATCCAGCCCAAGCCCATGTAGCGCTTTAAAGGCAATACAGAGGGATTTGAATTCGATTCACCTTTTAACTGGTAGCCAGTGCCGAGATGGAAGGGCGTGGGTCACTGACTTATGTTTTGGAATAGCAAGCAGCAGACGAGCTGCTGCATTTTGGAGGACCTGCAGTTTGTTAAGATACCGTGATTGTATATTGATAAAAAGCCCATTACAGTAATCAATTTTAGACAGGATGAGTGCCGCAACCACAGCTTTCTGGAGCTCTGGTGGAATGAGAGATAACATTTTCCTGACGGTTTTAATCATAAAGAAGCAGGAGGAGGTGATTGCATTGATTTGTCCTCTAAAGGACAGATTGGTGTCAAAATAGATTCCTAAGTTTTTCACCTTTTTGACTGGCTCAGGGATTTCTCCCAATTCCTATGGGAACCAAGTTGGTGTCCAGAAGGAGTTATCTCGTCCGAAGAGAAGCACCTCATCTTCATTCTATTTATGATCAAAATTAAAAGCTTCCTCTTCAAAGAAAAGGACTTATCAACTACTCTCTCAACTTGTTCTTTCTGTTTCAGTGCCTCTCTCCTTTTTCTATACTTCTTCATAGTTCTCTGTAGATTTACAACCACTCTACTACAAAACATCCTGGCTCTGATTTCCTTGAACTGCTTTTGTCTCCTGGTTAATGGTGTCCATCTTTGTTACATTCTTACCTGTTCTTGCAATATACACTTTGTCCACTTTTATTCTTTCTCATAGTTTGAATTTTATTTTCATTATTTTGTAATCTTTGCAAATGTCCCAATATATTTTTAAGAAATTACTTTGTCCTCCTACCAGTAGCTCTTTTATCTTTCACCACTTTTTCTGCATTTTGACCCTTTTGTGTCTCAGTTCTGCATAGATACTGTAGTTGCTTCTATTGTTTTTTCTTCTGAGCATTTGTAGGCATTCTAACTGTCTGTAGTTATGTAGATATTGTTCTGTAAAAAAATAATTATATTTACATTTTTATTCTAGCCAACATACCAACTACTTTACTACTGACTTACACATAATACAAAAACAGTTTTTATGTTATGTTGCAGTTTTAAATCTACAGATTATTCACCTTTTAATATTATAGCACCCTCTCCTACAACACAGCTGTACCGTATATCAGTTCTCGCTTATACATGGTAAAAGACCACTTTATCCCTTCTGTAGTAAATTTTAAAATAAACATCAACCAAAGTGTAAAAGTACATACAGTGTCTCAATACTGAAAATCCAAAAACACAACATAAGAGCTATTTCTGTGCCTCTCTACCACTGTGTTACTGGTAGATTTAGTGTTTCAGTACCTTTCTACCTAGATGTGTCATATTAAAATTTTGGGAAACAGTGCATATAAAAATCTGCACATTAATCTCTATAAGAGCATTTAGCTCACTAATTCTTTTGAGTGCATGCAAACAGTGTGTGACTGGTTACATATATAATTCACCAGGTAGTTATAAAAGACTACATATTCCTCATTAAAACTTGTAGATACATGTTTTATGGTTGAGTACAACAATACTCCCTGGATGATTGGATCAGTGCATAGGTAGTGCCTAGGTGATTCCCTGAGAATATAGGTAGTTGCTGGATGGTTCCCTGAGTAAGTGGGAACTACATCGTTGGCTCCACATATGCATAGTTACATGTGTGTTTGCATGAGTATATTACTACTATCTGGGAGTTTGGATGAGTGCATGGGTGGTGCCTGAATTATTAGATAAGTGCATAACCAATTCAATACATGCATTGATAGTGGTTGGATGATTAAATGAGTGCAGCTCTAGTGCCTTGATGAGAACAGGAGTGCATGTGTAGTAAATAGGTGATTTATTGAGGGCATGGATAGTGTGTATGTGATTGTTTAAGTGCATGCATATCACCTGGCAGATTGGATGAGTGCATGAGTATTGATTCAGTGAATGAATGAGTACATGACTGCTGCCCATGTGTTTTTGGTTAATTGAACAGGTAGTGCCTGGGTAATTAGATAACTACATGGGTAGTACCTGGATAATTGAATGAGTGCATCAGTAATGCTTGGCTGATTAGATGAGCTTATGACTAATTTCTGAGTAATTGCATGAGTACATTGTTAAAGCTTGAGTGATTGGATGAAAGCAAGTGTAATGCTGTGGTGATTGTATTAGTGCAAGAGTATTGCCTCATTATTTGGATGAGTGCATAGATACTGGATGGGTGATAGTTTCACTGCAATGGTACTTCCTGTGTAATTAGATGAGTTCATGACTAGTGCCTTAGTGTTCGGATGAGTGCATGGGTTGTGCTTCAGTATTTAGATGAGTGCATGAGTTATAAGTGGGTGTTTGGATGAGTGCATGGGTTGTGCCTGGGTGTTTGAATGACTGCATAGTTACAGCTTTGGTGATTGTATATGTGAATGGTTAGTGCCTAGGTGATTGGATGAATGCATGTGTAGTGTCTGTGTAGTTCAATGAGTACGTAATTAGTGCCTGCGTGATTGGGAGAGTGCATGTGTAGTGCCTGGGTGATGGAACAAGTGTGTGGATAGTGCATGAGTGATTTGATAACTGCCTGTGTAGTGGCTGGGTTATTGGACGAGTGCCTGAGTAGTGCCTGGGAGACTGTAAAGTATCTCCATTGCTGTTAGATACATAACAGTGGTGGCTATATCTGTGACTCATTGTTTAACTCCTTCCGTCAGTTTCAAACTTTCTGTTTTAATGTATCTATCCTTTTCTGCTGAGCTATGTCTAAAAAAAGTCTAGATATCACACTTCATATATAATTGGATACATGCCTCTCTAGGAGCATACATTGCTCTGTTACTCAGCATGCACATGCATCAGTAAGTTTCTAAAACTAAAACAACAATTCTCACTTTTTCAAAGCACAAAACCTTTTCTTAGTGGCATACCTACATAATTTCTCAAATATTTCTTGTGTGTTTAAAACATATATTCAGCATTTCTCAAAGAAAAGTTACACACCAAGTGAAGCTAGCACAAGAACTCTCAAGAGACGTTCTTCACTATTTACCCTCCTCAATTTTAAACAGAGCATGTTTGAAGAGATACACCACCCTCACCATATACACAAAATTTTCATCAGCCTTAAAAATCATAGATTTCCATATAAACATATATGTGATTTCCTAATAGAAATACACATTCAAGCCATCTTTCTAAAAATATATAATTCTCTGCATCTTTAAATAAACTCAAGAGTTCCACCGTACATATAACTATCTGCAACCACAAAAACATATGTCACCATCTAAGCATATGCAAACTGTTCATATAAGTTAAATACCACGTTGACAAACACTTGCAAATACATACCTAACACGTATTACTACTGTATTATTCATATACAGGGCAGAACATTTTCTAATCTTTTATTTGTGACTACTCCTGTTTAATAATGTGCCTAAAAGTACTACAACTCCCAGAATGCAAATAACATAGATTATCTATTCTGCACATGATGCTTAGACATTTAAAACATTCTTAGTTTTAAATAAATTCCTCATTGTAACTTTTAACAATACTACACTGTTATTGTTTTACAAACTACAAAATAGAATAAACGGGCACTAATTAATTTTCCTCAAACGTCCCAAAACATTCAGCACTAACATCTTAAACACATACCCTCTGATAAATATAGTTCATCTCATATATTTTTTTCCTATCACTGTGATTCTCTTTTTTTTATCAAACACTCATATACATGTTCAATTTTAATGTAATTTATCTAAATGACTAAAAAGTTATGTACATACTAGGGAATTGAGTTTGTAGATTATGTTGTTGTTTTTGCTGTTAAATAAACAGTTTTGACACTGTTAGGATTTGTAAAAACTAAGCACAAGAATGGTACACCACTCTCATACAAAGCAACCATAAATTGGCAACCTCTTCAACTTTCCAATCTGTGATCATGCCAAAGGCAGCAAATGAAATCATGTCTTTCATTTTAGAGTACTCTGTCTACACTTGTGAATGGTTAGTATCTGTTAACCCTTTCTCTCTCTTTAAAAAGAGATTCTTGTCTATGAATGTTTGCGATGTCTTCGCGATCATCGCGGAGAAATCACACAAAAAAACAGGACTCCAAACCTATATTTAACTTTAGTTTTTTTTTAATTTAAATACTGCAGAACAGTTTACTAAATAGTCCTGAATTGGAAATTAAAATGTCTAATTAGTTACATTTTGTCATAACTCCTCTACATTTTAACATCCTTCTCATCAATACACTCTTGGGTGACTGTGTGTAGCAACCCAGTGGAACCAGTAGGTCACAAGTTCAAAGCACATTCTAGAAGGACCATGCTACTTCCAAATGAGGTGCAGCAGGTGTGGTTTGCTCCACAGATTCAAAAGCATGTTGACTGGGACTTAGGTTTGCCAAATGTGGAGATAAGTTGGGGGCATATTATCAAGGGCAGTATCGCTGCTTTAGCGGCACTTTTTGCCGCTAAAGCGGCGATATTTTTATCGCCTTATTTACAAGGCGTCGCTAACATGCATTAGCGCATGTTAGCAGCCGATTTTGTAACGCATCTCATGCCAGCGATAAACATCGCTAATGAGATGCAAAGTAGGCGTTCCTTCAAAAATACAACATGAAAGAGGGCGCTAACACAACAGCGCTGTATTAACAAGGCGGACCCGGTCTTGCGAAGTGATATTAAAAGTCCCGCTAACCGCGGTTATCGCCGGATCCTAACGTCTGGTCAAAACCTGACTTAAGCATGTTTAGTATGGGAGGTGGATTGACAGGTTAAGTCCACACTCCCATATTAACAAGCTTTTCATTAGCGCTGTGAAATCATCGCTTGATTTCACACGCTAATGATGATTATCGCCGTCTATCGCTGGTTTGTACATCGCCTGTGAGCTAAGTGTTGCTAATACGCCGCTAACACGGCGATGTAATCCAGCGATAGTCGGCGATAATCAAATTCGCGCTAAGCGCGATTTGCGTTATTCAACGCATGCTGTTGATAATAAGCCCCCTGGTTTGGCTAGAGAGGGTTGAAGTTTCATCAGTTGCTGGCTTTTATTAAAATCATTGTGGATTGCTGAGCTCCTAACCTCATGATTGTGCACAGTGGTGACAATGACCTCGGCACATTGACTGGGGTAGGACTGAAAATCCTAATGAAAGATACCTTTGCAGAACTGATGTCGCTTTTCCCTCACACTGTCTTGGCATACTCAAATATATGCCAAAGACAGAAATGGAAGTGGTCAAATCAATTCTGTCCACAGATTGACAAAGCCAGAAAACTTGTTATTAAAACTGTTTCCACATTCCTCAGAGACCATCGCATGGGCTGTATCTATAACAACAATCTATGTTTTGATATGCATGGAATTTATAGAAATGATGAAGTGCACTTTACAGACTAAGGCAACAGGTTGTTTCTAAGTAACCTGACACTCTGCATCCGATCTTATGTGTAGCTGTCATATACACACAATCAACACAAAGGCTTTTTGCCAGAGCCACACTAGTGTCTGAAATATTGTTACATTTCTTTATAAAGATCCTTTTTTTAGTTTTTGAGAATCTTCGTGACGACGTCATGAATACGCCGTGAAATTGCAAAACAAAAGCAGACACCAGCACATACAAAAATAATAACCAAAAAGATCCATTCTAAACATGGCACTACACGTGACATATTACTACTATATAGCAAAACCAAAGGGGATGATGGACGGAGCGTTGAACATTGCAAGCACTCACCCCCAGTCAACTGATATGGGTTTAATCCATCATCATTCTTTAGCTCACTCCGCCACCCCAGTTCAGACATGGCCATATGCAAATCAGTCTGACCCTGTGCCTCATGGGAACAGTCCGATACAAAAGGGGATGATGGACGGGCACGCTAGAGCCAATCAAACACTCACCCCCAGTCAACTGATCTGGGTTTAATCCATCATCATTCTTTAGCTCACTCCACCACCCCAGTTCAGACATGGCCATATGCAAATCAGTCTGACCCTGTGCCTCATGGCAAAAGTCAGCCCGAACTGCCAAGCCATGTCTTCCTGGACCGGAAACAAGCATCCTAGGACCGGTTTCTGGCATTTCAGCCGTCATCAGCCAGGCTTGCTTGAATCCAGTGGCAAAGTGAGCAAGGGACCCACGTCTGGGCTTACCCCCGCCAACTTAGGGCGACCAAAGCGATACAAAAGGGGATGATGGACGGAACGCTTGAGCCAATCAAACACTCACCCCAGTCAACTGATCTGGGTTTAATCCATCATCATTCTTTAGCTCACTCCACCACCCCAGTTCAGACATGGCCATATGCAAATCAGTTTGACCCTGTGCCTCATGGGAACAGTCCAGCCCGAACTGCCAAGCCATGTCTTCCTGGACCGGAAACAAGCATCCTAGGACCGGTTTCTGGCATTTCAGCCGTCATCAGCCAGGCTTGCTTGAATCCAGTGGCAAAGTGAGCAAGGGACCCACGTCTGGGCATACCCCTCCAACTTAGGGCGACCAAGCGATACAAAAGGGGATGATGGACGAACGCTTGAGCCAATCAAACACTCACCCCAGTAAACTGATCTGGGTTTAATCCATCATCATTCGTTGAGCTCACTCCACCACCCCAGTTCAGACATGGCCATATGCAAATCAGTCTGACCCTGTGCCTCATGGGAACAGTCCAGCCCGAACTGCCAAGCCATGTCTTCCCTGGACCGGAAACAAGCATCCTAGGACCGGTTTCTGGCATTTCAGCCGTCATCAGCCAGGCTTGCTTGAATCCAGTGGCAAAGTAAGCAAGGGACCCACGTCTGGGCATACCCCTGCCAACATAGGGCGACCAAGGCGATACAAAAGGGGATGATGGACGGAACGCTTGAGCCAATCAAACACTCACCCCCAGTCAACTGATCTGGGTTTAATCCATCATCATTCTTTAGCTCACTCCACCACCCCAGTTCAGACATGGCCATATGCAAATCAGTCTGACCCTGTGCCTCATGGGAACAGTCCAGACCGAACTGCCAAGCCATGTCTTCCCTGAACCGGAAACAAGCATCCTAGGACCGGTTTCTGGCATTTCAGCCGTCATCAGCCAGGCTTGCTTGAATCCAGTGGCAAAGTGAGCAAGGGACCCACGTCTGGGCATACCCCGCCAACTTAGGGCGACCAAGCGATACAAAGGGGATGATGGACAGGCAGCTTGAGCCAATCAAACACTCACCCCCAGTCAACTGATCTGGGTTTAATCCATCATCATGTCTGAACTGGGGTGGTGGAGTGAGCTAAAGAATGATGATGGATTAAACCCAGATCAGGGGACTGGGGGTGAGTGTTTGATTTGCTCAAACGCTCCGTCCATCGTCCCCTTTGGTATCGCTTTGTTCGCCCTAAATTGGCAGGGTATGCCCAGACGTGGGTCCCTTGCTCACTTTGCCACTGTATTCAAGCTAGCCTGGCTGATGACGGCTGAATGGCCAGAAACCGGTCCCAGGATGCTTGTTTCCGGTCCAGGGAAGACATGGCTTGGCAGTTTGGGCTGGACTGTTCCCATGAGGCACAGGTCAGACTGATTTGCATATGGCCATGTCTGAACTGGGGTGGTGGAGTGAGCTAAAGAATGATGATGGATTAAACCCAGATCAGTTGACTGGGGTGAGTGTTTGATTTGCTCAAACGCTCCGTCCATCGTCCCCTTTGGTATCGCTGTTCGCCCTAAGTTGGCAGGGTATGCCCAGACGTGGGTCCCTTGCTCACTTTGCCACTGGATTCAAGCTAGCCTGGCTGATGACGGCTGAATGGCCAGAAACCGGTCCCAGGATGCTTGTTTCCGGTCCAGGGAAGACATGGCTTGGCAGTTCGGGCTGGACTGTTCCCATGAGGCACAGGGTCAGACTGATTTGCATATGGCCATGTCTGAACTGGGGTGGTGGAGTGAGCTAAAGAATGATGATGGATTAATCTCAGATCAGTTGACTGGGGGTGAGTGTATGATTTGCTCAAACGCTCCGTCCATCATCCCCTTTGGTATCGCTTTGTTTGCCCTAAGTTGGCAGGGTATGCCCAGACGTGGGTCCCTTGCTCACTTTGCCACTGGATTCAAGCTAGCCTGGCTGATGACGGCTGAATGGCCAGAAACCGGTCCCAGGATGCTTGTTTCCGGTCCAGGGAAGACATGGCTTGGCAGTTCGGGCTGGACTGTTCCCATGAGGCACAGGGTCAGACTGATTTGCATATGGCCATGTCTGAACTGGGGTGGTGGAGTGAGCTAAAGAATGATGATGGATTTAACCCAGATCAGTTGACTGGGGTGAGTGTTTGATTTGCTCAAACGCTCCGTCCATCGTCCCCTTTGGAATCGCTTTGTTCGCCCTAAGTTGGCAGGGTATGCCCAGACGTGGGTCCCTTGCTCACTTTGCCACTGGATTCAAGCTAGCCTGGCTGATGATGGCTGAATGGCCAGAAACCGGTCCCAGGATGCTTGTTTCGGTCCAGGGAAGACATGGCTTGGCAGTTCGGGCTGGACTGTTCCCATGAGGCACAGGGTCAGACTGATTTGCATATGGCCATGTCTGAACTGGGGTGGTGGAGTGAGCTAAAGAATGATGATGGATTAAACCCAGATCAGTTGACTGGGGGTGAGTGTTTGATTTGCTCAAACGCTCCGTCCATCGTCCCCTTTGGTATCGCTTTGTTCAGCCCTACGTTGGCAGGGTATGCCCAGACGTGGGTCCCTTGCTCACTTTGCCACTGGATTCAAGCTAGTCTGGCTGATGACGGCTGAATGGCCAGAAACCGGTCCCAGGATGCTTGTTTCCGGTCCAGGGAAGACATGGCTTGGCAGTTCGGGCTGGACTGTTCCCATGAGGCACAGGGTCAGACTGATTTGCATATGGCCATGTCTGAACTGGGGTGGTGGAGTGAGCTAAAGAATGATGATGGATTAAACCCAGATCAGTTGACTGGGGGTGAGTGTTTGATTTGCTCAAACGCTCCGTCCATCGTCCCCTTTGGTATCGCTTTGTTCGCCCTAAGTTGGCAGGGTATGCCCAGACGTGGGTCCCTTGCTCACTTTGCCACTGGATTCAAGCTAGCCTGGCTGATGACGGCTGAATGGCCAGAAACCGGTCCCAGGATGCTTGTTTCCGGTCCAGGGAAGACATGGCTTGGCAGTTCGGGCTGGACTGTTCCCATGAGGCACAGGGTCAGACTGATTTGCATATGGCCATGTCTGAACTGGGGTGGTGGAGTGAGCTAAAGAATGATGATGGATTAAACCCAGATCAGTTGACTGGGGGTGAGTGTTTGATTTGCTCAAACGCTCCGTCCATCATCCCCTTTGGTATCGCTTTGTTCGCCCTAAGTTGGCAGGGTATGCCCAGACGTGGGTCCCTTGCTCACTTTGCCACTGGATTCAAGCTAGCCTGGCTCATGACGGCTGAATGGCCAGAAACCGGTCCCAGGATGCTTGTTTCCGGTCCAGGGAAGACATGGCTTGGCAGTTCGGGCTGGACTGTTCCCATGAGGCACAGGGTCAGACTGATTTGCATATGGCCATGTCTGAACTGGGGTGGTGGAGTGAGCTAAAGAATGATGATGGATTAAACCCAGATCAGTTGACTGGGGGTGAGTGTTTGATTTGCTCAAACGCTCCGTCCATCGTCCCCTTTGGTATTGTCATGGGAACAGTCCAGCACGAACTGCCAAGCCATCTCTTCCCTGGACCGGAAACAAGCATCCTTTGGTTTTGCTATATTACTACTATATACATCCTTCTTTAAAAACATGTTTAAACTCATGTTTTTGTGCTAAGTTTCTTTAAAATCCATCTTTAAGACCTATTTTCCATTTTCACAGTTATTGGAGGAGTTGTAGCGACGTCGTTAACCGCGATGATCACGCCTTTTCCATAAAGTGTAAAACACATATATGTACACATATTACAGTATTTTATACACTAGGGGTTTATTACAGTATTCTCTAAAGTCAGGCTTTTCTAGTGAGTCTCTATAAAGACCATCTCTAAAACCTATTTTTCATTTTTGCTGTGACGCCGGAGATCGCGACCTCCACGGATACGTCGCAAAAGAGGAAAGCAAAAGTAGGAATTTAATAGCCACCACCACATTCACAAATTATAACTATATAATTAATTCTAACCATCACACTAGATAAATCACTATCTAAATAACTCTACAAAAACATTTATCAGTATCTCAATATCTCTATAATAGTGTGTATTAATGATTCATTCAGTTATGTGAGTGGGTGCATAAGTCTCCGAGTGGGTCTGGGCCTGGGTATATAAGTCGGTCAGTGGATATGTGAGTAGACTCATGAGTCTTTGAGTGAGTATATGAGTGGGTGCATAACTGTCTGAGTGTGTCTGTCTATCAATGGGTGTCTGAGTGGAATCATAAGTCTCTCAGTGGATCTGTGAGTCAGTGTGTGACTGTCTGAGTGTGTCTGTGACTGGGTGCATGAGTGTCTGAGTAGGACTGTGAGTGGGTGTATGAGTCTCTGAGTGGGTATGTGAATGGGGACATGAGACTGTGACTGGATCTATGAGTAGGTGCATAAGTGTCTGAGCGGGTCTCTCTATCAGTGGGTGTGTCAGTGAAAGCAAAAGTCTCTCAGTGGGCCTGTGAGTGGGTGCATGAGTGTCTGAATGGGTCTGTGAGTGGGTACATGAGTCTCTGGATGGGTCTGTGAGTGAGTGCATGAGTCTCTGAGTGCATCTGTGAGTGGGCACATGAGCCTCTGAATGCTTATGTGAGTACACACACAAGTCTCTGAGTGAATCTGTGAGTGGGTGCATTAGTGTGTGAGTGGGTATGTGAGCGGGTGTATGAGTGCCTGAGTGGATATGTGAGTAGATACATAAGTCTGTGACAGTGACCAGCAAGTGTGTACAAACATATATATTTTTTTATATTTCCACCAATATTCGTGAAGACATCGTGATAGGTGCGATGTCCCCATACACAGGGACAGCGCTGGCAGAAGCGGCGTCATCGCAAATATCGCGTGCGATTAAAAAATCTATTTTTGACATATAACTTGTGTCACTAACAGCCCTATTTCACAAACATGGGGTCAGAGTACCTCCACTCTGACCCCTTATGTTAGCTTTTACAGAAAGTTTTAGCTTCGGGAACCATTCTCGAGAGATAAAATGGAGATCGCAACTTTCTGTTCAGGTTGCATCCAGCCAATCAGAGCATTCCTGTTGGTGCGCGCATTGGCGAGTAATCGCGAAATTGTCACGAAATATTCGTAACCAGAGATATCACTATAATTTTAGACTTAAATTTCTCAAAAACGACTGAACGGATTTACACCAAATAACCAGAAGGCACTTCCTTAAACCAACATAAGGCTGCAGATTTTGCACGATTGCACTTTAATTTTTAGCATTACAAAGTTTTTAGATACCTGTACTGACAAACTGTTTTTATTGGATTTGAATCTGCAGTAACTTGAATTTGTCTTGTATTTGCTTAAAAACCGCTTGCAATTGAAAGCTACTTTAACTCACCTTGCGAGATATCGGGAGGGGGGAAGCCGCCATACCGAGAGTTAGTTCTTGCACATCAGGAAGCAACCGCGAGACACCGGAAGCGGCGCAATAGTTGGGGCAGCGCTCTAGCTTCTTGGTCATGAGTGACTACAAAAACGGGGCCGCGGCACAGAGAGCGTAAGGCTGCCAATTTTGCAAGAATGCACTTTAATTTTTAGCATTACGAAGTTTTTAGATACCTGTACTGACAAACTGTTTTTATTGGATTTGAATCTGCAGTAACTTGAATTTGTCCTGTATTTGCTTAAAAACCGCTAGCAATTGAAAGCTGCTTGAACTCACCTTGTGAGATATCGGGGGGGGGGGGAAGCCGCCATACCAAGAGTTAGTTCTTGCACATCAGGAAGTCACCGCGAGTCACCGGAAGGAGCGCAATAGGTGGGACAGCGCTCTAGCTTCTTGGTCATGGGTGACTACAAAAACGGGGCCGTTGCACAGAGAGCGTAAGGCTGCCGATTTTGCACGATTGCACTTTCATTTTTAGCATTACGAAGTTTTTAGATACCTGTACTGACAAACTGTTTTTATTTGATTTGAATCTGCAGTAAGTTGAACTTGTCCTGTATTTGCTTACAAACCATTAGCAATTGAAAGCTGCTTGAACTCACCTTGCACTTTGTGAGATATTGGGAGGGGGGGAGCCGCCATATCGAGAGTTAGTTCTTGCACATCAGGAAGTCACCGTGAGTCACTGGAAGCAGTGCAATAGGTGGGGCAGCGCTCTAGCTTCTTGGTCATGGGTGACTACAAAAACTGGGCCGTGGAGCGGCCGCGTACGGTACAAAAGGCAAGCCCGTCTGCGCCCGTAAACGTCCAGACCTCGGCCAGCGCCGCCCATGCTGCCCGTTTTTCCTCTGGGAGTATTATTGCTTGGTCTAGAGATCAATTATTAATGATGAATAAAAAGGTCTGCGTAAATAAGACCAAGATAGCCCCCAGAATTGCCAACCATGAGTTTGTGTTGTAATTCTTTATTGAGTATTCAAACATAAGAACAAGGTAGGATTATACATACAAAAGAATGGGTTACATTCCCCTGATCGTTGCCACCAAGCCAGAGCAGTGGGTGGGACCCCATAAGATTGATAGTTAGCTCCTACGAATAACAAACAATACAAACTTTATGTGGGGTAGTGGTGGAGAGGGGAGGGTGGGGGAGGGACGGGGGATACTAATAAGCCTGAGTATCTCCACCATTGGTCTCCTATCTTTCCCAGATGTGCGTGTCTACTGCACTGCCGTGGCTAGTACTCTGTTCCCTACCTTCACCCCTGAGTTTGTGAGAACGAATATGAGCTGGTTGGTCTCAGTTCAAAGTGAAAGAAGAAAAAAAAAATGTTTGTAGGAGAGAGACAAGGGGCCTTGAGGCCCTGGTGATAATATGACACCAACCATGAGTTTGGTTGTAACTCCTGCCCTTTCAAGCTAGTGGTTGGTGAAGGGAGGTCGAATGATAGTCCATCCTCACAAATGCCCCCCATGAAACATCCTCAAATTAAGGGCACCCATATCAGGGCCTGCTTGATTAACTGTAGATCCCTCCCCAAACATGCAGAGGACATTTGGCTCGCCCTGGAATCTAACTCATCGGACCTAATGTTTCTCACTGAAACATGGCTTAAGGAGAGCTCTAATCCAGATTTGATGCTGACGATACCTGCAGGTTACCTGATGACTTGTGCCAATAGAGGAGGCAACAAGATTGGAGATGGTGTGGCTATCATTCTTAGGGAGGGATGGGAAATCTCCTGCAGAAGGGTAGAACATATAGGGATCATGAAGGCTCTGTCTTTCTGCGTCAGAGTCTCGTCCTCCCTATCGGTGTCCGGGATTCTGACATACAGTCCCCCCAACACTCCAGTCTGCCATTTATCAGAATTCTGCGACATAGTCGCTGACCTCTCATTGAAGCACACTAGTTTCACTGTCCTAGGTGACTTTAATGTCCACATGGACAGTGAAAAATGCACTAAAGCTATCCAGCTGACTGAAACCCTCGATAGCCTTAACTTGACTCAAAGAGTCACTGCCCCTACTCATGTAGCGGGCCACATGCTTGACCTTATTTTTTCCAATGACCCCAACCTTATTGTGGAGGCCCCATTACCACTGACTTGGACGGATCACCTACTAATACCATTCAGTTTTAAACTTGAACACTGCGGCGTTAGCTTCAAGCTTATCCCTGAGAAAAGGAGAAACTGGAGGAAGGTCACCATTGATTCTATGACACCTGTGCTTCAAAACACCCCCCTCCAGTTGACAGGGAACCCTAATGAAGATATATCCAGCTTCAATAGCTGGGTTACCGATGCCTTAGCTAAAGTTGCCCCTTCTAGATCTGTGACATTCTCTAGGAAAAAAACGTCAGCCCCTTGGTTCTCTATGGAACTGCGGGCAGAGAAAAGTCTATGTAAAAAACTGGAGCGCTCCTGGAGACACATACGACCGGTGGCCAAAAGCTCCTACAGAAAGGCTCTAAAAAAGTTCCCTAGACTTAAGCGTAATACTATGCAAGACTACTTTTCTAACAAAATTATATTGGCAGACAACTCAGCTAAAGCACTATTCAAAATTGTTCAATGTTTTACCAAACCCACGGCTCTTGATAGTGCTGTGATTCCCTTCCCTACCCTCTGTGCTGGCCTGTCGGACTTCTTTCAGGATAAGATCCAATTATTTTACTCTACTTTCCCGTCCAACATGTCTTTGCTTGAGCAAAACTCAATTCCTGATTGTCTTGAGACTTGGTCTGAATTCCGCCCACTTCCTCTTGATGTGTCTCTCAAGGAACTGTATAAAGGTAAATCTGGATCCCTGGGCGATCCCTGCCTGGCTCAGTTCTTTAAATTACTGGCCCCTAGTCTTAATTAGGCCTGGGCAGTAAATTCCGTTCCGCTCGCGGAATTTGCGGAATTTGGGTAATTTCGTGTTCCGTGGAGAACGCTGAATTGCCCAAAATTCGGCAATCCGCGGCTTCGTGGAATTTTTTGCTTGTTCGTGCTTTCAAAATGCGTGTTTGCGAGATATTTCTCCCCGAGCACGCAAAAAGCGTTCGCGAACAGGAAAAAAGTGTCGCGAACGGGCGAAACAAGCGATTCCGCGTGTTCGCGGAACTTTTGCGTGCTCGCGGAGATTTTTTACCGTTTCGCGGAGCTTTGCGTTGCGCGACTACGCAAATTCCACCCACCCCTAGTCTTAATGCCCCCCTGAACCAGTTTTGGAACTCTTCTTTGCGTTCGGGTATCTACCCAGCGATATGGAAACAAGCATTCCTACTGCCAATCCTCAAGAAGCTGGATGCGGACCCTGCAGAACATAAAAGCTTTAGACTCATCTCTCTTCTGCCTGCACCGGCTAAAATTCTTGAGCAGGTAGTTCAGAGACAACTCTCTGAATATCTTGGAATCAAACAAGTGGTTCCATGACTCCCAATCTGACTTTAGAGTGGGACATAGCACAGAGACCGTACTCCTGGAAGTTGCGGAGAGCGTGCGCGAGACTGTAGACCAGGGCAGCGCAACAATGCTAGTGCTGCTTGACCTGTCCACAGCATTTGATACTGTGGCCCATCCGATTCTCCTGGAGAGACTTAGACACCGGGGAGTACGGGGTACTACTCTGTCCTGGCTGCAGTCATTCCAGGAGAACCGCTCACAACAAGTTTTTCTGCGCCCCTTTGTTTCCTCCCAGAAGACTCTTGTATGCTGGGTTCCACAAGGATTGGCATTGAGTCCTCTACTCTTCAATTATATCTCACCCCACTTGTGACCTTGGTTGAGACTCTCGGGATGAGAAAGTGATCTCCTAAACTGATGACACCCAGCTTATGTTCTCTTTCAAAGAACAATCGGAGGTGGCTTTTGTCAACTTTAGACAGTGCCTGAGTAACATCTCAGCCTGGATGACTCAAAATTGCTTAAAGTTGATCACAGAGAAAACTGAGGTGCTTTTTTCCAACCAACCGGTCCTGCCACCCTCTAAGCTCTGGTGGCCATCAGAGCTGAATCCCACACCGGTTCCAGTGGATTCGGCGAGAAATCTAGGGTTTAAATTCAATAATGCTCTTTCTTATAAGACCCAGATTCATCAGGTCTCCTCCTCTTGCTTCTGGAAATTGCTAGCCTTGAGGAAATTCCTCCACTTCCTCAAGATGGATTGCAGGAGGACTGTAGTCCATGCTTTGGTCACATCTCGTCTGGACTACTCTAATAGTCTCTACTTAGGACTTCCAGCCTATTTGATCCGCAAATTGCAAATAGTTCAAAACGCTGTGGCCAGACTGATCTGCAATGTGCCATTCCGCCATCACATCTCTCCCCATCTGCAGAGTCTTCACTGGCTGCCCATCAGTAGGAGAATCACCAGGGGTCGGGAACCGGCATACCTGAGACTCAGATTGCAAAACTACCAACATGACTAGGTTCTGAGATCAAACCACATAAAATTGCTCACTACTCCCCGCTTCCGTAAGGCCAGGGTAGGCGGCAGAGCATTTGCGATCAGAACTGCGAAGCTCTGGAATGCCATGCCTCTCCATCTCCGCATGACAAGACCAGAATCGGCCTTTAGGAGAGCTTTAAAAACCTGGCTCTTTAACCGTACTTAGTCCTTCTCCTGTGCCTCTGTGTGAATCTGCTACCTTAGCGCTGGGACACCTCTATTGGAGGTAGCCGTGTGCTCTATAAATTTCAAAATAAATAAATAAAATAAAATAAAAACATCTACCTCTCTGCCAAATTTGGTGCAAGACCGTGAAGTGGTTCGGGCTGTAGGTGTGGCTAATGGTTCCTATGGGAATTAACATTACAAATGCACCCTTATTTCGCACCCCTATTTGTCGGTCCCCACTGCGCACACTTCACCCCCAATCTTACCATGACACACAGATTCTACCTTGACACTTTTTTGGGAAAATTTCATAAAGATTGGTCAAGCAACGCCAAAGTTATAGGCAAGTCAACAAATGCTTTTTCTATGGAAACTATATATATATTCACTGAAAAAACCATAGGTTTCAGGGACGTTATAGTTAGTTGAGCTAACTATAACTCGCGCCGCCTCAATGCACTGCTGATGACGTTACATATTACATCACTCATGACATGGTCAGTGGCATCACTGATGACATCACTGATGACATCTCAAATGACATCACTGATGACATCATCCACTTAATCTCTGATGCACGTACTCACACCCTAATATAACCTTTCATACACCCACTCTAAAATACAGACTACCATTCTCGAAACCATAGACACAGCAATACCAGTTAGTACATACCCACTCACTGATTCATAGGTCTACACACACATCCACTCACCCATACAGTCACTCATACAGGCAGTACTCATCAATACAGCCACTGATATATGCACTCATATACCAATACAGATACTCACACACCGCCACACACCCATAGTTACTCACACACCTAGTCACCGCAAGGAGTCAATCACAATGCCATTTACTCACCTATACAGTTTTACACACACCACCTCACTTGTTCATGAAAATACTATACATACTTACTCTTTTATACAATCACTGACACAAGCACACACTCATCCATACAGCCACTCTCACAATCACTCACTCTCCCATATAGTCAGTCATATACTCCAACACTCACATATACTGTCTTTCACATATGTAGTTACTCACACATGTACCACTGAGACATCCATTCACTAACCAACACACCCATACACACACTCACTCACCCACCCATACAGCCCTTCACAGATGCACTCTTGAACCTATACACCCAATGAATCACCCACTCACACATCTATACTCAGAGTCACACACCCCCCAACCACCCACATAGACACTCAGGCACCCATACAGGTACTCAGACAACCAATCATTAACCCATATAGACACTCATGTAGCTACTCACCAACCCATGCAGCCACTTACATACCAACTGACAGACTGATACAGACATTCACACAGATTAGTCCCTCACCCATGCCTTCACTAAGACATGTTTAATCACTCACTTATACAGTCAGTCACACACCCCCTAAATCATCCATTCATACACTCATACACCCACTCCTTTGCTTATCTATATATAATATTCTTAAACTTTAAAAAAATGCCCAGTCTCTGGATGATGTCATCAGTGATGTCATTTGAGATGTCATCAGTGATGTCACTGACCATGTCATGAGTGATGTAATATTGTTATGTGGCCCTTGGGGTCATTGTCAACATTGCTAAGTTAGCATGAGCTTTGCTGCCATGATGCTGCTTTTGCGCACGTTACTACATGACTTTATTTTTGCAAGACGCTGTTTGTGCCTTTCACATGAGAACTGTCTGCTTTTCGCGTTCTTTGCTGAAGTTCCTGGAGTTTAGTCTGAACATGATGTGCAAGGTCGATAAACAATGCCCCTTGTTATTCTGTTCTGGTCAGTCCCTAGCACCTAGACATAACATGCTAAACACAGCTGCAATGCTGGAGACTCGTGCTTTGATATTACGGGGATGCATGTTGTTTTAACACACACTTGGAGAGAGCCCTTTCCATGGAGAAGAGCTACGCTGTTCCTATGATGTAAACCTTGCAACTAGGCTTTAAGGTATGGGGTCTGCTGTCAAAGTCCAGAGATCTTCCTTTTTCTAATAAACATCTTTCAACCAAGGGGAGGGTGGTTAGGTCTTATAGCCCCTTTTCCATTGTCTTTATAAAATGGCTTCCCCCTTTGTGCTATATGGAATTGTAACAATGCTAATTGTTTTGAGTTTATGCATTTTGCTGCTGGTAGTGGCTCGTATACTGTATTGTAGAGCACAATAGTTAAAATAAACATTTTGAACTGTTACAGTGACTCTGCCTAATCTTGTTGTGGACAAGTTCGAGTGAGCGAGCTAAAGAGTATGTCTTGTTTCCGCGATTCCTGAGAGAATCGGGAGTGTTGTGTTCTGGGTTGTCTAAACATTTGTAGCTCTGTGATTTTTGGAGGAGAACGAATGACACCCTATAGCTAGTCGGTTTTGGGATTTTGGGCACTAAGGTGGTAGGTTGGTACACCCCTATACACTGAGGTCCCGTTTTCCTGCGCATAGTTCTGTGTAGGTGTAGAATCCCCGCAACAATATGTGACATCATCAGCAGTGCATTGCGGGGGCGCAAGGTATAGTTAGCTTAACTAACTATAACGGCCGAATTTCTCAGGTTTTGAACGAGTGAAATGTCCAACTAACTATAACGTCCCTGAAACCTGTGGTTTTTTCAGTGAATTTCTAAGGCTTTTTAAATGCTAATTTCTAACTATAACATCCCTTAAACCTATGCTCCCCATGTCTCCTAAGGGTCCCTAGGGGCCAACAAGCCCTCCTGTTACCTCTAGTAAGCCCCACACAGATGGATTGCTGAGAGTGGTCCAAAGCCATGCCTCCTTTTTACACCACTCTGCAAACGTACCTCCTAGCGCACTGCTGCTCGGGGAATGAAGTCCACTTCAGTCCTGTGGTCCTCAGGACACAAGAGGACCTCATCGCCCCACCAGCAGTGCGCCAAGAGGTGCGTTTGCAGAGTGATGTAAAAAGGGGCGTTGCCTCCTACCACCTTTCAACAATCCCACTGTGTGGAGCTTACTGGACGTACCTGGTGGCCTAGTTGGCCCCTAAGGACCTAAGGACCCTCATCAGTGAAGGGGACTTCATCCCCCATCCCAGAGCATGTCAGGAGGCACGCTTGCAGAGTGGTGCAGGGAGGGGGCGGGGCCTCCCACAAGTTGCCGGTTTCATTTTTTTCCCTTCTTTTAGGAAGGGGGGCTGTGTGGCCCCCCTTCCCTTAATATTTTTTGGGCCCTGGAAACCCCATCCCCCAGGGCCTGACTCGTTTAAAAAAAAAAAAGAAATGGGAAGGGGGCTGCGCGGCCCCACTCCCATGGCCGATTTCGACCCCGGGCATGTCCACTTTTTTTTTTTTAAAGAATGTGCAATTAAAAGAGAGTAATGTTATTTATATGTATTGAGGAGGGGGCCGTGTGGCACACTTCCCGGGCCATCTTCGGCCCCGGGGACCTCATTCCCCGGGGCATGGCCTTTGTGTTGGGGACCACGGGGAGCCCCAATGCCCCCGCGGTCCCAGCCGGCTCCCCACCTCCTGTGGGAGCCGGCATTGCTTTTGGGCAAAGGGAGCTTCTGACATGCAGCTCACTTTGCCCAAAAGCAATTCTGCTTTGCTTCGTGGAAGTGAGAGCAGGTTTCCTGCTCTCGCTTCCACAAAGCAAAGCAGTGTTTGCTATGACAGGGTGGGAGCCGTGCTTCTGCACTGTCATAGCAAACTGCAATGTCCCGGGGGTGGGCACCCCGGGACATTGCTGGAGCTGGCCCTCGGGGGTGGTGGTCCCTAGGGCCAAGGAGGGCTCCAGGAGGGGGCCGCGCGCCCCCCCTCCCATCATGTTTAAAGCCCCGGGGAGGTGGTGGTCCCCGGGGCAGTGTGGGGAGGGGCAGGAGCCCCCCAATACTTTCTTATTTTAATTTAGGCCCCAAGGAGGTGGCTGTCCCCTGGGCTTGGGGGGCCCACGAGGCCCCCCACCTATAATCAGAAATGCCCCGGGGAGGTGGCGGTCCCCGGGGCAGCGTGAGGGGGCAGGAGCCCCCCATGCATTTTACAAATAAGCCCCGGGAGGTGGCGGTTCATGGGGCTGTGGGGGGGCCGTGTGCCCCAGCACATTAACTACAAAGCCCCGGGGAGGTGGCAGTCCCCAAAGCAACTACACTGCCCCTAAGACCTGGCCCACCTGGGGGCTTAAAAGCAGCACTTCGTTTTTTTTTCAGTGGGATTCGTGCACCGTATGTGAATGTCACCAAAAATATTTTTTTTAATGCTTTTTTTGGCCCTGACCAGGCCTAGGGGGTCAGGGTGTTTCTACTCTGCCCCCTTTTCTAATGTTTTAATCATTTTCTTCCCTTTCTGCTTGTGACTCATTTTTACCGAGTCACAAGATGGCTGCCAACACTTCTTGGTTTGGAGTGTTGGCAACCAATTAGTATGAAGCTCGTGATCGGGAGGGTTCGCGGATCCACCGCGGTCACCATATATATAATCTTATTTATTTTTAAATTTCTCAGGAACTGCTGAACGGATTTACACCATTTAAAGCAAAGATTGCAATCTGGACAAAGAGCTACCTCCCTGCCAAATTTGGTGTAATTCCGTTCAACAGTTCAGGCTGTAGCCGTTACAAAAGGTTCCTATGGAAATTTACATGGAGAAAATGCGTTTTGGGACCCCCATTTTTTCTCGGCCCCCACTTGACAAATCACCCCGAAACTTTTAAGACAGGAGCTGACCGGAGCGGGCCATTAGTTTTGAAAATTTTGCGAAGATTCGTCAACCGGCGCCAAAGATATTGACAAAAGAAAAAACGCTTTTTGAATAGAAACGAGGTCCTAACTATACCTACCTACTGGCGACCGACAGTAGGTAATTTATATATATCCTATTGGTGGTATATCTATAGATATGTATATATATATAGATATGTATATTATCTACTGGCGGTCGCCAGTAGATAGTTATAGTTACAACCTATTATCCATAGGAAATCTGCGACATTCTATTTGAAATAACGTTGGCGCCGGTTGACGAATCTTCGTGAAAGTTTCCAACTTGTTGAGGCGCTCCGCTCCGCTCCTACCCTGAAAGTCTCGGGGTGATACGTGAAGCGGGGGCCGAGAAAAAGGGGGTCCCAAAACGCGTTTTCCCCATTCATTTTTCCATAGGAACCTTTAGTCGCAGCTACAGCCCGAACTGCTGAACGGAATTACACCAAATTTGGCAAAGAGGTAGCCCTTGGTTCAGACTGGTGCCTTTTGCTTAAATGGTGTAAATCCGTTCAGTAGTTCCTGAGAAAATCAAAAGTAAAAGTACATATATATCTATGGGCGCGTCGGATACGCGTACACTCAGCGCACCCTGCGCGCACCGTCCCGATCACGAGCTGCATGCTAATTGGCTGTCAGCTGGCTGTCAACATTCCAATTCAGGAAGTGTTGGCAGCCATTTTGTCCCTCGGTAGAACCGAGGGTCAGAAACAAGTGCGCAAAGCGCAAAAGGGGGCAGGGTAGAAACACCCTAACCCCCTAGGTGTGCTCAGGGGTCCCACAAGGACCCCTGGGCAGAAAAAGATTTTTTTTTTTTTAAATCGGCGGGATGCGCTTAGGGTGCGCGTATCCCGCCGAGAAAAAAAAGAAACAAGTGCGCAAAACGCACAAAGGGGGCAGGGTAGAAACCCCCTAACCCCCTAGGCCTGCTCAGGGGGTTAGCATTTTTTTTTTTTTTTTTTAAATCGGCAGGATGCGCTCAGGGTGCGCGAATCCTGCCGAAAAAAAATCGAGCGCGGTCTCCGCGCTTCGATGGTAATTGGCCCCCGGGTGGCCCAAGTCCCGGGGGCATGGTGGGGGGATAATTTAATGTGTGGGGGCCTCAAAGGGCCCCCCAAGCCCCGGGGACCGCCACCCCCGGGGCTTTTTAAAAATGGTGCGGGAGGGCTCTGAGCCCTCCCGCAGCCCCGGGGACCACCACCTCCCGGGCTTTTTAAAATAATTTAATAACCTGTGTGGGGGCTCCAGCCCCCACACGCCCGGGACCGCCACCTCCCCGGGGCACTAACAAATTAAAATGGGGGTCCGTTTTGGACCCCCGAAGCCCCGAGGACCACCACCTCCCCGGGGCTGTGCTGATGTAGGGAGGGGGCCGCGCGGCCCCCTCCTGGAGCCCTTGATGGCCCTGGGGACCACCACCCCCAGGGCCGGCTCCTGCAGTGTCCCGGGGTGCCTACCCCGGGACACTGTAGTTTGCTATGGCAGGACGGGAGCCTCGCGGCTCCCGTCCTGCCATAGCAAACTGCTTTGGATATTGGAAGAGAGAGCAGGAAACCTGCTCTCTCTTCCAATATTCAAAGCGATTGCTTTTCCACATGGGGAGCAGCATGTCAGCTGCTCCCCATGTGGAACAGCAATGCCGGCTCCCAAGGGACGTGGGAGCCGGCGGGACTGTGGGGGATTGGGGACCCCCACAGTCCCCAACGGAGAGGGCCAGCCCCGGGGATGGGGTCCCCGGGGCAAGTAGTGGCTCAGGAGAGGGGCCACGCGGCCCCCTCCCCAAATATGAAAAATTAAAAAAATTAAAAAAGGAAAGGCCGGCCCCGGGGATGGGGTCCCCGGGGCCTTAAATGGCCAGAGGAGGGGGCCACGCAGCCCCCTCCAAAGAATAAAAATTAAAAGGCCATGCCCCGGGGATGGGGTCCCCGGGGCCAATACAGGCCCAGGGAAGGGGGCCACGCGGCCCCTTTCCCGTTTTTTTTTTAATTAAAAATTAAAAAAAGGGGTAAGGCCCTGGGGGATGGGGTCCCCAGGGCATAAAAACAGGAAAAAGGAAGGGGGCCACACAGCCCCCTTCAAGGGACAAAAAATTATTATTTTTTAAAACGATCGGGCCTGCAGGCCCCGCCCCTTCCTTCACCACTCTGCAAACGCGCCCCTGGCGCGTTTGCAGAGGGGAACGAATTCACCTTGAATACTGGGGGTCCCTGTGGGCCAACTAGCCCACCTGGAACCTCCAATATGCGCCAGGGGCTGCGTTGCAGAGACGTGTAGAGAGGCCACACCCCTTTTACACCTCTCTGCAACGCAGCTCTGTGGCGCTTTTGGAGGTATATGGTGGGCTAGTTGGACTCCGGGGACCCTCAGGATTCAAGGGGACTTAATCCCCCAACTTAAAACGCGCCACGGGGCGCATTTGCACAGTGGTGAAGGGAGGGGCGGGGCTTCAGGTGACATGTGTGCAAACAGGCCCCGTGGCGCGTTTTAAGATGGGAATTAAATCCCTTCAATCCTGAGGGTCCCTGGGGCCAACTAGCCCAACAGGTACATCCAGAAAGCGCCACAGAGCTGCGTTGCAGAGAGGTGTAAAAGGGGTGTGGCCTCTCTACACGTCTCTGCAACGCAGCCCCTGGCGCATATTGGAGGTTCCTGGTGGGCTAGTTGGCCCCTAGGGACCCTCAGGATTCAAGGGGACTTAATCCCCAAATTAAAACGCGCAACGGGGCGCGTTTGCACAGATGTCACCTCAGGCCCCGCCCCCTCCCTTCACCATTGTGCAAATATTCCTCTAAAATCAGCCGAAATACGAATTCCGATTTACTCACCTGTTATCAGGAGAGACCTCAGTGCTGCATCTTTCAGCCCAGTACTGGTCCTGAAAAGTAATTTTAACCGTACTTACCGGTAACTTGAATTTCCTTCATAGGCTAACATTGACTGGTTTCACTTGGAAATTCTTCTAAGTGTGGAGTTTTGGAACTTTAAAATATTCCTCTAAAATCAGCCGAAATACGAATTCCGATTTACTCACCTGTTATCAGGAGAGACCTCAGTGCTGCATCTTTCAGCCCAGTACTGATCCTCAAAAGTAATTTTAACCGTACTTACCAGTAACTTGAATTTCCTTCCATAGGATATCATTGCCTGCTTTTTGCTGAAAAAGTTTCTAAGTGTTGATTTTTGAAACATACAAATATTCCTCTAAAATCAGCCGAAATCCGAATTCTGATTTACTCACCTGTTATCAGGAGAGACCTCAGTGCTGCATCTTTCAGCCCAGTACTGGTCCTGAAAAGTAATTTTAACCGTACTTACCAGTAACTTGAATTTCCTTCCATAGGCTAACATTGACTGGTTTCACTTGGAAATTCTTCTAAGTGTGGAGTTTTGGAACTTTAAAATATTCCTCTAAAATCAGCCGAAATACGAATTCCGATTTACTCACCTGTTATCAGGAGAGACCTCAGTGCTGCATCTTTCAGCCCAGTACTGGTCCTCAAAAGTAATTTTAACCGTACTTACCGGTAACTTGAATTTCCTTCATAGGCTAAGATTGACTGGTTTTCAGCAAAAAAGTTTCAAAGTGTTGATTTTCACAAACTACAAATATTCCTTAAAAATCGCCTGTATGACTTAAACGCATTCTTTCAACTGTTTACAGGAGATGCACCACTGCTGGATCCAGGATCCAACACTGAGTAAGAAAAAGTAACGATAACAGTTTTTACCTGCTAAGTGAATTTCCTTCCATAGGATAACATTGGTGATTCTATGAGAAAAAGTTTCTAAGTGTCAACTTTTAAAATACAATAATATTCCTTAAAAATCACGACTGTAACCAAAACGCTTTTACTCAACTGTTTACAGGAGATGTACCAGGACTGAATCTAGGATCCAGTCCTGTGGTTACAAAAGTAATCCATAAAGTAACTAATTGCATTTAACTAGAAATTCACATTGAGCTGAATGTTGCATTGTGTTTGAAAATGTGTTGCCCATTGCAACAACTGTAACTACTGTACTTAAAAGTCTATTGCCTATCTGCAAAGTATTTAAACTAAAGTAATTCATTCTGAGAAAGTATTTTTTGTAATGTAATGTATAATGTAATTACAATGTAATTTAAAAAAGAAAATATGTAAAAAAAAATTGTTTCTAAAAATGTAGTAAATCAGTATGAAAAAATTAATATAACAATTAATACATTTAAAAATTGTCATTTACAAAACCTTTGAAATTCACTGAAAAAACCGTAGGTTTCAGGCACGTTATAGTTAGAAATTAGCATTTAAAAAACCTTTGAAATTCACTGAAAAAACCATAGGTTTCAGACACGTTATAGTTACAAATTAGCATTTAAAAAACCTTTGAAATTCACTGAAAAAACCATAGGTTTCAGACACGTTATAGTTACAAATTAGCATTTAAAAAACCTTTGAAATTCACTGAAAAAACCATAGGTTTTAGGGACAGTTTTAGTTACTTGGACATTGCACTCGTACAAAACCCGTGAAATTCCCACGTTATAGTTAGTTCAGCTAACTATAACTCGCGCCCCGCAATGCACTGCTGATGACGTCACATATTACATCACTCATGACATGGTCAGTGACATCACTGATGACATCACTGATGACATCTCAAATGACATCACTGATGACATCATCCACGTGATAATCTGATGCACCTCCTCACACCCTAATATAACCTTTGATACACCCACTCTAAATTACAGACTGCCATTCGCAAAACCATAGACACTCCAACACCAATAACTACATACCCACTCACTGATTCTTAGGTCTACACACACACATCCACTCACTCACCCGTACAGTCACTCATACTTACGGTCACTCAGTACAGGACTATCATATGCACTCTTACTCCTATATAGACACTCAAACAACGCCACTCATCCATAGAGATACTCACACACCTAGTCAGTCATGCAAATAATTAAACACACTGCCATTTAATCACCTATACAGTTATACACACACCAGCTCACTTACTCATACAAATAGTAGCACATTGTTACGCTCTTATACAATCACTGATACAAGCACACACTCATCCATACAGCCACTATCACAATCACTCACTCTTGCTTATAGCTATTTATATACTCCAACACACATATATACTGCCTTTCACATATGTAGTTACTCACACATGTACCACTGGGACATACATTCACTCACTAACACACTCTTACACACACTTACCCACCCATACAGTCTATCACAGATGCACTCTTGAAACCATCCACCCAGTGAATCACCCACTCACACATCTATGCACAGAGTTGCACACACCCCTCCCACACAAACACTCAAGGAACCCATACAGATACTCAGACAAGCATTCAATAACTCATATAGACACTCATTTAGCTATTCACAAACACATGCAGCCACTTACACAGCAACAGACAGACGGATACAGACATTCACCCAGTTTAGTCACTAACCCATGCATTCAGTAAGATACGTTAAATCACTCACTTATAGAGTCAGTCACGCACCTACTAAATCATCCATACAGACACTTACACACCCACTCATTCTTCAATACGTCTTTTCCTATATATATTAAAAATATTTAAACTTTACAGAAACACACAGTCACTGGATGATGTCATCAGTGATGTCATTTGAGATGTCATCAGTGATGTCATCAGTGATGTCACTGACCATGTCATGAGTGATGTAATATGTGACGTCATCAGCAGTGCATTGCGGGGGCGCGAGTTATAGTTAGCTGAACTAACTATAACGTGGGAATTTCACGGGTTTTGTACGAGTGCAATGTCCAAGTAACTAAAACTGTCCCTAAAACCTACCAGTGAATATATATATATATATATATATATATATATATATATATATATATATATATATATATATATATATATATATATATATATATATATATATATATATATATATATATATATATATATATATATTGCACATTTGCTCCAAATGGTTGCCCTCCACTCGGGCTCAGCTTTCCACACGTTTACCAAGGCAAAATGAAGCACAGCACTTACAGGAACTGACTTCAAAAAAGGGGCTTTATTAAAATATAACAAAGAGCCTCTTCATACGAAGCCTTCACAAGCTAAGTGCAGGGGTGCATACAAACGATGACCTACGCGTTTCGGCTTGCGCCTTCTACTGGGTCCAAAGTGTGCTAACAACGTGTCCATTTAAAGGGGAAGCATAGTTCATTTCCCCCACCACCAATTAAAAAGCAAGGTCAATTTCTTAAAGGAGCCACGTTCAAAATTGGAATCATGTGTAGTTTAGACATAAACAGAATAGCTTTATCTTACTTTACATTCTTTCTCTATTTTTCAAAGTGACATGAATAAATACATGTTATCAATTTGTGAAGTACACCATCTAATCCTTCATATTTATGTCATTTTCTTCTTAATAATCAAAAGAGCCCCAGACTTCCAGTATTATGTTGATTATGTGTATTGATTCGATCTCTCCCAAAACATTATGCTACTCTTTTAATTCAATCTCTAATAACACCCCTTACATTGTTTCAAATTTATTAATATGTTCTTACTTCTAAATTCAAATTTATATACTAATAAAGATGACAAACACTGCCGAAAGGTGCAATGTGCATATTTCCTGGGCTCCAGGGAAGAATCTGCGAGAAGTGCCAGGAAGGTCTAAAGTGCCTGTGCTTATACAAGTACAAAGTACAAATGTCCTCTATCAACAAGTGAAAAAATCTAAAAAGATATCTAAAAAGATCTAAAACGAGGAGGTCACTGAAAGTATTATAATCAAAAAGATGGGTTCTATAAAACCCGCTCTTAATTTACTATACCTTACGGTACTATATATTTACACCATAAATATAAAGTGCTTAGTGCTAATTCGTAGAAACTTATCCGTATTCTACTCTGTATAATATTACCTCAACTGACCTCCATACAGTATTCCAAACAATTTTCTACTGGACCATTCAAATCCACATTATCAGATGTATACATTACTGATCGATATAAGATGGAGTAAAACTCCATCATTAATATCTATTAGTGGAAAAAATTATTATGTTCAGATATACTTCATCATTATTCACTTGAAAATATGAGCCCTTAAATGATCAACTTACTCGCCATTTCAGAGAATAATACCTAATGCAACAATTGCACATATGCGGTGCACAATAAGGTGATAAAAAGTTATAAAAAGAGATTGTCAATAGAAGGGAGATAAAACACAATAACTGGGCCCATTGATTAAAATTGCGGTACATTTAAAACTCAAGGATACCAAGTTATAAGACATGTCTGAGGCAAGTAAAATGATAAACATTATTACAAGAAGGTGTATAGTTCTGCATCCGCATTCAGGCCCCACGGCATCTCTGTACCCAAATTGACAATCCATCTTGATTCTGCACGTCTCAATGCCAACTCTCTGTCTCCCCCTCTGATATTCATTGTTATATGTTCAATACCAGAGTACGAGAGTGTGTTTTTATCTAAAATCCCTTCATGCTCTCTCCAGATATGTTTGGCCATCACATACGCAAAGTCCTTGTTCAATATGGCTCGCAGATGTTGGAGGATGCGCAATTTTAGTTTATTCACTGTACTTCCAATATATCTTTGGCCGCATTTACATTCCAAAAGGTAAACCACGTGGGTGGTTTCACACGTGATCCTTTCCTTAATTGTTTTTTTCAAACCTTGAATGGATATAACCTCTGTCATATTGCGGCCATAGTTACAGGCTTTACATCTTGCGCATTTCACAAAGCCCTTCTGTGATAACCAAGTTGTTTTTTGTAGATGTACAGGTTTGTTGGAGAAGTAGCTTTGTGTCAATAGTCCCCCTAGTGAGGGTACTTTTCTGTAGGTGACATTGGCCTGTTGTTTAATGAAGGGTTTTAATTCCTGATCTTTCTTAAGGACACCCCAATGTTTATTGAGCGTCTGTTTCACCTTCTGATTCGAGCTGTTAAAATCTGTAATGAATCTCACTGGTTCCACATTCACCTCAGACGACATTGTCATGTTCTTGGGTAGCAATAAGTTCTCTCTTATGGCATTGGTTGCTCTTTCCCGTGCATTCTCTAAGACCATCAAAGGATACCCTCTTCTTTGGAAACGACCCATCATTATAGACATCTGTTTAATAAACTCCTCCTCCTCAGAGCAGTTCCTACGCGCCCGCAGGAACTCTCCATAGGGGATACTCCACTTAAGGGCTTTTGGATGTGCGCTGTTGGCGTGCAGAATGCTGTTGCATGATGTGGTCTTTCGGAAGAGGGTGGTGCAAATTTTCTCATTTTCAATGTAGACCCTTATGTCCAAATAATCCACCACGGTTCTACTGTATGTATACGTAAATTGAAGGTTGAGTGAGTTGATGTTCAAAGATGACAAAAAACATTTTAACTCTTCCTCCTCTCCTTCCCAAACAGGTCATCTATATAACGGACCCAGAGCACCACCCTCTCCAGGTTGATGTTGTTATTTTCTGACCACAAGCATTCTGTCTCCCAGAAGCCCATGGTGAGATTGGCGTATGTTGGCGCAAATGATGTCCCCATGGCAGTTCCTTGGTTTTGCCTATAGAATTTTCCATCAAATACAAAGATATTATTGTTCAAACAAAAGGACATCATTTCGAGGAGCATGTTGGTATGGCTCAATAAACTCAATGATCTCGATCTCAGAAAATATTCACATGCCTTAAGACCGTCTGTGTGAATGATGGAGGTATATAATGAAACCACATCAATTGTGGCCATGATGTAATTAGGTTTCCAATGGGTGTTATTAATTCTGTTGAGGAAATCCATTGAGTCTCGTAAGTATGATGGAAGATCAGCAACATAGGGAAAGAGGAAAATATCAATGAACCTCGAGGTGTTTTCGAGTAATGAGCCACATGAACTCACAATTGGTCACCCAGGAGGATTTTCTAAGCTCTTGTGTACTTTGGGCAGTACATACAGAGTCGGCAGGATTGGGTGCTCTGTCTTCAGATAACGCAATTCATCATCATCAATTACGCCTATTCCATGCCATTGTTTTAATTTCTCATGGAAGATCACTTTAATGTCGTTGGTGGGATTAGATTTCAACTTTTCATACTTGGTGGCATCTCCCAACTGTCTTCTGACCTCTAGAAGATATTTATTCCGGTCCATCACAACGACATTGCCACCCTTGTCGGATTGTTTGATGATTATACTTATATCTTGTCGGAGATCTGACAGTGCCCACCAGTCATCCCTTGACATGTTGGTATTTGTCGGATTATTATGCTCTTTTTCTTTAACATAGATGTCCCTCAGGTCTTCTGCCACAAGTTCCTGAAAGACGTCTACCCTGTTCCCTGGTGGTAACTGTGGGCAAAACTTTGATTTTCCTTTACATCCACTCCTAGCAGACATGTTCGTCTCAATGCCTAGAGCCACACATACATCAGTTGCTGTTGCATCAACTGGCATAGATTCTTGCTGAGTTTCCTCATTCATCAGATTCTGTATGGTTCTCAGGGACTCAATGTCTTCACTTGTAAGATTCGTGAGTGATGTTCCAAGCTCTGTTTTTGAGAGACGGGTAGATCTGTTCATAAAGTATTTTTTTAAATTTAAATTTTCTGCAAAATTTATAAAGATCTACACGCGTAGATGCCAAATCCATGCCAAAGTTAGGACAAAACGTTAATCCTTTATTTAGTAGGTTCATGTGTTTGATGTTCAGTTTTTTGCTGGAAAGATTGATCACAAGGTTGTCTTCCATTGCTGATTCTTTATTTATTATTTCCCCTTCTTTTCTTTTCCTCTTCCCCTGCCTCTTCCTATTGCGCCTTGTCCTGTTCGTTCTTCCAGTGCGGTTGGGGGTGATGGAGCTCCTCTTCCCCTTGTCGTCATGCGTAACAGTCGCATCTCCCGGGAAAACCCATCCTTGATCTTCCCAGTGCTGCTCCTTCGTCCCCGAGCTCACTTCAGAGCTTTCCGCACTGGACATTCTTGTTTGGTCTTGCTGCTGAATTTGCTCCATGGATTGTTTTTTGTAGTTGGAGTCAAAACGACGTGCGAAGGTGTAGACTCTACCTGAAGCATAATCAATCCTGTCTCTGTTAAACTTCTTTACTTTTTTAGCTGTATTTCATTCTCATGCTTCTCAAGTCTTTTTTCCAGTTCTTCCAGAGATTTTTTACCCTCCGCTGTTTCCCAAAATTTCTCAAGGGATTTCTCTGGTGCGGCAATTTTCTCCATTGCCTCTTTAAGTCTCCTTTCAGCATGTATTATTAAGGTCTCCAATAGTTTCATGGAACAATCTGTAGTATCACTCTGCCATTTAAGTAAGAGGTCAGTATCAAGATCACTTAAGGTGGGTAGCACAAAAATTCTCAAACCCCTTGGAATACGTTTGCAATCAATATATTTCTTAAGTGTCACGCTTTCCCACCATTTATTGACTTCCATCACCCTGGCTTGTTCCAACTCTTTCATTTGTACTCGTGGTGTATTTGATGTGCTTGGTGTTTGACTAGATCTAAGTCCTTCTGTTAGATCCCACTGTCATTAAACAAATCCTTGAGTGCAGATTCGCGTTTGCTCCATCTATCTGCCATGTTATTAAAGACTGGATTACCGGTTCCTCGGTTTTAATCACAAGGAGATAAGAGTCAAGTCACTTAAATTTTGAAAAATGTTGTTCGTTTCCCACGCTGACCTTGCATTCCAATGTATGTACCCCTATAAAATTACTGCAGTTTACGATATGCC
The DNA here is from genome assembly GCA_963921515.1 of Calotriton arnoldi. Lineage (NCBI taxonomy): Eukaryota > Metazoa > Chordata > Amphibia > Caudata > Salamandridae > Calotriton > Calotriton arnoldi. Next base: position 185,270 of record CAWUFW010011891.1, on the reverse strand, counting down.
CTTCGTGAAATGTCAGTTACTGAAAAGACACAAGCAGAATTCCCTTTCGGTTTCTGCATCGTCTGCTTTGTCCGCCGGAAAACAGACCTGAGCCTCGGATTCACCAAGGATACAATGTTGCGAGATCAGCGAAGGGAGCGTCGGGTGCCGGGCGTCCGCAAAGACTTCACCAGCCTACGCAGGCGTTCCAGTTACCTCCCGCTTTCAAATTTTGCGAAGATTCGTCAACCGGCGCCAAAGATATTGACAAAAGAAAAAACGCTTTTTGAATAGAAACGAGGTCCTAACTATACCTACCTACTGGCGACCGACAGTAGGTAATTTATATATATCCTATTGGTGGTATAACTGGTCCAGTTGAAGGCATTCGCCGAAACGCATTGACCGTCCTTTGCACGTTTGCACAAATGGTGTGATCAAGAAAAAATAAAATAAAAATACCTTTAAGTACCTAGTTGTGGATTTCCTCTGTGCCGTGGAGACTCTGGTTCGTGTACCTTGGACCGTGTTGGGTTTTTGCTGTCGATATATATATATATATATATATATATATATATATATATATATATATATATATATATATATTACAAAAAGAATTGCCTCTAGCTGGGATGCACTCCCAGGTGGAAATTACGCCAAAGCAAGGGCACACGCCATGAACAAAGTCCTTTTCTGGTTTACCTGCCAGACGAGTTTCGGGCCAACGCCCTCTTCAGTGGCAGACCATGTGACGTGCCCCCATAATAATAACGCTCAGGTGAACCACCTGAAGCAATGCTTCCTGGGACTGGTGGTTCAGTAAAACCCAAGTGGGTCGCCGCCGGCACTCACATTAAAAAATCTCTTAAAAGGATTGCCGATGTTCGCGCCGGCACCCCTGCATATAACAGGCACCTCCTGTTCCACAGTTAGCTGCCCCAATAAAGCAGCCGCAGACCCGCAAGTGTTTCGCGGTGGTGCAATCCCGCGACCAGGCAGGCCGCTGTACAAAATACAAAAAGAGTTGCCTCTAGGTGGGATGCACTCCCAGGTGGAAATTACGCCAAAGCAAGGGCACACGCCATGAACAAAGTCCTTTTCTGGTTTACCTGCCAGACGCGTTTCGGGCCAACGCCCTCTTCAGTGGCAGACCATGTGACGCGCCGGCATGCGGCAACCACCAGTAAATCCCCATAATAATAACGCTCAGGTGAACCACCTGAAGCAATGCTTCCTGGGACTGGTGGTTCAGTAAAACCCAAGTGGGTCGCCGCCGGCACTCACATTCAAAAATGTCTTAAAAGGATTGCCGATGTTCGCGCCGGCACCCCTGCATATAACAGGCACCTCCTGTTCCACAGTTAGCTGCCCCAATAAAGCAGCCGCGGACCCGCAAGTGTTTCGCAGTGGTGCAATCCCGCGACCAGGCAGGCCACTGTACAAAATACAAAAAGAGTTGCCTCTAGGTGGGATGCACTCTCAGGTGGAAATTACGCCAAAGCAAGGGCACACGCCATGAACAAAGTCCTTTTCTGGTTTACCTGCCAGACGCGTTTGGGGCCAACGCCCTCTTCAGTGGCAGACCATGTGATGCGCCGGCATGCGGCAACCACCAGCAAATCCCCATAATAATAACGCTCAGGTGAACCACCTGAAGCAATGCTTCCTGGGACTGGTGGTTCAGTAAAACCCAAGTGGGTCGCCGCCGGCACTCACATTAAAAAATGTCTTAAAAGGATTGCCGATGTTCGCGCCGGCACCCCTGCATATAACAGGCACCTCCTGTTCCACAGTTAGCTGGCCCAATAAAGCAGCCGCAGACCCGCAAGTGTTTCGCGGTGGTGCAATCCCGCGACCAGGCAGGCCGCTGTACAAAATACAAAAAGAGTTGCCTCTAGGTGGGATGCACTCCCAGGTGGAAATTACGCCAAAGCAAGGGCACACGCCATGAACAAAGTCCTTTTCTGGTTTACCTGCCAGACGCGTTTCAGGCCAACGCCCTCTTCAGTGGCAGACCATGTGACGTGCCGGCATGCGGCAACCACCAGTAAATCCCCATAATAATAACGCTCAGGTGAACCACCTGAAGCAATGCTTCCTGGGACTGGTGGTTCAGTAAAACCCAAGTGGGTCGCCGCCGGCACTCACATTCAAAAATGTCTTAAAAGGATTGCCGATGTTCGCGCCGGCACCCCTACATATAACAGGCACCTCCTGTTCCACAGTTAGCTGCCCCAATAAAGCAGCCGCGAACCCGCAAGTGTTTCGCGGTGGTGCAATCCCGCGACCAGGCAGGCCGCTGTACAAAATACAAAAAGAGTTGCCTCTAGGTGGGATGCACTCTCAGGTGGAAATTACGCCAAAGCAAGGGCACACGCCATGAACAAAGTCCTTTTCTGGTTTACCTGCCAGACGCGTTTCGGGCCAAAGCCCTCTTCAGTGGCAGACCATGTGACGCGCCGGCATGCGGCAACCACCAGTAAATCCCCATAATAATAACGCTCAGGTGAACCACCTGAAGCAATGCTTCCTGGGACTGGTGGTTCAGTAAAACCCAAGTGGGTCACCGCCGGCACTCACATTAAAAAATGTCTTAAAAGGATTGCCGATGTTCGCGCCGGCACCCCTGCATATAACAGGCACTTCCTGTTCCACAGTTAGCTGCCCCAATAAAGCATCCGCGGACCCGCAAGTGTTTCGCGGTGGTGCAATCCCGCGACCAGGCAGGCCGCTGTACAAAATACAAAAAGAGTTGCCTCTAGGTGGGATGCACTCTCAGGTGGAAATTACGCCAAAGCAAGGGCACACGCCATGAACAAAGTCCTTTTCTGGTTTACCTGCCAGATTCGTTTCGGGCCAACGCCCTCTTCAGTGGCAGACCATGTGACGCACCGGCATGCGGCAACCACCAGTAAATCCCCATAATAATAACGCTCAGGTGAACCACCTGAAGCAATGCTTCCTGGGACTGGTGGTTCAGTAAAACCCAAGTGGGTCGCCGCCGGCACTCACATTCAAAAATGTCTTAAAAGGATTGCCGATGTTCGTGCCGGCACCCCTGCATATAACAGGCACCTCCTGTTCCACAGTTAGCTGCCCCAATAAAGCAGCCGCGGACCCGCAAGTGTTTCGCGGTGGTGCAATCCCGCGACCAGGCAGGCCGCTGTACAAAATACAAAAAGAGTTGCCTCTAGGAGGGATGCACTCCCAGGTGGAAATTACGCCAAAGCAAGGGCACGCGCCATGAACAAAGTCCTTTTCTGGTTTACCTGCCAGACGCGTTTCGGGCCAACGCCCTCTTCAGTGGCAGACCATGTGACGTGCCGGCATGCGGCAACCACCAGTAAATCCCCATAATAATAACACTCAGGTGAACCACCTGAAGCAATGCTTCCTGGGACTGGTGGTTCAGTAAAACCCAAGTGGGTCGCCGCCGGCACTCACATTCAAAAATGTCTTAAAAGGATTGCCGATGTTCGCGCCGGCACCCCTGCATATAACAGGCACCTCCTGTTCCACAGTTAGCTGCCCCAATAAAGCAGCCGCGGACCCGCAAGTGTTTCGCGGTGGTGCAATCCCGCGACCAGGCAGGCCGCTGTACAAAATACAAAAAGAGTTGCCTCTAGGAGGGATGCACTCCCAGGTGGAAATTACGCCAAAGCAAGGGCACACGCCATGAACAAAGTCCTTTTCTGGTTTACCTGCCAGACGCGTTTCGGGCCAACGCCCTCTTCAGTGGCAGACCATGTGACGTGCCGGCATGCGGCAACCACCAGTAAATCCCCATAATAATAACGCTCAGGTGAACCATTTAAAAAACCTTAGAAATTCACTGAAAAAACCACAGGTTTCAGGGACGTCATAGTAAGTTGGACATTTCACTCGTACAAAACCAGAGAAATTCGGCCGTTATAGTTTGTTGAGCTAACTATAACTCACGCCCCCGCAATGCACTGCTGATGACGTCACATATTACTTCATTCATGACATGGTCAGTGACATCACTGATGACATCACTGATGACATCTCAAATGACATCACTGATGACAACGCTGATGACATCATCCAGTGACTGTGTGTTTCTGTAAAGTTTAAATATGTTTTATATATATATAGGCCAAGGTGTATTGAAGAATGAGTGGGTGTATGACTGTCTGAATGGATGATTTAATAGGTGTGTGACTGACTGTATAAGTGAGTGATTAAACGTGTCTTACTGAATGCATGGGTTAGTTACTAAACTGTGTGAATGTCTGTATCAGTCTGTTAGTTGGTGTGTAAGCAGCTGCATTGGTTGGTGAGTAGCTACATGAGTGTCTATATGGGTTATTGATTGGTTGTCTGAGTATCTGTATGGGTGCCTGAGTTTCTGTATGGGTGGGTGGGGGGTATGTGACTCTGTGCATAGATGTGTGATTGGGTAATTCACTGGGTGTATGGGTTCAAGAGTGCATCTGTGAAGGGCTGTAGGGGTGGGGGAGTGTGTATATGGGTGTGTTGGTGAGTGAATGGTTGTCTCAGTGGTACATGTGTGAGTAACTACATATGTGAAAGGCAGTATATGTGAGTGTTGGGGTATATAAATCACTATATGTGAGAGTGAGTGATTGTGAGAGTGGCTGTATGGATGAGTGTTTGCTTGTATCAGTGATTGTATAAGAGAATAAGTATGTGTTATTATCTGAATGAATAAGTGAGGTGGTGTGTGTATAACTGTATAGGTGAGTAAATGGGAGTGTGATTGATTCTTTGCATGACTGACTAGGTGTGTGAGTAACTCTATGGATGAGTGGCGATGTGTGAGTGTCTGTTAGGTGTATCAGTGCAAATGATAGTGCTGTATTGATAAGTGACTGCATGTATGAGTGACTGTATGGGTGAATGAGTGGACGTGTGTGTAGACCTAGGAATCAGTGAGTGGGTATGTAGTAACTGGTATTGGTTTGTCTATGGTTTCGAAAATGGTAGTCTGTATTTTATAGTGGGTGTTTCAAAGGTTATATTAGGGTGTGAGGAGGTGCATCAGATTATCACGTGGATGATGTCATCAGTGATGTCATCAGTGATGTCATTTGAGATGTCATCAGTGATGTCATCAGTGATGTCACTGACCATGTCATGAATGATGTAATATGTGACGTCATCAGCAGTGCATTGCGGGGGCGCGAGTTATAGTTAGCTCAACTACCTATAACGGCCGAATTTCTCTGGTTTTATACGAGTGAAATGTCCAACTAACTATAATGTCCCTCAAACCTGTGGTTTTTTCAGTGAATTTCTAAGGTATTTTAAATGCTAATTTCTAACTATAAAATCCCTGAAACCTATGGTTTTTTCAGTGAATTTCAAAGGTTTTTTAAATGCTAATTTCTAACTATAACGTCCCTGAAACCTGTGGTTTTTTCAGTGAATTTCAAAGGTTTTTTAAATGCTAATTTCTAACTATGCCTACAGAGGTAGGACATGTGCAGAAAGAGGAAGAAAGGCGCAGAAAGAAGCAAGAGAAATGCAGAAAGAGGCAACAGAAGTCCAGAAAGACGAAGAAAGGTGCAGAAAGAAACAAGAGATGTGCACAAAGAACCAACAGAGGAGCAGAAAGAGGCCTTGTTGCAAAGTCATCCTGTGCCCCCAACATTTTGCTAACGGGTACTGGTGGTAACTGACTCGGACTAACCAGGCCTAGAGCCAGTGCTATGCTAAAAGACACTTAGAATACAGTGAAAACACCTACATACACTAGGGAACACTATGCTTTGGGGTACCCCTGTGATTGGCATGACCTCCTCTGTAAGGCCCTAGTACATAATAAGGCAGGGGGATTAAAACTACCTCTAAGTCAGAGGTGCAGAAAGATGCTTCTTTAAGTAGTAGTCACGTTTGCAGAGTGGTGGGGAAAGGGTGCTGGGCCTCCAACCAGCGCACAGGAATTCCGCTGCATAGGACTTAGAGGAGGTACCAAGAGGGCTTCTTGGCCCCCAAAGTCCCTCAGGAGTAAATTGGACTTCATCCCCCATCCTGTAGTCTGCCAGGAGGCGCGTTTGCAGAGTGGTGGAGAAAGGGGGGCATGTCCTCCTTAGACGTCTTAGCAATCCCACTGTGTGGGACTTACTGCACGTAACAAGAGGGGTAGTTGGCCCCCAACGACAACCTTGGGGGCCAACTACCCCTCCTATTACCTCCAGTAAGTCCCACACAGCAGGATTGCTAAGTTCTCTTAGCAGGCCACGCCCCCTTTGCCCACCACTCTGCAAACGCGCTCTCTGGCGCGCTCTTGCATGGGGATTGAAGTCCCCTTCGCTGCTGGTGTCCTTTAGGGGCCAACTAGCCTATGTCTTACCTCCATTAAGTCCCACACAGTGGGATTGCTGAGAAGTGGACAAAGGCCACGCCCCCTTTCCCCACCACTCTGCAAAAGCACCTCCTGGCACGTTCTAAGTTGGGGTATTAAGTCCCCTTCATTCCTGAGGGTCCCTGGGGGCCAACAAGCCCACCAGGTACCTCCAGTAAGCGCCACACACCTGGATTGCTGAGAGTGGTCCGAGGCCACGCCCCCTTTTTACACCACTCTGCAAACGCAGCTCCTGGTGCACTGCTGCTTGGGGGATGAAGTCCACTTGTGTCCTGAGGTCCTCAGTACACAAGAGGACCTCATCGCCCCACCAGCAGTGCGCCAAGAGGCGCGTTTGCAGAGTGGTGTAAAAAGGGGCATGGCCTTGGACCACCTCTCTGCAAACCAGCTATGTGGCGCTTACTGGAGGTACCTAGTGGGCTAGTTGTCCCCCAGGGACCCTCAGTATTCATGGGGACTTAATTCTCCATCTTACAACGTGCCGGGGGCGCGTTTGCAGAGTGGTGCAGGGAGGGGGCAGGGCCTCCGGCGTGATGCCGGCTTGTTTATTTATTTATTTTTTTAGAAGGGGGCTGTGTGCCCTCCTTCTTTTACTATTTTTGGGGCCCTGGGGACCCCATCCCCCAGGGCCTGACCCCCTTTTTTTTTTGTAAATGGGAAGGGGGCCACGCGGCCCTCCTCCCGAGGCCAATTTCGACCCCTGGGACCCCATCCCCCGGGGCATGGCCTCCTTTTTTCATACATAATTAAAGGGAAGGGGGGCAGCATGGCCCCCCTTCCCTGGGCCACTTATGGCCCCGGGGACCCCATCCCCCAGGTCATGGCCTCTTCTTTATTTAAATATTTACAGGGAAGGGGGGCCGCGTGGCCCCCCTTCCCTGGGCCACTATTGGCCCCGGGGACCCCATCCCCCAGGGCTTGGCCATTAATTATTTTATTTTATTTTTGAGGAGGGGGGCCACGCGGCCCCCCTCCCCAGGCCAATTTCAGCTCCGGGGACCCCATTCCCCGGGACCCGGCCATTCTTTTTTTTCAAGAAAAGGGAGGGGGGCCGCGTGGCCCCACTCCCGGGCCACTCCTGGCCCCAGAGACCCCATCCCCCGGGGCCGGCCCTTTGCGTTGGGGACCGTGGGGGGAGCCCCAATGCCCCCATGGTCCCGCCGGCTCCCCGCCTCCTGCGGGAGCCGGCATTGCTTTTGAGCAAGGGAGCTGCTCACATGCAGCTCCCCTTGCTCAAAAGCAATCCTGCTTTGGTTCGTTGAAGCAAGAGCAGGTTTTCCTGCTCTTGCTTCAACGAAGCAAAGCAGGGTTTGCTCTGACAGGGCGGGAGCCGTGCTCCCGCCCTGCCATAGCAAACAGCAATGTCCCGGGGGTAGGCACCCCGGGACATTGCAGGAGCCGGCCCTGGGGGGTGGCGGTCCCCAGGACTATCAAGGGCTCCAGGAGGGGGGCCGCGCGGCCCCCCTCCCATCATTTTCAAAGTCCCACGAGGTGGTGGTCCCCTGGGCCCGGGGGTCCGTAACAGACCCCGCATTTCAATAAACAGTGCCCCAGGGAGGTGGTGGTCCCCGGGGTAGTGTGGGGGGGCAAGTGCCCCCCACACTTTCAATTTTTTAATTAAGCCCCGGGTAGCTGGCGGTCCCCGGGGCTTGGGAGGGGCCCGTGAGGCCCCCCGCATATAAGTAAACAGTGCCCCGTGGAGGTGGTGGTCCCCGGGGCAGTGTGGGGGGGGCAGGAGCCCCCCCCAAACATTTATAAAGCAAAGCTCTGGGGGGGTGGTGGCCCCCACTAATTAATTTGGCATTGCCCCCAGGACCTGGCCTACCCGGGGTCTTTAAGGAACGAATCGCGGGAGCCCGCGCTTCATTTTTAAACAAAAATTCGGCCAGATTTGCGCACCCATCGCAAATTTGGACGTGTTTTTAAAAAAAAAATGCTTTTTTTGGCTCTGGGGGTCCTTGTGGGACCCCCTGAGCAGGCCTAGGGGGTCAGGGTGTTTCTACCCTGCCCCCTTTTCTTGTTTTTCACCTTTTTTCTTCTGTTTTCTTGTGACTCAGTTACCGAGTCACAAGATGGCTGCCAACACTTCCTGGTTTGGAGTGTTGGCAGCAAATCAGAAGTCAGCTCATGCTCGGGAGGGTTCGCGAACCCTCCTTGGTGCTCGGATATCGATATTTTTCTTTTTTTAATTTCTCAGGAACTACTGAACGGATTTACACCATTTAAAAAAAGGTCGCTTTCTGGACTAAGACCTACCTTTTTGCCAAATTGGGTGTAATTCTGTTCAGCAGTTCGGGCTGTAGCTTTGTCTAAATTTCCTATGGAAATTAAAGTGGAGAAAATGAGTTTTGGGACCCCCCTTTTTTCTTGGCCCCCGCTTGACGAATCACCCCGATTCTTTCAAGAAAGGAGCTGACCTGAGTACCCCATTAGTTTTGAAAATTTTGCAAAGATTCGTCAAAAGACGCCAAAGTTATTGGCAAATCAAAAAACGCTTTTCCTATGGAAACTAGGTCCTAACTATAACTACCTACATATATATATATCAAAACGAAATCCCAGAAATGTCCCAGCCACAGCGGCGGCGCAACACACGGGCACAGACTCCAAGAAGCAAAGTTGTAGATTTGATGGTTTTATTCACACATCAATGTCCAAATGACGCGTTTCAGCCGCCAGACATGCGGCCTTGATCACACAACGCGCTGCTTGTGAATGAGTGCATTATATACAAGTGATAGTAGTAGTCTGTTTTCGATACTAACCACATGAGTAGGCGTTTTACTACAGTTGGTACAGTTTTACCATAGCTCTGCTTTACTGCTGGGAGTGAGTCAGCAAGAGTTTTGCAAGATACTTGGCTGAATGCCAAAGACATAATGAACAGACTTCCAGTATGTATACAGACAGCGCTATAGCTATAAGTGCGAACATGTTTGTGTTGAGTCAGGGCACAAATTCAACTACAAAGGCAGTATCCATACATAACAGCGAAGTATTCACATATTATGGCACAGTTAAATTGCATAAATTTGAAGACTAGTACATTGTTAATAATCTACCGCGCGAATACGGGTTAGATCGGCTGAGAAATTGACTGCTATTGGAGTTACTATTGTTCGTGGATAAGCTATCTCTGCACTGTCCGTGAGTACGTATATCTATAGGAAACTCTAATGTTTATAAAATGTGAGCTATGTTAAAATCAAAAGGTACTAGTGTATACGCGCAGACATGAGTCGTGTGTTCTATGTGGATCGCCATTACCTGTGGTTAAAAAGTTTTACGAGCTACTACTGTGATAAAAAGTGCTGTGAGTGAACACAGTGAGAGGTACGGGCAGTGACTTGGGGAATGTGAAGCGGTGAAGAGTGCCGTGAGAGCATAGCATTAAAAGACAACAGTGCCTGGAAAATGGGATCTATGCTCACGTGTGCTATATTTACAGTGCACAAGAATAATTACAAAAAAAGAGATAATTATAACCAATGCAGCAAGACTACCAAAGTAAGAGAGACTACGCAAAAACTTCACGTTTCCAAATCTGACATGCTCAGAGAAATGCAAGAAACCATAGTGGTAAAAGGAATCAAACAGAAGTAAATTTGCACAAATGCAGTTAATAAATGTACAAAGCAAATTAAAATTATTTAGGCAGAAAATAGGTGGCAACAGGCCCCGTTATCATTAGTCACAAGTGTGGTTAAGAGACATCTATCAAGGAAACAGCAATCAATAACGTGGGTCCCTAAGTTAAAGGAAGTTGTGCAAATCCTCGCTAGTGTTGAGGCCTGAAGGTGTCTTTGTATTGAACTCTAAAATGTATTTGCAAGAGTTTCTCTCTATTCCCCCCTCTTCTCAATGTGGGTATGCAATCAATTGCAGAGTATTGGAGTTGGTCAAGATTGTTATTGTGCATCTCTCTAAAGTGTCTTGCTACAGGATATGATGGATCATTATTAACTATAGCCCTTAGATGTTGTAGGATGCGTACATGCACTTGTAACTATAACTCGTGCCCCCGCAATGCACTGCTGTTGACGTCACATATTACATCATTCATGACATGGTCAGTGACATCACTGATGACATCACTGATGACATCTCAAATGACATCACTGATGACATCGCTGATGACATCATCCAGTGACTGTGTGTTTCTGTAAAGTTTAAATGTTATATATATATATAGGCCAAGGTGTATTGAAGAATGAGTGGGTGTATGACTGTCTAAATGGATGATGTAATATGTGTGTGACTGACTGTATAAGTGAGTGATTAAACGTGTCTTACTGAATGCATGGGTTAGTTACTAAACTGTGTGAATGTCTGTATCAGTCTGTTAGTTGGTGTGTAAGCGGCTTCATGGGTTGGTGAGTAGCTACATGAGTGTCTATATGGGTTATTGATTGGTTGTCTGAGTATCTGTATGGGTGCCTGAGTGTCTGTGTGGGTGGGTGGGGGGTATGTGACTCTGTGCATAGATGTGTGATTGGGTAATTCACTGGGTGTATGGGTTCAAGAGTGCATCTGTGAAGGGCTGTAGGGGTGGGTGAGTGTGTATATGGGTGTGTTGGTGAGTGAATGGTTGTCTCAGTGGTACATGTGTGAGTAACTACATATGTGAAAGGCAGTATATGTGAGTGTTGGGGTATATAAATCACTATATGTGATAGTGAGTGATTGTGAGAGTGGCTGTATGGATGAGTGTGTGCTTGTATCAGTGATTGTATAAGAGAGTAAGTATGTGTTATTATCTGTATGAATAAGTGAGGTGGTGTGTGTATAACTGTATAGGTGAGTAAATGGGAGTGTGATTGATTCTTTGCATGACTGACTAGGTGTGTGAGTAACTCTATGGATGAGTGGCTGTTAGACCTGGCACCATTGGCGTGGGTCTCCCTTCCATTTTTTGCTGTTGCCTCTTATGTTTTTGCTGGTTTTAGATGCTTTTGGGCACTGTGCCACTGATGTTCAGTGCCACAGTGCAAGTGCTCCCTATGGTAAATTGATGTATGGATTAGTGACTCCATGATTGGCTTGTTTGGCTTACTGTCAGACCCTAGTACAGTACACTGCGTGTGCCCAGGGATTGTAAATCAAATGCTGCTGGTTGGCTTGCAGCACTGGTTGTGCCACCCACCGGAGCAGCTTGTAAAGTGTGTCTCAGGCCTGCCATTGCAGAGCCTGTGGGCAGTCTGGTACTGCCATGTTGACTGGGCAAGTGTACCCACTTGCCAGTCCCTAAACCTTCCCTTTTATACATATTAGTCACCCCTAAGGTAGGCCCAAGGGCCGGGTGCATTGTAGGTAAAAGGTAGGACATGCCCTGATGTGTGTGGCATGTCCTAATAGTGAATTACAGCCATTTTCGTTTTTCACTATTGCAAGGCTACCTGTTCCCCATAGGCCAGAATGGGCAGTTAGATTATTACATTTTATAATCCTAACTGACTCAGGGAACTAGGTAGAAATTCGAGTTTAGTATGCCTGAACTCAGAATGATAAAATACATCTTTTAGTGAAGTTGGTTTTAACATTCTGTGTTTGAAAGTACCACTTTTAGAAAGTGGGTATTTTCTTGCCTAACTATCCAAGCCTGCCTCTGCTAGGTTGTGTATTCCTTCTCTGGAGTTTGAGTGACAGGGGCTGGGGGCTTCCAGGAGACAGGGTGAGTCAGCACAGGGCTGAATAGAGAGATCTGCATGCAGATAGGAGGAAGCAGTTGCACCTGGGACCTGAATAGGGCTGTGCCTTTCCTCCACAATGCTGGCTCCACCTCCTGTGGTGTGTCTGATGTCCCTGGCCTACACTGTGAAAGGAAAGAAGGAGTCTTGTCAACAAAGTGCTCCAGGACTGACCAGAACTGGTTTTGGACTAGGCAAAGGCCTCTCTGCCTTCAGAGAACAAAGAGAAACTGTGTATAAAAGGGGGACCCAGACCCCAGAACTTTAGATCACTTCTGGGAATCAAGACGAACCTTTGCTGAGGAGAAGAACCAGGAAGCTGAAGGAGGAGACTACCCCTGTGCTGTGTGTTTGGGGGTTGGCCTGCAGTGGTTGCTTCATTGCCAAAGAAAGGAGAAAAGGACTGAGTGTGCTTTCTATCAACTTGAAGAAGAATCTCCAAGGGCTTGAACTAGAGCTTGCCTCCTGCCTGAAGTCTCAGGGATACAAGACTTCACCAACCAGCTCCCCCCTGAATTCCCTTGCTGGGAATTGAAGTGCCTGCTGTTGTGCTGGGCCTTCTTAGAGACTGCGTGACGCTGGGAGCTGGAAGCGCGATGCAACAACGAGAAGCGTGTCGCCTCCGCATCCCGCTGTCATCGCATCGCCGAGGAAGCGAGACGCCGCTGCCGCTGTCATCATCGCATCGCCGAAGCGCGGCGCATCGCCGGAGAAGCAGGACGCTGCCACAGAGGACATTGTCGCATCACCGGAGAAGCGCGTCGCAGGGCCTGTCGCGGCTCCAAAGATCATCGAGTCCCCGCACGGCCGTCGGGCGTGCACGCATCGCACCAAAGTTGTCGCATCGCAACCAAGACGCCATTTTGTTGCATCGCACCGGAGAAGAGTATCGCATTGAGGTGCCATCTTGTCGCATCGCACCGGAGAGCAGTAAGAAACCGATGCATCACCTCCCCACACAGTAAGGAAGCGAGCATCAACTCCCCTGCGCAGCAGTAAGGAACCGACGCATCCACTCCCCTGAGTGTAAGGAACCGACGCATCACCTTCCCTGCGACCCTTTTGTTTTCTTTGCGCTACGCATTCAAGGTACATTGAGAGTAAAGTGTCGCATCTACAACTTGAGAGAACTCAACTATTTTATAACATTCTAAAGTCTATTTTTGAGTACAGTATTGTGGATTTTTGTCGTTTGGTCTTGTGTTAAGTCTATATAAAAATACTTATTTTTATAATACAACCGGTGTGGTGTCCATCTGTAGTGTTGTCACTGTATTACTGTATGTGTTCACAAATGCTTTACACACTGCCTCTGAGATAAGCCTGCCTGCTCGTGCCAAGCTACCAAGGGGGTGAGCAGGGGTTAATTTAGGAGTGTAGCCCCTCACCCTGACTAGACGCAAGGGTCCCTATTTGTCACAGGTACCTACCTATGCCAACTAGAGACCCCCAAATCTAACATTGGTGGTCAGCGGTGAGCATTTGGACTTGCATTTGTGATTCATATACAGTGATTGGTGTACCTTACTAGTGAGTGCAGACCATAACGCAACCACATACTTTTTGAGAATTTTTTCCTTGGAACTTCTTTTCTATTTTTGATTCTTGAGAACTGCCAGTCTTTTAGCTACCATGAGCAAGTCAGCATCCATAGTATCTGTAGACATTGTTTTGGAAGAAGAGAGAATTGACTCCTACACTGTGCCTTATCTCAAAGCTTTGTGCAAGAAATTTAAAATCTCTGTGAAAGGCCTCACCAGGAAAGAGGAATACCAAAAGGCGCTGAGGGCCTGGGTAGAATTTAGGAATGCCAGTGAGCATCCTGAGGAGCCAGTAGTGGAGGCAGAGGATTTAAATGAGCAACTTGAGGGGCCAGTGGGCCCAACTGGAGGGAAAGCACCTTCAGGGGCGGGCAGCAGTGTTTCTTCCAAAGGGTTGTCCCCAGGAGAGCTGGAGGACAGAGCAAGGGAGAGGATGCATAAATTGGAGCTAGCTAGGCTCAAAATGGATGGTCAGAAGGACATAGAGAGCAAGAAAATAGAGCTTGGGATGGAATTAGAAATGAAGAAGTTAGCCTTAGAGGAAAAGAGGATGCATTTTGAGCATGAGAGAGGATTGAGGGAATTGGAACTCAAGGCCAAGAAGTTAGAGGTTCCTCCCTCTGGTGGCAGCACACCGCCAGTGCATGTAGAAGCAAGAACCTACATTCCCAAAGATGTAGTTAAAGATTTCCACAAGAATGAGGATATTGGTCAGTGATTTAGGGCTTATGAAGCTGCAATGTTGGCCCACCGGGTCCCTGAGAAGGATTGGGGAGCGGGGTTGTGGGGCCGCTTTGTTAGTGATGGGAGGGACACTTTGTTGGATTTGCCTACAGAGGAGCAGATGTCCTATACCTACATGAAGGGAGCCCTAATGTCCAGATTTGGTTTGACCCCAGAGCTATACAGACAAAGGTTTAGAAATTGCAGAAAACTGGAGTCTACCACTTGGGTGGAATATGTGTCTTTCTTTTGCAGAGCATTGGATGGTTGGGTGAAGGGTAGCAAAGTGGATAACTTTGAGGCGCTCTATGATTTGCTTGCATGGGAGCACTTGTCAAATAACTGCTTTCCAGAGCTACGCCAGCATCTTATTGATAGCAAGCTGACTAACCCTAGGAAGCTTGCTGAGGAGGCAGACCGCTGGGTGAGCACCCGGGTCCAGAAGGGTCATGTGGGAGACTTCGCCAAAGGTGGGCAGGGTCCCCAGCAGAAGAGTGGGGGAGACAAGGGTAAACAGAGGGAGTTCCAGAAAGGGCCCCAAAGTAATCCCCAAGGGAACCAAGGGAAGGGTTCCCAGCCTCCCCCTGAGAAGAAGGCAGTGGCCCCGACAGATAAGCCTGTTCACAAGGGGGCCAAGACCTGTTTTAAGTGTGGTCTAGAAGGCCACTGTTCTTATGATGCTAGATGTCCCTTGTATGGGAAGACAGCACCCACTGGTGCACCACCCCGGCAGTTAGCTAGTGTAGCCCTGGGGGAGGAGATGGGTGCCCAGGGTGGGTGGGGTCCCGCAGAGATGTCCCTTGTCTCTTTAGGAGACTGTGAGGTGGTCCCCAGGACCCAGCTGTCTGATAACACTAAAAAATACAGGCAGTGGGTGACCATCAATGGCAAGAGGGTGGAAGCTCTTAGAGACACCTGAGCCAGTGTGACAGCTGTCTGTTGTCAGTTGGTGTCTGAAGAGCAGGTAGTCCCAAATGCATTTTACCCAGTTGTTGCCGCTGACAACACAGAGAGCCACTGCAAGGTGGCACAGGTTCCCTTTGAGTGGGGGGGGGTCTCAGGGACTCTTCAAGTAGCTGTGAGGCCAGCCATGCCTGTTGAATGTCTGTTAGGTAACGATTTGGAGAGCTCCCCTTGGGCTAAGGTGGAGCGGAGAGCTCATTTAGAGATGTTGGGTTTGCCTGAGTGGGCCTGCGTGACCACTCGGTCTATGGCAGCCAGTAAGGGTGTTCAAGAGGACCTGGAGCCTGAGAAAATGGCCCAGGTGCCTGCCTTAAAGAGAAGAGGTAGGGGGCCCGGGAAACCGGCCCCTGAGGTTCCCACGGCCCAGGAGGAGGCGGACCCTGAGGGGGATGCCCTGGAGCCTACCGGGGAAGAGATTGCTGAACTGGGAGACCTGCCTGAGCTGACCCATTGGCAGCAGGAAGGAGGTCCCTCCAGGGAAGAGTTCTGTGAGGAGCAGAACAAGTGCCCTTCTCTTGTGGGTTTGCGGCAGCAGGCTGCAAACCAGGCAGCAGGTGATCAGTCTGGATCACATTGGATCTACTGGGAGAATGGTCTCCTGTATAGTGAGCCTAAGGTTGCTGAGCCTGGGTAAGCCCGTGTGCTGGTGGTACCCCAGCGCTTCAGAGCCTTCCTACTGGGACTGGCTCATGATGTGCCTTTAGCAGGACATTTGGGGCAGGACAAGACCTTTGAAAGGCTTGTCACCCATTTTTATTGGCCCCAAATGCGCAAGAGTTCAGACACTCATTGCAGGACCTGTCAGACTTGCCAGGATAAGTGGACCGGACCATTTGAGGTGATGGAGCGCAAGAGTTCGGTTACCTACTTGGTGGACTTGCGGTCTCTCAGGAACCCCTTGCGGGTCCTGCATGTCAACCGCCTGAAGCCCCACTTAGAGAGGTCCGAAGTGAGCATGCTCCTAGCAACAGATGCTGGAATGGAGGAGGAGACTGAGCCTCTTCCTGACCTCCTGTCTGCAACAGAGCAAGATGGGTCAGTGGATGGAGTGAACCTCTCTTCCACCCTGACCCCTGAGCAGCAGAATGACAGTCACCAGTTGCTGGGACAGTTTTCTGACCTGTTCTCCCTGATTCCCAGTGTCACTGATTGGTGCATCCATGATGTAGACACTGGGGACAGTCCTCCTGTCAAGCACAAAACTTACAGGGTGACTGACAGGGTGAGAGCTTGCATCAAGGAGGAGGTCTCCAAGATGCTTGCGTTGGGGGTGATTGAGTCCTCTAACATACTGTCTCATACTCTTGAATTAGGGTCAGAGCTCATAACACCTGTGCTTTGAGTTGCAGCCGAGTTGCAGCCGGGTGCTCCCGGTACTGGTGAAGGAGCGGCGCACCTGCGCTGCAAGGAGAACCGGCTGCACCGAGCTTTGGCCATCGGAGGGGGGACGAGTCGTGAGATCCCTGAGAGCTGTGGTGTGGAGACCGCGCCGGATGCACTGGAGCGCTGCCTGGGGGGCCTACCGCGGCTTCTGAATCTTGAACTGCCCGGGCGGAGGCTTCGTGCTGAGCCGGGAATGTGGACCTCCTGTTTTGCTGGCGGTGGCCCCCAGGTGCGCGTGGACAAGAAACTGTGGTGACCCTGGTAGCTGAGGCGCAGTGAGTATCCTGGAGAGCAGGCGGTTAGCGTGTAAACGTGGCGGGGACGCCGCCTATCTTGACCGCCTGCAAGTGCTGAGCTCAGCCTGGGTATTGATGAGGCCCCCAGCGTGATATTGAGACTTACTGGTCTGGGGTCACTGAGAGCCCAGGAAGGAGGGAGAGAACGACCTGCTAGTGCCCGGTCCGTGTTTGCGTTCACCCCAATAGCATCACTGTACCAGAGGTCCCATTATAGTACCATCATCGGCCACTGAGGGTCTGGGGTCTGGGGGTCTGGGGTTTGGGGTCGGTCTCCACCCGGATATAAATAAGGATAAATAAAGGATATGGGAGGGGACGCCAGCCTGCAGTGCCTACTGCTGCCGTGAGGGGAACGGCCACCTTGCCCATCATTCCTGCCGTAAGGGAACGGCTTTCCATCGCCGTAATCCAGCGCCGTGAGGGGGACGGGACTGCATCCCCCAGAATCCCCTGAGCCCGTGCTCCCAGTGACGCCGCGCCAGGAGGCGCGATAAAGCACGGCCATACTCATTATCACATAATTAAGTGCAATCTGAAGCCATGAGCAAAAGGAAGCTACCTAATGGCCATGGGGGCTCGCAGAGATCTAATGCAGTTGGCTCAAGTGGGACTATAGATTCCTTTTTGACGAAAGCTGCTAATGTTATTACAAAGGAAATAGCCCTAATCGAAAAAAGGTTGTCTATGGAATCTGAGAAATTAGTTCTGGCATCAGCGAGAGAGGATGAAAGGCTGACTAGCACTGGAATGATATCCCTGCCAATGTCTGGAATACCATCGACAGCTGGTCAATGCGAGGTGGAGGAGGGAGCATCAAGCTGCACTTCTGTTGCAGTCTCGACTCTGGGTGAGGATTTGGGCAGCCCACCTTCCAAACGAAAGAGAAAAGGCGGCAGAGGAACTCTGAGGAAATTACCGCAGCCTCAAACTCTCAAACCCCCTGTTGTTTGTACCTGTGAATGTAAAATTGAATTGTTGCTGGACAATTTTACTACTAAGCTGGGGTCTTTGACTAAGGGCTTGCTGGCGCCCATATTTTTAAAACTGGATGAAATTGAGCTGAAATTTAATTCTTTTATTTCCATGCATAAATCATGTCCCTTAACAAGGGGGAGGGGGGACACCTGTTTGGAACCTGGTGGTGTGATCCAAGTGCCACAGGTGAACAGCCTCCAAGATAACACTGCACCATCTCTAATTAGCATACCCAGCATTAATCACATCAACCACAAAGCTGGAGAGACTGTCACTGCTCTGTCCACGGCTCAGACGAAAGGTCAGGTAAAAACTAAGGTAGGCCCATCGTCCACATACCCCTCCTCAGCCCCAAACACGGCCATAGCCAAAAATTTTAGTACCATCGACCTTTCCCCCGAATCTGCGCCTCTAGTCGCCATCTTAACAGGGGTACCTACACTTACTCCTGGTACCAAGGAAACAACTCTGGATCTTATGTATAAGACGGCTCATTGGTGTAATAACAATGTGGAAAATGGCCCACAGTTTATTGCTGACATCATTATGGCCAGAAGGGTGGGGTGGGTAGGCTATGGGACTAGGAAAACTGTGGAGGGAGACTGTATTATTGTCAATTTTAAGAATCCCATGCAGGCAAGAGCAATGATAGGCTGTCAAGTCAGGGATGGTACTAAGTCCCGAATTAGAATAGCTTCTTTATTATCTTTTTATCCCTCTAAACCGCCCCCGAGAAACTCCGATTGGCAGTTTCCACTTAAGCCGGCTAAGTCCAACCAACAAAGAAATGTGAATTCAGGGATAATTTTGACTAACCGTTTCCTACCTTTAGATTGCCCGTCGAGCCTTGATGAAAATGACTGACTATCTCCTGTGGTTATAAATATCCCAGGCAAGCAGCCGTTATTAAAAACCTCCACTAACCCATGTGTTTTTGAGCCCACACCTCCCCTTCTACCACTGTTGAATAATGTATCTACACCCATTTCTACCCTGGTTAATTTTGTAGATCCTACTGTGAAAGTATTGTCCTGGAACATTGCAGGCCTTAAGTCTCTAAACAGGGTAACATTGCCTGGGAACAGTTTCTTAGAATACATCACATTATTGCTTTACAGGAAACATGGGAACCTGAAAACTGTTTTTATCTAGATGGTTTTACTACGCTTTGTAAATATGCTGTCCCCTCAAATATGGGAAGAGCCAGAGGGGGTCTGCTTTTAATGTTTTCACTAAAGCTCTCTTATCAAGTAAAATTGATTGATTGTCGTTCACCTAATGTATTAGCAGTGGCATTGTCACGCAAGAATTTCCCTACTCTGTTAGTGGTCAATTTTTATAACTCATACACTAGATGACATGAGACAGAACATCTCTTAGCTATGGAAGCTTTATTAGAATGCTATGGGGAAGGAAGTCAAATCTACCATGACACATTAATTCTTGGGGACTTTAACATTCATCAGTGCAGCCTCAATTGTATTTCTACAATGGAGAAGGATGACGGGCATGATGATCTGTTTAATCATTTTGAGCATACACCATCCGGTTTATATTTAGAAAGCTTTCTCTCAGACCACAATCTGTTATGTTTACAGCAATCAGATTCCCCAGCACTGGTCCCCACCTATGTAGGCAGTGGTAGTTCTAGTGTTATTGATTTCATCATGATATCTGTATCACTAGCACCAGTTGCCAACAATCTAAGTGTCACGTGGAATTGCCTTAGTGATCATAATCCCTTAACACTGGATGCCTCCCTTTTGGCCGCA
The DNA here is from genome assembly GCA_963921515.1 of Calotriton arnoldi. Lineage (NCBI taxonomy): Eukaryota > Metazoa > Chordata > Amphibia > Caudata > Salamandridae > Calotriton > Calotriton arnoldi. The sequence goes on along the minus strand of CAWUFW010011891.1, from coordinate 165,599 downwards.
TTTGAGGGGCGGGCCACAAGTCAAATTGCTAATGAAAATATCAGCACTAAACACCAAGCTAGGAGATTGAAGTGGGAAAGGATTACACCGGTGAGTTTCTTAGATAATCTATATTCAACCTGTGCACCGGAGTTCCAAGTGTGTATGGACCCTGCTTCACAAGATAATGAAACTCTCGAAGCTTTTGATAGTATTATTAAGCAGGTGGCAACTGACCTAATCTCTAACTCTAGAACAAGTTCCCCAAATATCAAAAGGTGGTTTGACAAAATGTGCTCAGTTACTCATAAGGAACTAAAACAGGCTCTGATGCAAAAGCCAAGGGACGCTATATCGCTTAGGCGTTGCAGGAAGGCCTATAAACTTGCAATCCAGGCAAGGAAGAAACAGATAAAGGAACAGGCCTGGGAAGCACTTACTAAAGCCAGTGTTTTGGCAGACAGTACTAGATTTTGGTCGGTGGTTAATAGCCCTTATTTTTCAGACACACCTAATTCCAGTAGCGATTGCATAATACCAGCTGAGCTCTGGGTCCAGCATTTTAGTAATATTTATAGCGATACAAATCTGGAATCTGCCGTGGGACAATCAGTTCCCGGCTTATCTAGTAATCCCCTTAATTTTAACATGGATGAGGTCAAAAAAGCCATTGTTTCAACCTCAGCAGGCAAGGCGCCTGGGCTAGATGGGGTTCCCGCTGACCTTTATAAAGCTGATCCAAATGTTTGGGCCAAGATTTTAACCCATGTTTTTAACGCAGCGTGCGCTAAGGGTTTCCCCTCATCATGGGCCAAGGCGGTTATCATCCCTATATTTAAAAAAGGAGCTCGGGTCGATCCCGCCTGTTATAGACCAATCTCTCTTTTAGATTCCGTGGCTAAAATATTGGGGAAAGTAATTCTGGATCGGCTTACAGGATACCTCGATCAGGCCAATATCATCTCTGACCTGCAGTATGGTTTTAGGAAGGGGAAAGGGACCTTGGACCAGTGCCTAAACCTCCATCTAGTTATTGGAAAGTACACCATTGCCAAGAGAGGTACCTTACATCTGGCCTTCATGGACCTAACCTCGGCTTTTGACTATGTCAACAGGTCTAAGCTGTGGTTAGTATTACGTGATCTAGGGATAGATGCGGAGTTAGTGTCCTTTCTGCATACTGCCCATGAAAACACTACAGCAGCAGTAAGGTACAACACAATGGCAGTTTGACTAATTCCTGGGAAGTAAAAAGGGTGGTTAGGCAGGGGTGCATTCTGGCCCCTCTGCTGTTCACACTTTACATTAATAGACTGGGTGAGACCCTAACAGCTTGTTGTGAAGGCATCCCCAGAGCGGGCTCCAAAATGATACCTGCACTTCTGTATGCAGATGATGCAGTTCTGCTGGCCAGAACTGCATTGGGCCTACAACGTCTTTTAAACTGTTTTATAAGTTTAATGGAGTCATTAGATCTAACTACGAATTATAAGAAATCGCACAGCATGACTATAGGTTCAGGAAAAGCGGCAAAGGTCAAATTTTATTGCAAAGGGGCAGAACTGACTATGGTGCCTACGTTTCCTTATCTAGGGGTAGTTTTTGATGAAAAAGGATCTTGGGGTCCCCAAATCTTACTTAAAAGGAACACCCTGGCCAGAGCCGCGGGGGCTACCTTGAATTTTGCAAAAAGATTGGGGTCTAAGCCACTCCCTGCTCTATTAAAGATCTACAATGCAAAATGCATCCCGATGGCTACGTATGGGAGTGACATTTGGGGGTATAAGGATGCGAAAGGGATCCAGGTAGCTGAGAATAATTATATGCGGAAACTCCTTGCGGTCCCCATCACAACACCTGTTTTTAATGTGCATGAAGAACTGGGAGCCGGATATATCTCAGACGAGATTGCGGTTGCACCGTTGTTGCACTGGCTTAGAACTTGGGCGTCCCAAGCACCGAATCTGGGCCAGCTCATAATGGGCGACTGCTCTAGTCTGGATGGGGCCTTGCGCATCCCCTGGCTGAACTATATAAAAGAACAGACCGGATGGCTTGGCCGCCCGGAGCTGTTCTTGAACCCTGGGGCACTGAGCAAAACTGCTATCAGAGATTTTAAAAAGCAGTTCTTGGACAAGCGGCAGATGCTTAGCGAGGAGGTGGAAGTAGTAAAACCGTCTGTGAGGAGTTTTGTTTTATTGAGTATGGGCCCACAGATGCAGCCATATTTAACTTATGTTAACAAAGCATATCACCGCTTTGTATTGACTAGATTTCGTTTGAATCTGGTCCCTTGGATCTTGGCATTTCCCCTAGGCTACTCGAAGCCTGATTCGCTCAAACCCTGTCCCTGCGACAATTTTTCAGACCAGGACACATTACATTTTATGTTTTTCTGCACTTTTTACGACCCTCAGCGCAGGTCTCATATTTTACCACTGTTTAAAGACCGACAGTTTGCTCAAGTGAGGCCGGCTTTGACCTATCTTCAGATGCTATCTTCTCCCACAGTTTGTTTGGGGGTTGCAAGCTTTTTAATAGCGGCCATCAGATACAGGAAAAGCTTGCCGGCTCTAGAGTCAGTGTGCTCGGTTATTTAATGTGTACCTCACGAGACAGATCCAACATACCTTGGTCATTTATTTATTGCTTGTTTGTTTGTACCTTATATTGCTGCTCTGTTTGTAGACCTATAGATGTTTGATGAATTTGTAAATTGGGATACCTTTTTATCTGCTCTGCATATAGCATTTTTAGAATATAATTTTTTAATGCTTTTTTTAAGGTTTTATGTACCAATGTCTTGCAATGAACTGTGCTTTTATGACTCTTAGCTGTCGAATAAAGTATCTTTGACACTGACACTGAGTCCTCTAACAGTCCTTGGGCCAGCCCAGTGGTCTTGGTCCCAAAGGCTGCCGCACCGGGTGTCTTACCAGAGCTGAGGTTCTGTGTGGACTACCGAGGGCTCAATTGAGTCACCAGGACTGACACGCACCCCATCCCCAGAGCTGATGAGCTCATTGATCGGTTAGGGGCTGCCCGGTACCTCAGCACGTTTGACTTAACGTCTGGGTACTGGCAGATCGCCTTGACTGATGGGGCAAGAGAGAGGTCAGCATTCTCCACACCAGATGGGCACTACCAATTCCAGGTTATGCCCTTTGGGATGAAGAATGCCCCTGCCACCTTTCAGAGGTTGGTCAACCAGGTGTTGGCTGGACTGGAAGAGTTCAGTGCCGCCTACCTGGATGACATTTCAGTGTTCAGCGCCAGTTGGGAAGAACATCTGCGCCACCTCTGGGAAGTGTTGATGGCGCTGCGGAGAGCAGGCCTCACGATCAAGGCGAGTAAGTGTCAGATCGGGCAGGCTTCCGTGGTGTACTTGGGACACCAGGTTGGGAGCGGCCAGGTGGTGCCCCTACAGCCCAATATTGAGACCATCCTGACTTGGGAACCCCCCAAGACCCAGACAGAGGTGAGAGCCTTTTTAGGACTCACCAGGTATTACAGGAGGTTTGTCAAGGGGTATGGCAGCATTGTTGCCCCCTTGACAGAGCTGACTTCCAGGAAGCAGCCCAAGAGAGTGGTTTGGACTGACACCTGTCAGAGAGCTTTTGATGCCCTGAAGACTGCCATGTGCACGGCGCCCATGCTCCTGGCACCCAACTTCTCAAAAGAGTTTATTGTGCAAACAGACGCTTCAGAGCATGGTGGGGGTGCTGTTCTATCACAGATTAATGAGGAGGGCCTAGACCAACCTGTAGCCTTCATCAGTAGGAGGTTACTTCCACGGGAACAGAGGTGGAGTGCAATTGAGCGTGAGGCATTTGCTGTGGTCTGGGCACTGAAGAAGTTGAGACCATACTTGTTTGGGACTCACTTCCGGGTTCAGACAGACCACAGGCCCCTCAGATGGCTGATGCAGATGAGGGGTGAGAATCCAAAGCTGTTGAGGTGGTCCATATCCCTACAGGGGATGGACTTTACGGTGGAACACCGCCCTGGTACAGAACACGCCAATGCTGATGGTCTGTCCAGATTTTTCCTCCTTAGTGATGAGAACTCCCCGGAGGTAGGGTAGTTCTCCCCACATTTCAGCTGGAGGGGACACGTGTTAGACCTGACACCATTGTCGTGGGTCTCCCTTCCATTTTTTGCAGTTGCCTCTTATGTTTTTGCTGGTTTTAGATGCTTTTGGGCACTGTGCCACTGCTGTTCAGTGCCACAGTGCAAGTGCTCCCTATGGTAAATTGATGTATGGATTAGTGACTCCATGATTGGCTTGTTTGGCTTACTGTCAGACACTAGTATAGCACTGCGTGTGCCCAGGGCTTGTAAATCAAATGCTGCTGGTGGGCTTGCAGCACTGGTTGTGCCACCCACCGGAGCAGCTTGTAAGTGTGTCTCAGGCCTGCCATTGCAGAGCCTGTGGGCAGTCTGGTACTGCCATGTTGACTGGGCAAGTGTACCCACTTGCCAGTCCCTAAACCTTCCCTTTTATACATATTAGTCACCCCTAAGGTAGGCCCAAGGGCAGGGTGCATTGTAGGTAAAGGTAGGACATGCCCTGATGTGTGTGGCATGTCCTAATAGTGAATTACAGCCATTTTCGTTTTTCACTATTGCAAGGCTACCTGTTCCCCATAGGCCAGAATGGGCAGTTAGATTATGACATCTTATAATCCTAACTGACTCAGGAACTAGGTAGAAATTCGAGTTTAGTATAGCCTGAACTCAGAATGATAAAATACATCTTTTAGTGAAGTTGGTTTTAACATTCTGTGTTTGAAAATACCACTTTTAGAAAGTGGGTATTTTCTTGCCTAACTATCCAAGCCTGCCTCTGCTAGGTTGTGTATTCCTTGTCTGGAGTTTGAGTGACAGGGGCTGGGGGCTTCCAGGAGACAGGGTGAGTCAGCACAGGGCTGAATAGAGAGATCTGCATGCAGATAGGAGGGAGGAGTTGCACCTGGGACCTGAATAGGGCTGTGCCATTCCTCCACAATGCTGGCTCCACCTCCTGTGGTGTGTCTGATGTCCCTGGCCTACACTGTGAAAGGAAAGAAGGAGTCTTGTCAACAAAGTGCTCCAGGACTGACCAGAACTGGTTTTGGACTAGGCAAAGGCCTCTCTGCCTTCAGAGAACAAAGAGAAACTGTGTATAAAAGGGGGACCCAGACCCCAGAACTTTAGATCACTTCTGGGAATCAAGACGAACCTTTGCTGAGGAGAAGAACCAGGAAGCTGAAGGAGGAGACTACCCCTGTGCTGTGTGTTTGGGGGTTGGCCTGCAGTGGTTGCTTCATTGCCAAAGAAAGGAGAAAAGGACTGAGTGTGCTGTCTATCAACTTGAAGAAGAATCTCCAAGGGCTTGAACTAGAGCTTGCCTCCTGCCTGAAGTCTCAGGGATACAAGATCTTCACCAACCAGCTCCCCCTGAATTCCCTTGCTGGGAATTGAAGTGCCTGCTGTTGTGCTGGGCCTTCTGAGAGACTGGGTGTCGCTGGGAGCTGGAAGCGTGACGCAACGACGAGAAGCGTGTCGCCGCCGCAGCCGCTGTCATCGCATCGCCGAGGAAGTGAGACGCCGCTGCCATCATCGCATCGCCGAAGCGCGGCGCATCGCCGGAGAAGCGGGACGCTGCCACAGAGGACATCATCGCATCACCGGAGAAGCGCGTCGCAGGGCCTGTCGCGGCTCCAAAGATCCTCGAGTCGCCGCACGGCCGTCGGGCGTGCACGCATCGCACCAAAGTTGTCGCATCGCAACCAAGACGCCATTTTGTCGCATCGCACCTGAGAAGAGTATCGCATCGAGGTGCCATCTTGTCGCATCGCACCGGAGAGCAGTAAGAAACCGACGCATCACCTCCCCACACAGTAAGGAAGCGAGCATCAACTCCCTGCGCAGCAGTAAGGAACCGACGCATCCACTCCCCTGAGTGTAAGGAACCGACGCATCACCTTCCCTGCGACCCTTTTGTTTTCTTTGCGATTACGCATTCAAGGTACATTGAGAGTAAAGTGTCGCATCTACAACTTGAGAGAACTCAACTATTTTATAACATTCTAAAGTCTATTTTTGAGTACAGTATTGTGGATTTTTGTCGTTTGGTCTTGTGTTAAGTCTATATAAAAATACTTATTTTTATAATACAACCGGTGTGGTGTCCATCTGTAGTGTTGTCACTGTATTACTGTATGTGTTCACAAATGCTTTACACACTGCCTCTGAGATAAGCCTGCCTGCTCATGCCAAGCTACCAAGGGGGTGAGCATGGGTTATTTTAGGAGTGTAGCCCCTCACCCTGACTAGACGCAAGGGTCCCTATTTGCCACAGGTACCTACCTATGCCAACTAGAGACCCCCAAATCTAACAGTGGCGATGTGTGAGTGTCTGTATAGGTGTATCAGTGCAAATGATAGTGTTGTATTGATAAGTGACTGCATGTATGAGTGACTGTATGGGGGAATGAGTGGACGTGTGTGTAGACCTAGGAATCAGTGAGTGGGTATGTAGTAACTGGTATTGGTGTGTCTATGGTTTCGAAAATGGTAGTCTGTATTTTAGAGTGGGTGTTTCAAAGGTTATATTAGGGTGTGAGGAGGTGCATCAGATTATCACGTGGATGTTGTCACCAGTGATGTCATCAGTGATGTCATTTGAGATGTCATCAGTGATGTCATCAGTGATGTCACTGACCATGTCATGAATGATGTAATATGTGACGTCATCAGCAGTGCATTGCGGGGGCGCGAGTTATAGTTAGCTCAACTAACTATAACGGCCGAATTTCTCTGGTTTTATACGAGTGAAGTGTCCAACTAACTATAACGTCCCTGAAACCTGTGGTTTTTTCAGTGAATTTCTAAGGTTTTTTAAATACTAATTTCTAACTATAAAATCCCTGACACCTATGGTTTTTTCAGTGAATTTCAAAGGTTTTTTAAATGCTAATTTCTAACTATGCCTACAGAGGTAGGACATGTGCAGAAAGAGGAAGAAAGGCGCAGAAAGAAGTGGTGCAGGGAGGGGGCAGGGCCTCCGGCATGATGCCGGCTTGTTTATTTATTTATTTTTTTAGAAGGGGGCTGTGTGGCCTCCCTTCTATTACTATTTTTGGGGCCCTGGGGACCCCATCCCCCAGGGCCTGACCCTTTTTTTTTTTAATCGGGAAGGGGGCCACGCGGCCCCGGGGACCCCATCCCCCGGGGCATGGCTTCCTATTTTCATACATAATTAAAGGGAAGGGGGTGGCATGGTCCCCCTTCCCTGTGCCACTTATGGCCCCGGGGACCCCATTCCCCAGGTCATGGCCTCTTCTTTATTTTAAATATTTACAGGGAAGGGGGTCACGCGGCCCCCCTTCCCTGGGCCACTATTGGCCCCGGGGACCCCATCCCCCGGGGCTTGGCCATTAATTATTTTATTTTATTTTTGAGGAGGGGGGCCACGCGGCCCCCCTCCCCAGGCCGATTTCAGCCCCGGGGACCCCATTCCCCCGGACCCGGCCATTCTTTTTTTTCAAGAAAAGGGAGGGGGGCCGCGTGGCCCCACTCCTGGGCCACTCCTGGCCCCAGAGACCCCATCCCCCGGGGCCGGCCATTTGCGTTGGGGACCGTGGGTGGAGCCCCAATGCCCCCATGGTCCCGCCAGCTCCCCGCCTCCTGCGGGAGCCGGCATTGCTTTTGAGCAAGGGAGCTGCTGACATGCAGCTCCCCTTGCTCAAAAGCAATCCTGCTTTGGTTCGTTGAAGCAAGAGCAGGTTTTCCTGCTCTTGCTTCAACGAAGCAAAGCAGGGTTTGCTCTGACAGGGCGGGAGCCGTGCTCCCGCCCTGCCATAGCAAACAGCAATGTCCCGGGGGTAGGCACCCCGGGACATTGCAGGAGCCGGCCCTGGGGGGTGGCGGTCCCCAGGACTATCAAGGGCTCCAGGAGGGGGGCCGCGCGGCCCCCTCCCATCATTTTCAAAGCCCCACGAGGTGGTGGTCCCCTAGGCCCGGGGGTCCGTAACAGACCCTGCATTTTAATAAACAGTGCCCTGGGGAGGTGGTGGTCCCTGGGGTAGTGTGGGGGGGCAGGAGCCCCCCCCACATTTTCATTTTTTTAATTAAGCCCCGGGGAGGTGGCGGCCCCCGGGGCTGCGGGGGGGCCACGTGCCCCCGCATATAATTAAAGAAAGCCCCGGGGAGGTGGCAGTCCCCGGGGCTGCGGGGGCCCCCATGGACCCGCACTAATTAATTTGGCATTGCCCCCGGGACCTGGACCACCCAGGGGCTTTAAGGAACGAATCGCGGGAGCCCGCGCTTCGTTTTAAAAAAATATTTCGGCTGGATTCGCGCACCCATCGCGAATTTGGATGTTTTAAAAAAAAAAATGCTTTTTTTGGCCCTGGGGGTCCTTGTGGGTCCCCCTGAGCAGGCCTAGGCAGTCAGGGTGTTTCTACCCTGCCCCCTTTTCTTGTTTTTCACCTTTTTTTCTTCTGTTTTCTTGTGACTCAGTTACCGAGTCACAAGATGGCTGCCAACACTTCCTAGTTTGGAATGTTGGCAGCCAATCAGAAGTCAGCTCGTGCTCGGGAGGGTTCGCGAACCCTCCTTGGTTCTCGGATATCGATATTTTTCTTTTTTTAATTTCTAAGGAACTACTGAACGGATTTACACCATTTAAAAAAAGGTCGCTTTCTGGACTAAGACCTACCTTTTTGCCAAATTGGGTGTAATTCTGTTCAGCAGTTCGGGCTGTAGCTTTGTCTAAAGTTCCTATGGAAATTAACATGGAGAAAATGTGTTTTGGGACCCCCCTTTTTTCTCAGCCCCCGCTTGACGAATCACCCCGAAACTTTCAAGAAAGGAGCTGACCTGAGCACCCCATTAGTTTTGAAAATTTTGCAAAGATTCGTCAAACGACGCCAAAGTAATTGGCAAATCAAAAAATGCTTTTCCTATGGAAACTAGGTCCTAACTATAACTACCTACATATATATATATCAAAACGAAATCCCAGAAATGTCCCAGCCACAGCGGCGGCACAAAACACAGGCACAGACTCCAAGAAGCAAAGTTGTAGATTTGATGGTTTTATTCACACATCAATGTCCAAATGACGCGTTTCGGCCGCCAGACATGCGGCCTTGAACACACAACGCGCTGCTTGTAAATGAGTGCATTATATACAAATGATAGTAGTAGTCTGTTTTCCATACTAACCACATGAGTAGGCGTTTTACTACAGTTGGTACAGTTTTACCATAGCTCTGCTTTACTGCTGGGAGTGAGTCAGCAAGAGTTTTGCAAGATACTTGGCTGAATGCCAAAGACATAATGAACAGACTTCCAGTATGTATACAGACAGCACTATAGCTATAAGTGCGAACATGTTTGTGTTGAGTCAGGGCACAAATTCAACTACAAAGGCAGTATCCATACATAACAGCGAAGTATTCACATATTATGGCACAGTTAAATTGCATAAATTTGAAGACTAGTACATTGTTACGAATCTACCGCGCGAATACGGGTTAGATCGGCTGAGAAATTGACTGCTATTGGAGTTACTATTGTTCGTGGATAAGCTATCTCTGCACTGTCCGTGAGTACGTATATCTATAGGAAACTCTAATGTTTATAAAATGTGAGCTATGTTAAAATCAAAAGGTACTAGTGTATACGCGCAGACATGCGTCGTGTGTTCTATGTGGATCGCCATTACCTGTGGTTAAAAAGTTTTACGAGCTACTACTGTGATAAAAAGTGCTGTGAGTAAACACAGTGAGAGGTACGGGCAGTGACTTGGGGAATGTGAAGCGGTGAAGAGTGCCGTGAGAGCATACCATTAAAAGACAACAGTGCCTGGAAAATGGGATCTATGCTCACGTGTGCTATATGTACAGTGCACAAGAATAATTACAAAAAAAGAGATAATTATAACCAATGCAGCAGGACTACCAAAGTAAGAGAGACTACGCAAAAACTTCACGTTTCCAAATCTGACATGCTCAGAGAAATGCAAGAAACCATAGTGGTAAAAGTAATCAAACAGAAGTAAATTTGCACAAATGCAGTTAATAAATGTACAAAGCAAATTAAAAATATTTAGGCAGAAAATAGGTGGCAACAGGCCCCGTTATCGTTAGTCACAAGTGTGGTTAAGAGACATCTATCAAGGAAACAGCAATCAATAACGTGGGTCCCTAAGTTAAAGGAAGTTGTGCAAATCCTCGCTAGTGTTGAGGCCTGAAGGTGTCTTTGTATTGAACTCTAAAATGTATTTGATTTCAAGTTGTCGCAAGAGTTTCTCTCTATTCCCCCCTCTTCTCAATGTGGGTATGCAATCAATTGCAGAGTATTGGAGCTGGTCAAGATTGTTATTGTGCACCTCTCTAAAGTGTCTTGCTACAGGATATGATGGATCATTATTAACTATAGCCCTTAGATGTTGTAGGATGCGTACATGCACTTGTAACTTGGTACTACCTATGTAGCGCAGCCCGCATTTGCACTCTAGTAAATACACTGCATACTCTGTTCTGCATGTTAAGCGGTGTTTGATGATGAGGGGTTCTCTTCTGAAAGTAGAATCTACTTTTGTCATGTTCCTTCTGAACTTACACGCTCTGCAGCTGTTGCATTTTACAAAGCCTTTTATGTCTGAAAGCCAATTGGTTTTTGTGACGATCTCAGGGCTATTTTTCACTAGAGCATCGTGCATTGAAAATGCGCGTCTATAAGGGATGTCAGGATACTTCGCCACTATGGGGCCCAAAATAGGGTCAGATTGTATGATGCCCCAGTGCTTGTTGATTGAGGATCTGACTGTGCGTTCCTCTGAATTGTATGTAATTATGAGCCTATCAATCAATCAATCAATCACGGCATTTATAGAGCGCGCTACTCACCCGGGAGGGTCTCAAGGCGCTGGGGGAGGGGGTAAGTTACTGCTCGAACAGCCAGGTCTTGAGCTGCTTCCTGAAGGCGAGATGGTCCTGGGTTCGCCGAAGGTGAGTGGGGAGGGAGTTCCAGGTCTTGGCCGCCAGGTAGGAGAAGGATCTTCCTCCGGCGGTGGTTCTGCGGATGCGTGGTACGGTGGCGAGGGCGTGGCTGGTTGATCGTAGCTGGCGTGTGGGCGTGTAGAAGGACATGCGGTCATTGAGGTACTTTGGGCCCAGGTCGTGGAGGGCCTTGTGTGCGTGGGTGAGGAGTCTGAACGTGATTCTCTTGCTGACGGGGAGCCAGTGCAGGTCTTTCAGGTGTGCGGTGATGTGGCTGTGTCGGGGGATGTCCAGGATGAGTCGTGCGGAGGCGTTCTGGATGCGCTGGAGTCTCTTTTGAAGTTTGGCTGTGGTTCCGGCGTAGAGGGTGTTCCCATAGTCCAGTCGGCTGGTGACGAGTGCCTGGGTGACGGTCTTCCTGGTTTCAGTGGGGATCCATCTGAAGATCTTGCGGAGCATGCGCAGGGTGTTGAAGCATGAAGATGAGACGGCGTTGACTTGTCTGGTCATTGACAGGGAGGAGTCCAGGATGAAGCCCAGGTTGCGTGCGTGGTCCGTTGGCTTGGGTGCGGTGCCCAGGGGCCGGGGGCCACCAGGAGTCGTCCCAGGCGGAGGGTGATGAGCCCAGGATGAGGACTTCCGTCTTGTCTGAGTTCAGTTTAAGGCGGCTGTTCCTCATCCAGTCGGCGACGTCTCTCATCCCGTCGTGTAGGTTGGCTCTGGCGGTGGTGGGGTCGTTGGTGAGGGAGAGGATCAGCTGGGTGTCGTCGGCGTAGGAGATGATGTTGAGGTTGTGTCGGCGTGCGATGGCTGCGAGGGGGCTCATGTAGACGTTGAAGAGGGTCGGGCTGAGTGAGGATCCTTGTGGAACGCCGCAGATGACTTCGGTGGCTTCGGATCTGAACGGGGAGAGGCGGACTCTCTGGGTTCTTCCGGCGAGGAACGAGATGATCCATTCCAGTGCTTTCTCTCGGATTCCGATGTTGCTGAGGCGCTTCACTAGGGTGCGGTGGCAGACGGTGTCGAACGCCGCGGAGAGGTCCAGGAGGATGAGGGCAGCTGTTTCCCGTTGTCGGTTAGGGTTCTGATGTCGTCGGTGGCTGCGATAAGGGCGGTCTCGGTGCTGTGGTTGGCCCGAAACCCGGACTGCGAGGGGTCGAGGGATCCATTCGTCTCGAGGAAGGCGGCAAGCTGTCTGTTGACGGTCTTCTCGATGACTTTGGCCGGAAACGGAAGGAGCGAGATGGGGCGGTAGTTCTTGAGGTCGGTGGGGTCCGCCGTTGGTTTCTTCAGGAGGGCGGTAAGCTCGGCGTGCTTCCAGCTCTCCGGGAAGGTGGCGGTGTGGAAGGAGGAGTTGACGATGTCCCGGAGATGGGGTGCGATGGTGGCGTCGGCTTTGTTGAAGACGTGGTGTGGGCAGGGGTCGGTTGGTGATCCGGAGTGGATGGAGTTCATCGTGCGGGTGGTGTCTTCGGTGCTGATCGGGGTCCAGTTGCAGAGGGTGGTGGTGGCGGGCATTGGTTCGGCGGTAGGGTGCGTTGTTTGTGCGTCGAAGCTGTTGTGTATGTCGGTGATCTTGCGGTGGAAGAACGCGGAGAGTGAGTTGCAGAGGTCTTGCGAGGGGTGATGTCGTTGTTTCCGGCGCTGGGGTTGGAGAACTCTTTGACGATGCTGAAAAGTTCCTTGCTGTCATGGGCGTTGTTGTCCAGTCGTTCTTTGAGTGCCGACTTCTTGGTGGCACGGATCAGCTGGTGGTGTTTGCGGGTGGCGTGCTTGAGGGCGGTCCTGTTGTCTGTGGTCTGGTCGAGTCGCCAGGTTTTCTCGAGAGTGCGGCAGTTCTTCTTGGATTCCTTGAGTTCGTTGGTGAACCAAGGGGTTTTCTTGCTTCCGGGTCTGCTGGGAGGGTTTTTAGTGGTGCGAGGTCGTCGGCGCAGGCGGTCAGCCACTTGGCGAGGTTGCTGGCTGCTTCGTTTGGGTCCGTTGTGTCGGTGGGTGTGTTCTGGCTGAGGGAGGCGGTGAGCTGCTCGGCGGTGATCTTGCTCCAGCTCCGGCGGGGAGCCTGTTGCGGGTGGTGGTGGGTCGCAGTCTTTCTGAAGCTGAAGTGGACGCAGCTGTGGTCGGTCCAGTGGAGTCCGGTGGCGTGGCTGAAGGAGATGTGCTTGCTGGACGAGAAGACGGGGTCAAGCGTGTGGCCGGCGTGAGTGGGTGGGCGTGTTCACCAGTTGCTTGAGTCCGAGGTTGGCGAGGTTGTCCAGCAGGGCGGTGGTGTTTCTGTCGTTGTTGTTCTCCAGGTGGAAGTTGAGGTCCCCTAGGAGGATGTAGTCGGCGGAGGGCATGGCGTGCGGGCTGATGAAGTCTGCGATGTCTTCGCTGAATAGTGTGCGTGGTCCCGGGGGTCTGTAGATGAGGGTGCCTCGGAGGGTGGTCTTGGGGTCCGTGTGTATCTGGAAGTGTAGGTGTTCGGCGGCGGTGAAGGTCTCGTCGGAGTTAGTCGAGATGCGGATGGTGTTCTTGTGTACGATGGCGATGCCTCCTCCCGTCTGGTTGACGCGGTCCTTCCGGGTGATCTTGTATCCATCCGGGATGGCTATGGCGATGTCAGGCGCTGAGGAGGCGTTCATCCAGGTTTCGGTGAAGAAGGCGATGTCCGGTGCTGTTGCGTCGAGCAGGTCCCAGAGTTCCACGGCGTGCCTGTGGACGGAGCGGGTGTTCAGCAGGATGCATTTCAGGTGGTTGCTGCTGTTGCTCGACTTGGCGGAGGTGGTGCACGTCAGGGGCAGGTGAATCGGCAGGTTTGGCAGGTGAAGGGTCCGTGGGTGCGTCTCGGTGAGGCTCGGTAGCAGGCAGGGTTCCGGCCGGCATTGAGTGCGGTGAGTGTGGCGGCGTCGTAGGTCCGTCGAGTAGTGTTGCGTTGGTGGGTTCCAGGGGTTCTGGCGCTGGGCGCGGTCCAGTCGCGGACGGGCGCAGACGGGCTTGCCTTAGGCGCGCCCGCTGCGCACGTCCGCCTGCGCGGCCGTGCAGCGGCCGCCATTTATGGGGAGGTGGGAGGGAGGAGCAGCTGGGAGGCGGGAGGCAGGGGCAGCGAATGGGCAGTCAGGGGGCGGGGCCGCAGGGACGCAGCGGCGGGAATGGCGAGAGGCAGCAAGGGGCACAGAAGGAAAACGGGGGGAGAGCAGGCAAATCACGGGCACAACAACAGTGGGGCAGCGAGGGGCACAGAAAGGAAAAACGGGGGGAGAGCAGGCAAATCACGGGCACAACAACAGTGGGGCAGCGAGGGGCACAGAAAGGAAAAACGGGGGAGAGCAGGCAAATCACGGGCACAACAACAGTGGGGCAGCGAGGGGCACAGAAAGGAAAAACGGGGGAGAGCAGGCAAATCACGGGCACAACAACAGTGGGGCAGCGAGGGGCACAGAAAGGAAAAACGGGGGAGAGCAGGCAAATCACGGGCACAACAACAGTGGGGCAGCGAGGGGCACAGAAAGGAAAAACGGGGGAGAGCAGGCAAATCACGGGCACAACAACAGTGGGGCAGCGAGGGGCACAGAAAGGAAAAACGGGGGAGAGCAGGCAAATCACGGGCACAACAACAGTGGGGCAGCGAGGGGCACAGAAAGGAAAAACGGGGGGAGAGCAGGCAAATCACGGGCACAACAACAGTGGGGCAGCGAGGGGCACAGAAAGGAAAAACGGGGGAGAGCAGGCAAATCACGGGCACAACAACAGTGGGGCAGCGAGGGGCACAGAAAGGAAAAACGGGGGAGAGCAGGCAAATCACGGGCACAACAACAGTGGGGCAGCGAGGGGCACAGAAAGGAAAAACGGGGGGAGAGCAGGCAAATCACGGGCACAACAACAGTGGGGCAGCGAGGGGCACAGAAAGGAAAAACGGGGGAGAGCAGGCAAATCACGGGCACAACAACAGTGGGGCAGCGAGGGGCACAGAAAGGAAAAACGGGGGAGAGCAGGCAAATCACGGGCACAACAACAGTGGGGCAGCGAGGGGCACAGAAAGGAAAAACGGGGGAGAGCAGGCAAATCACGGGCACAACAACAGTGGGGCAGCGAGGGGCACAGAAAGGAAAAACGGGGGAGAGCAGGCAAATCACGGGCACAACAACAGTGGGGCAGCGAGGGGCACAGAAAGGAAAAACGGGGGGAGAGCAGGCAAATCACGGGCACAACAACAGTGGGGCAGCGAGGGGCACAGAAAGGAAAAACGGGGGAGAGCAGGCAAATCACGGGCACAACAACAGTGGGGCAGCGAGGGGCACAGAAAGGAAAAACGGGGGGAGAGCAGGCAAATCACGGGCACAACAACAGTGGGGCAGCGAGGGGCACAGAAAGGAAAAACGGGGGAGAGCAGGCAAATCACGGGCACAACAACAGTGGGGCAGCGAGGGGCACAGAAAGGAAAAACGGGGGGAGAGCAGGCAAATCACGGGCACAACAACAGTGGGGCAGCGAGGGGCACAGAAAGGAAAACGGGGGAGAGCAGGCAAATCACGGGCACAACAACAGTGGGGCAGCGAGGGGCACAGAAAGGAAAAACGGGGGGAGAGCAGGCAAATCACGGGCACAACAACAGTGGGGCAGCGAGGGGCACAGAAAGGAAAAACGGGGGGAGAGCAGGCAAATCACGGGCACAACAACAGTGGGGCAGCGAGGGGCACAGAAAGGAAAACGGGGGAGAGCAGGCAAATCACGGGCACAACAACAGTGGGGCAGCGAGGGGCACAGAAAGGAAAAACGGGGGGAGAGCAGGCAAATCACGGGCACAACAACAGTGGGGCAGCGAGGGGCACAGAAAGGAAAAACGGGGGAGAGCAGGCAAATCACGGGCACAACAACAGTGGGGCAGCGAGGGGCACAGAAAGGAAAAAGCGGGGGGAGAGCAGGCAAATCACGGGCACAACAACAGTGGGGCAGCGAGGGGCACAGAAAGGAAAAACGGGGGGAGAGCAGGCAAATCACGGGCACAACAACAGTGGGGCAGCGAGGGGCACAGAAAGGAAAAACGGGGGAGAGCAGGCAAATCACGGGCACAACAACAGTGGGGCAGCGAGGGGCACAGAAAGGAAAAACGGGGGGAGAGCAGGCAAATCACGGGCACAACAACAGTGGGGCAGCGAGGGGCACAGAAAGGAAAAACGGGGGAGAGCAGGCAAATCACGGGCACAACAACAGTGGGGCAGCGAGGGGCACAGAAAGGAAAAACGGGGGGAGAGCAGGCAAATCACGGGCACAACAACAGTGGGGCAGCGAGGGGCACAGAAAGGAAAAACGGGGGGAGAGCAGGCAAATCACGGGCACAACAACAGTGGGGCAGCGAGGGGCACAGAAAGGAAAAACAGGGGGAGAGCAGGCAAATCACGGGCACAACAACAGTGGGGCAGCGAGGGGCACAGAAAGGAAAAACGGGGGGAGAGCAGGCAAATCACGGGCACAACAACAGTGGGGCAGCGAGGGGCACAGAAAGGAAAAACGGGGGAGAGCAGGCAAATCACGGGCACAACAACAGTGGGGCAGCGAGGGGCACAGAAAGGAAAAACGGGGGAGAGCAGGCAAATCACGGGCACAACAACAGTGGGGCAGCGAGGGGCACAGAAAGGAAAAACGGGGGAGAGCAGGCAAATCACGGGCACAACAACAGTGGGGCAGCGAGGGGCACAGAAAGGAAAAGCGGGGGAGAGCAGGCAAATCACGGGCACAACAACAGTGGGGCAGCGAGGGGCACAGAAAGGAAAAACGGGGGGAGAGCAGGCAAAATCACGGGCACAACAACAGTGGGGCAGCGAGGGGCACAGAAGGAAAACAAGGGGAGAGCAGACAATCACGGGCACAACAACAGTGGGGCAGCGAGGGGCACAGAAAGGAAAAACGGGGGAGAGCAGGCAAATCACGGGCACAACAACAGTGGGGCAGCGAGGGGCACAGAAAGGAAAAACGGGGGGAGAGCAGGCAAATCACGGGCACAACAACAGTGGGGCAGCGAGGGGCACAGAAAGGAAAAACGGGGGAGAGCAGGCAAATCACGGGCACAACAACAGTGGGGCAGCGAGGGGCACAGAAAGGAAAAACGGGGGGAGAGCAGGCAAATCACGGGCACAACAACAGTGGGGCAGCGAGGGGCACAGAAAGGAAAAACAGGGGGAGAGCAGGCAAATCACGGGCACAACAACAGTGGGGCAGCGAGGGGCACAGAAAGGAAAAACGGGGGAGAGCAGGCAAAATCACGGGCACAACAACAGTGGGGCAGCGAGGGGCACAGAAGGAAAACAAGGGGAGAGCAGACAATCACGGGCACAACAACAGTGGGGCAGCGAGGGGCACAGAAAGGAAAAGGGGAGACAAGCAGACAAAACTGGCACCGGGGCCACAAGCGGAGGGCGATCTTACCTACAGGAGCAGCGGGCAGACAGCACAGGCGGAGCTGTGTGGTGGGGGAGCGACCTACCTGGCAAGGTCAAGGGTCGCTCCTAGGGCGTGGTCGCCTAGTGGTAACCGTGTGTGCATGTAATTCACTGCTAGCCGTGTGGCTTTCTGGAATAGGTTTACCTGTGAGGAGTTCATCCCTAGGGATGGCGTTAGCCCTGGCCTTAGCTTTGTTATTGTTCCCTTTGGAGTAGCCACGTGCCCTGAATCTATTGAATGCCTCCTTTTGACACTCCTTTATGTCATCATCCGAGCTGCATATTCTGCGTATGCGAAGCATTTCGCCACAAGGGATGCTTGTTATTAAATGCCTCGGGTGAAAACTAGAGGCATGAAGGGTAGAGTTACCTGCAGTAGGCTTCCTATGCAGTTTTCAGTGTAATGCCCCATTGGAGACGTATAGCATGATGTCAAGGAACTCTATTGAGGTTTCACTGATGCTGGCATTGAATTCCAAGTTGAGATCGTTGTTGTTGATCTCAGTGATGAAAGCCCTTGCACTGTCAGCGCTTACCCCTCCAGATGACAAAGACATCATCTATGTACCTCGACCAGGTGACAATGTTGTTGTTGAATGTAAATGCGTGATCAACCATGAGAGCCCGCTCCTCTCACCAACCCACATGGAGGCATGCGTAGCAGGGTGAGAAGCAGGCTCCCATGGCCACACCCCTCAGTTGTTGGTACACAGTATTGTTGAACATGAAGTAGTTATGGAAAAGACACCATTCGATAAGGAACAAAATAAATTCATTATGCTTGTAACAGTGAATTGTTTTTTTGTCAAGAAAATGCTTGCAGGCCATAATTCCATCATTGTGACGAATGCTAGTGTACAATGAGGTGATGTCAAAGGACATCAATATGTAGTCATCACGCCATGGGATTTCTTTGATTTTAACTAGAAAGTCACTGGTGTCTTTAAAATACGTGGGTGGAGACCAAGTCTTGCAGAAAAAAGTCTACATATTTGGAGACGTTTTCGCACATGTTTTTTCTGGCAGAGATGATGGGGCGGCCAGGGATTGGATTGCAGTTTTTGTGCACCTTTGGAAGAAAATATAGAATGGGAAGCACAGGTGAGTCTGTGTTGAGAAAAGCGTGTTCATCTTTGCTGACTGTTCCTTGTGATTTGAAAGTGTTCAGGTGCTTTCTCAGTTCTTTGTTGCTTGTGATCACCTCCTTGTGGCTAGATATTTTGTAACAAGCCGAATCAGACAAGTGTCTATTTGCTTCCTCAAGGTACAGTTGCCTTGGCCAGAGCACAATGTTGCCCCCCTTATCTGCTTTATTGATGATGACCTCATTCACCTTGTGCAATTTAAACATTAGATCTTTGTATTTTCTGTTAGTTTGATGATTGCGCCTAGTCGGTCTACGTGCTTTTTTTAGGTGTAGTGCTTTCAATTCATCTGTGACAACATCACTGAAGATATCAACAGCATCACGTGGCATCACTGGTGTGAATGTGGATTGTGGTTTGAATGGGCTGGCTACCCTGGTGGAGCTCATGATGCCTTCATCATGCAGGATTTGCTGGGTAGATGTGGGCCCTTCGGGTGACTCCAGTTCAACAAGCGTACGAATGGTCGGAATGTCTGAGACTGTGAGACTGACTCCCGTTGTTGGTGTGATGACTGGTGTGGACTGGGTATCGCTGTTACTATGCTTGAGTTTAAAGAACTTTATCAATTTAAACTTGCGAATGAATTTGAAAACATCGATGCGAGTGTTGCAATAATCGAAGCTGCTTTCAGGGCAGAAGGTTAAACCGAGGCAGAGTGGTTGTTTTTCTGCCTCGGAGAGGTTGATGTCACTGAGATTAATGATAGTTTTTGTGTCCGCATTTACTTGCGCCTCCAATTTCCTCGCTTCCTGTTTCCTGGTTTGGGCTTTTCTGCGTTTCCTTCTTTCGCGCCTCCGGCGGTTGCGTCGGCGCTTTGATGCTTTGGCAAGCACGGTCTCAGTGTCTGTCTGCGGTCGGGTACTAAAAAATCCAACTCTTGAGCCAGGCTGAGGTTAGCTCCGCTGGCTTCGTTTCTTGTTCTCCAGCTTCCCCCCTCCTCGGAATCAGTGCCGCTTTCTACAGTTGAGCTGAGGTCGGATGCTGAGGCCGATTCTACTCCTTCCACCATAGTAAGATGTTCCTGTGTCTGTTGGATGGGTTTATTCATTCTTTGTTTTCTGATCGTGTCATATTTTCTGGCAAAGGTGAAAATTTGGCCGCATTCATAGTCTGATTTATCGCGGGCAAATTTAAACACTTTTCTCGCCTTAATCGTTTCCTCGTACTTCTTTAGGCGGGCATTAATTTCTTCTCTGCCTTTGGAAATTGCCTCTTTTTGCTCAAATGCATTGAGTTCCTGATTGATGCGTTCTATTTCCTTTAGGGTATTTGCATGATCTATTTCTGCATATTTTATAAGGATGATAACCAGATGCATTGATGCCTCCAGGTTGCTTTCCGCCCAATCCTTGAGCATGTCTGGATTTGGGTTCTCGAAACTCGGGGCCAGCATGATCCTTAAGCCCCGTGGGATGCGACCCGCATCCCGGTATTTTTGTAGAGATTTAGCTTCCCACCATTTGGTGAGTTCAGTGCGTAGCAATTTTTCAAGTGTTTTTAGTTTGGTTTTGAAGTTGTCATTGCTTGTGCTCGCTTGAGCACTGGTAGTCATTGTCTGATTGTGGATGTTTGGAAGATTGTCAAATAGAGCTTCAGCAGCTGCTTCCCTCTCTCGCAACGCTTCGTTGGACATGATGTGATTATGCTGATATAACTTGTACCCACCAAGTCGATAAAGCACAATTGCTGTATACTTGCACGGGCACAGGGTGTGCTCCTTTTCAAAACCTGATATACGCCAAGTGCAGCTCGTACTCACCACCGGGTTCAAAGATGTTAGTCGGGTCCTCCGACTCAACCTGATCCTTCCACGCGGTGGATTCGGAGCATGCAGCGATCTGGCTGTCAGGGGGCCGTGATTGTCACTTTCTCCTCCCGGAGCTCACATAGAAATGCGGCTGATAGAAATCACCTTGGCCCAACTATTCAGCGAAGAGGGGGTATGTGGAGCAGAGATAGCCGTACCCTGCATAAACAGCAACACAAAATCCCAGAAATGTCCCAGCCACAGTGGCGGCGCAACACACGGGCACAGACTCCAAGAAGCAAAGTTGTAGATTTGATGGTTTTATTCACACATCAATGTCCAAATTACGTGTTTCGGCCGCCAGACATGCGGCCTTGATCACTCAAAGCGCTGCTTGTGAATGAGTGCATTATATACAAGTGATAGTAGTAGTCTGTTTTCCATACTAACCACATGAGTAGGTGTTTTACTACAGTTGGTACAGTTTTACCATAGCTCTGCTTTACTGCTGGGAGTGAGTCAGCAAGAGTTTTGCAAGATACTTGGCTGAATGCCAAAGACATAATGAACAGACTTCCAGTATGTATACAGACAGCGCTATAGCTATAAGTGCGAACATGTTTGTGTTGAGTCAGGGCACAAATTCAACTACAAAGGCAGTATCCATACATAACAGCGAAGTATTCACATATTATGGCACAGTTAAATTGCATAAATTTGAAGACTAGTACATTGTTACGAATCTACCGCGTGAATACGGGTTAGATCGGCTGAGAAATTGACTGCTATTGGAGTTACTATGGTTCGTGGATAAGCTATCTCTGCACTGTCCGTGAGTACGTATATCTATAGGAAACTCTAATGTTTATAAAATGTGAGCTATGTTAAAATCAAAAGGTACTAGTGTATACGCGCAGACATGCGTCGTGTGTTCTATGTGGATCGCCATTACCTGTGGTTAAAAAGTTTTACGACCTACTACTGTGATAAAAAGTGCTGTGAGTGAACACAGTGAGAGGTACGGGCAGTGACTTGGAGAATGTGAAGCGGTGAAGAGTGCCGTGAGAGCATAGCATTAAAAGACAACAGTGCCTGGAAAATGGGATCTATGCTCACGTGTGCTATATGTACAGTGCACAAGAATAATTACAAAAAAGAGATAATTATAACCAATGCAGCAGGACTACCAAAGTAAGAGAGACTACGCAAAAACTTCACGCTTCCAAATCTTACATGCTCAGAGAAATGCAAGAAACCATAGTGGTAAAAGGAATCAAACAGAAGTAAATTTGCACAAATGCAGTTAATAAATGTACAAAGCAAATTAAAAATATTTAGGCAGAAAATAGGTGGCAACAGGCCCCGTTATCGTTAGTCACAAGTGTGGTTAAGAGACATCTATCAAGGAAACAGCAATCAATAACGTGGGTCCCTAAGTTAAAGGAAGTTGTGCAAATCCTCGCTAGTGTTGAGGCCTGAAGGTGTCTTTGTATTGAACTCTAAAATGTATTTGCTTTCAAGTTGTCGCAACAGTTTCTCTCTATTCCCCCCTCTTCTCAATGTGGGTATGCAATCAATTGCAGAGTATTGGAGGTGGTCAAGATTGTTATTGTGCACCTCTCTAAAGTGTCTTGCTACAGGATATGATGGATCATTATTAACTATAGCCCTTAGATGTTGTAGGATGCGTACATGCACTTGTAACTTGGTCCTACCTATGTAGCGCAGCCCGCATTTGCACTCTAGTAAATACACTGCATACTCTGTTCTGCATGTTAAGCGGTGTTTGATGATGAGGGGTTCTCTTCTGAAAGTAGAATCTACTTGTGTCATGTTCCTTCCGAACTTACACGCTCTGCAGCTGTTGCATTTTACAAAGCCTTTTATGTCTGAAAGCCAATTGGTTTTTGTGACGATCTCAGGGCTATTTTTCACTAGAGCATCATGCATTGAAAATGTGCGTCTGTAAGTGATGTCAGGATACTTCGCCACTATGGTGCCCAAAATAGGGTCAGATTTTATGATGCCCCAGTGCTTGTTGATTGATGATATGACTGCGCGTTCCTCTGAATTGTACGTAATTATGAGCCTAGTGGTAACCGTGTGTGCATGTAATTCACTGCTAGCCGTGTGGCTTTCTGGAATAGGTTTACCTGTGAGGAGTTCATCCCTAGGGATGGCGTTAGCCCTGGCCATAGCTTTGTTAATGTTCCCTTTGGAGTAGCCATGTGCCCTGAATCTATTGAATGCCTCCTTTTGACACTCCTTTAAGTCATAATCCGAGCTGCATATTCTGCATATGCGAAGCATTTCGCCGTAACGGATGCTTGTTATTAAATGCCTCGGGTGAAAACTAGAGGCATGAAGGGTAGAGTTACCCGCAGTAGGCTTCCTATGCAGTTTTGAGTGTAATGCCCCATTGGAGACGTATAGCATGACGTCAAGGAACTCTATTGAGGTTTCACTGATGCTGGCATTGAATTCCAAATTGAGATCATTGTTGTTGATCTCAGTGATGAAAGCCCTTGTACTGTCAGCGCTTACCCCTCCAGATGACAAAGACATCATCTATGTACCTCAACCAGGTGACAATGTTGTTGTTGAATGTAAATGCGTGATCAACCATGAGAGCCCGCTCCTCCCACCAACCCACATGGAGGCATGCGTAGCTGGGTGAGAAGCAGGCTCCCATGGCCACACCCCTCAGTTGTTGGTACACAGTATTGTTGAACATGAAGTAGTTATGGAAAAGACACCATTCGATAATATATATATATATATATATATATTAATTACACCCCTGCTCCAAAAGGAAAAAGGCACGCACAAGAGGATTGCATGATTATGGCTTCTTTTAAGAGAAGGGCCTCCCACGACCCAGCAGCCAAAAGAGACGCGTTTCGGCTGTAACAACAGCCTTTGTCAATCTGATGGACGCCATGTTTTGCATACATTATATAGTATGAAGTTCATGGAAATAGTAGAAATACTGAGAATACTACATGTTAAAACATAAACGAAATAAACTGCCTAATACATAAAAAATACATTGCAGAGTGTGTACTCACAAAAGGTCAAAGTGTAAAATATAACATGTTTGATAAACTAAATCCATTAATGTTAATTGTTAATTGATGAATGGCGCCAACCACCTCACGTGGCACTACCATATCAATTGAGCTGTAGAAATTCATGTCATATTGTCGACCCGAGCTGCCTTAATTAATAGCGAATGCTGCTTGCCTAAAACTTTCTAAATAGAACTTACTCATAAAAATGCATTAAATTCTATCTGTTGCAGAAACGTTTAAATAATTATATACAATCTTACAGACATTTAAACAGTACTGCAACTACCTCATCAGTCCAATTGGCGTCGCATAAAGCCTAAACAGCCACATCACTGTAGAGAACTCCCAAGGGACTACTAGTCCCATAATGCCCTAGTGAAGTAAAATCTTTTCAATATATTGAGATATGGCAAATACCGAACATGTTTGTTCACAGTACTGTTTAGGAAAGCTATGGAAGTCAATGAAGGTTAAAAACTCAATGTTTCTGCAATGTTCTCGGCAAAGATAAAAATAAAATAAAGCAACCTTCGGATTGTACTGTTCAGCATAGAATGCGTGCATGGCAGCAGTTCAAAGGCATCGCAGTCCATCGACTCGGAAACTTCCACTGAGTGCAACAGCCCAATATAAATCACAATGTGGGGTCGGGGGAGATCCTCAGATAAAGCTTGGTAACACCGCAATCCTCACCAAACAGAGAGAATGCTCATAAGGTGCCCAGTCACCAGAACTGCCACGGCCTGCTGAGGGAAGCTCCAGAGTGCATGGCGAAACTCCGTCTCCGCACTGAAAATCTGGTGATTTCCCCGCGCCGAGTCTCCATCTGTATAAATGTACATATATATGTATATATAGATATATAGAAATAGATATAGATAATTCACTGAATTAAACCAAAGGTTACAGGGACGTTATAGTTAGGGAATAGAATTTTTTTTTTAAACTTAGAAATTCACTGAAAAACCAAAGGTCACAGGGAAATTATAGTTAGGATCAGATTTCCCTTGTACAAAACCTGTGAAATTCAGCAGTTATAGTTACCTGATCTAACTATAAATTATGCCCCCGCAATGCACTGCTTATGAGCTCACATATTACATTACTCATGCCATGGTAAGTGACATCATTGATGACATCACTGATGGCATCTCAACTGACATCACTGATGACATCGTCCAGTGAGTGTAAGTGTTCTGAATTGTTTTTGAGAATTAAAGATATATATACTAAGTTACTGCATAAGTTAAATAACTCTTGTTTCTGTTCTACTGAATGGTACTATTTCTATCAGATGTCATCTGAGTGGCTGTGTGACTGTGTGTAAATGGCTGTCTGAGTGGTTGTATTGGTGTGTAAGTGCCTGCATTGGTGAATAAGTGGGTGTGTGAGTAGCTGTAAGGGTGAGTAAGTGGCTATGTGAGTGGCTAAGTTGGTGAGTGAGTGGCTGTATGGTGAGAAGGTGGCTGTGTGAGTTGCTGTATGGGTGAGTGAGTGGGTGTGTCGGTGGCTGTATGGTGGGTTACTGGCTGTGTGAGTGGCTTTATGGGAGGGTGAGAGACTGTGTGAGTGGCTATAGGGGTGGGTGAGTGGGTGTGTTGGTGTCTGTATGTATGACAGAGTGGCTGTGTGAATGGCTTTATGAGTAAAATACTGGGTATATAAGTGGGTGTATGGGTGAGTGAGTGGCTGTTTGAGTGGATGCATGGGTAAGTGAGTGGGTGTGTGAGTGGCTGTGTTGCACAGTAAGGGTCTGTGTGAGTGGCTGTATAGGTGAGTGGGTGTGTGAATACTTGTATGGATGTGTGAATGGATATGTAAGTTTTGGACTGCTGAAGATGATGAGGAACTTCCTCCCCCTACTCCCAGTCCTGCACAGGAAAACCGTGGTCCAGGCCCTGATAGCATCCAGGCTAGACTACATCAATGTTTTGTACTTAGGCCTCCCGGACTACCTATTGGGCCGCCTACAGGTGGTACAAAACGCGGGAGCCAGGGCCATCCTGATGGTTGATCTTAGGACTCACATGACGCCTTTGTTGATGTACCTGCACTTACTGCCGGTGCGAAAGAGGGTGAATTTTAAGGCCCTGGTTCTGGCCTTCAAGGCTTTTCACAATATAGGGGCTCCTTACATCAGGAGCAGAATCCAGCCCTATGCTCCAATCAGGACCCTGAGGTCCTCAACTCAGAGGCTGGTGAGCGTGCCAAAGTTCACACGTTCACGTTTGGGTGGACGTTCGTTCCAGGTGGCCGCCGCTAAGCTATGGAACAGCTTACCACCTCCCCTGAGACAGGTGCAGGATATCCTGAGCTTTAGGAGAAAGCTAAAAACGTGGCTCTTTCAACAATAGATGTGGCACTCAATGTTGCGCGATAACTGTTCTGTCAGATAGGGCGAAGGTAGCGCCGGGACACTCCTAGGAGTAGCTGTGCGCTCTACAAATACCCTACATAACATAACATAAGTGGTTGTGCATGTGAGTGAATGGATATGTGAGTGGCTGCATGGATGAGTGAGTTGTTCTGTTAGAAGCGGTATGGATGAATTTGTGACTGTAAGTATCTGTATAGTGAGTTAGTGGGTGTGTGAGTGGCTCTGTGGATGAGTGAATTGGTGAGTGAGTAGTTGTATGGGTATGTGAGTGGTTGTGTGGGTATGTGAGTGGAGGTATGAGAGGTTGTATGGGGGTGTGAGTGGGTGTGCGAGTGTTTCTGTGGATGATGACATCAATTATGTCATTTGAGATGTCATCAGTGACCATTTCATGAGTGATTTAGTATGTGAGGTTATAAGCAGTGCTTTGTGGGGGTATAAGTTATAGTTAGCCCAAAACCATCAAAATTCAGCGGCTATAGTTATAGTTAGCTCAGGTAACTATAACCGCTGAATTTTAATGGTTTTGTATGAGTGAAATTTGAGCCTAACTGTAATGTCACTGTAACCTTTGGTTTTTTCAGTGAATATGTAAATATATATATATATATGTAAATATTTCCCATGATGAATCCACCAGATAAATCAGGATTCTTGAGCCACTCAGGTAAGGTTCAAAGTTTATAGTTTATTCTGCTGGCAGAAAAATATGTGTATATATGTAAATATATATATATAAATGCGCTTTCATCCAGATTGACAAAGGCAGGGAATGCCGAAACGCGTCTCTGGTAAACAGCTGCGAAATAAAAGTTCTTAACCCCACCCTCCTTTGAGTGACAGGACTCTTTTTTGAAGCTAAGGAGTTTCCCTTGATAAATTTGGTGCATAGCGGTAGCGTCATCCTGAGCACCACCTGTGATAAGGCGCTGAATGGCAGACCGCTGAAAGCGATGGTGGCGATGCAGCAACTGTTCAGCCCCCAGACCTGACACTGGGGCAAGCCTGAAGGACAAGGCTAGAGGTGCTTGTGACTGCACCGGGAAAACTACAAACTCGGTAGCATGACTTGCGGGCACTTTGGATAGAGCCGGTCCGATGCTTGCTTGCATACTTGAAGGACTCCGGAGCAGGGCTCTGTGTTACTGCAGAGAAGTGGAGGGTGAGTGGCACCTTAAACAAGGGAGAGAACGAAAAATCTTGTGCAGTGTTTTTAGCAATGAACTCTGAGCGTGTTTGTTTGGTGCACACCTTGAACATTGGCAATACTCACCGTGCAGGCTGGGGAATCTACGTCTACCATGCACCAGCTTGCAGAAGAGGAAAATAAAGGACGATGAGTTTTTGCTTTTCATTTTTACATAAATGAAAATTTGAAACATGCACTGCAAACCTTGGACAAACGCGCTTTCATCCAGATTGACAAAGGCAGGGAATGCCGAAACGCGTCTCTGGTAAACAGCTGCGAAATAAAAGTTCTTAACCCCACACTCCTTTGAGTGACAGGACTCTTTTTTGAAGCTAAGGAGGTTCCCTTGATATATATATATATATATATAATATATATATGTATATATATATATATATATATATATATATTATCTACTGGCGGTCGCCAGTAGATAGTTATAGTTACAACCTATTATCCATAGGAAATCCGCGACATTCTATTTGCAATAACGTTGGCGTCGGTTGACGAATCTTCGCAAAGCTTCCAACTTGTTGGGGCGCTCCGGTCCGCTCCTACCCTGAAAGTCTCGGGGTGATACGTCAAGCGGGGGCCGAGAAAAAGGGGGTCCCAAAACGCGTTTTCCCCATTCATTTTTCCATAGGAACCTTTAGTCGCAGCTACAGCTCGAACTGCTGAACGGAATTACCCCAAATTTGGCAAAGAGGTAGTCCTTGGTTCAGACTGGTGCCTTTTGCTTAAATGGTGTAAATCCGTTCAGTAGTTCCTGAGAAAATCAAAAGTAAAAGTACATATATATCTATGGGCGCGTCGGATACGCGTACCCTCAGCGCACCCTGCGCGCACCCTCCCGATCACGAGCTGCATGCTAATTGGCTGTCAACACTCCAAATCAAGAAGTGTTGGCAGCCATTTTGTCCCTCGGTAGAACCGAGGGACAGAAACAAGTGCGCAAAGTGCAAAAGGGGGCAGGGTAGAAACACCCTGACCCCTAGGTCTGCTCAGGGGTCCCACAAGGACCCCTGGGCAGAAAAAGATTTTTTTTTTTTTAAATCGGCGGGATGCGCTTAGGGTGCGCGTATCCCGCTGAGAAAAAAAAGAAACAAGTGCGCAAAACGCACAAAGGGGGCAGGGTAGAAACACCCTAACCCCTAGGCCTGCTCAGGGGGTCCCACAAGGACCCCTGGGCAAAAAGCATTTTTAAAAAAAATATATATTTTTTTAAAAACGATCGGGCCCGCAGGCCCCGCCCCCTTCCTTCACCACTCTGCAAACGCGCCCCTGGCGCGTTTGCAGAGGGGAACAATTCCCCTTGAATACTGGGGGTCCCTGGGAGCCAACTAGCCCACCAGGAACCTCCAATATGCGCCAGGGGCTGCGTTGCAGAGACGTGTAGAGAGGCCACACCCCTTTTACACCTCTCTGCAACGCAGCTCTGTGGTGCTTTTTGGAGGTATATGGTGGGCTAGTTGGACTCCGGGGACCCTCAGGATTCAAGGGGACTTAATCCCCCAACTTAAAACGCGCCACGGGGCGCGTTTGCACAGTGGTGAAGGGAGGGCGGGGCTTCAGGTGACATGTGTGCAAACAGGCCCCGTGGCGCGTTTTAAGATGGGGAATTAAATCCCCTTCAATCCTGAGGGTCCCTGGGGGCCAACTAGCCCAACAGGTACATCCAGAAAGCGCCACAGAGCTGCGTTGCAGAGAGGTGTAAAAAGGGGTGTGGCCTCTCTACACGTCTCTGCAACGCAGCCCCTGGCGCATATTGGAGGTTCCTGGTGGGCTAGTTGGCCCCTAGGGACCCTCAGGATTCAAGGGGACTTAATCCCCAACTTAAAAACGCGCAACGGGGCGCGTTTGCACAGATGTCACCTCAGGCCCCGCCCCCTCCCTTCACCATTGTGCAAATATTCCTCTAAAATCAGCCGAAATACGAATTCCGATTTACTCACCTGTTATCAGGAGAGACCTCAGTGCTGTATCTTTCAGCCCAGTACTGGTCCTGAAAAGTAATTCTAACCATACTTACCAGTAACTTGAATTTCCTTCCATAGGCTAACATTGACTGGTTTCACTTGGAAATTCTTCTAAGTGTGGAGTTTTGGAACTTTAAAATATTCCTCTAAAATCAGCCGAAATACGAATTCCGATTTACTCACCTGTTATCAGGAGAGACCTCAGTGCTGCATCTTTCAGCCCAGTACTGGTCCTGAAAAGTAATTTTAGCCGTACTTACCGGTAACTTGAATTTCCTTCATAGGCTAACATTGACTGGTTTCACTTGGAAATTCTTCTAAGTGTGGAGTTTTGGAACTTTAAAATATTCCTCTAAAATCAGCCGAAATACGAATTCCGATTTACTCACCTGTTATCAGGAGAGACCTCAGTGCTGCATCTTTCAGCCCAGTACTGATCCTCAAAAGTAATTTTAACCGTACTTACCAGTAACTTGAATTTCCTTCCATAGGATATCATTGCCTGCTTTTTGCTGAAAAAGTTTCTAAGTGTTGATTTTTGAAACATACAAATATTCCTCTAAAATCAGCCGAAATCCGAATTCTGATTTACTCACCTGTTATCAGGAGAGACCTCAGTGCTGCATCTTTCAGCCCAGTACTGGTCCTGAAAAGTAATTTTAACCGTACTTACCAGTAACTTGAATTTCCTTTCATAGGCTAACATTGACTGGTTTCACTTGGAAATTCTTCTAAGTGTGGAGTTTTGGAACTTTAAAATATTCCTCTAAAATCAGCCGAAATACGAATTCCGATTTACTCACCTGTTATCAGGAGAGACCTCAGTGCTGCATCTTTCAGCCCAGTACTGATCCTCAAAAGTAATTTTAACCGTACTTACCGGTAACTTGAATTTCCTTCATAGGCTAAGATTGACTGGTTTTCAGCAAAAAAGTTTCAAAGTGTTTATTTTCACAAACTACAAATATTCCTTAAAAATCGCCTGTATGACTTAAACGCATTTTTTCAACTGTTTACAGGAGATGCACCAGTGCTGGATCCAGGATCCAACACTGAGTAAGAAAAAGTAACAATAACAGTTTTTACCTGCTAAGTGAATTTCCTTCCATAGGATAACATTGGTGATTCTATGAGAAAAAGTTTCTAAGTGTCAACTTTTAAAATACAATAATATTCCTTAAAAATCACGACTGTAACCAAAACGCTTTTACTCAACTGTTTACAGGAGATGTAGCAGGACTGAATCTAGGATCCAGTCCTGTGGTTACAAAAGTAATCCATAAAGTAACTAATTGCATTTAACTAGAAATTCACATTGAGCTGAATGTTGCATTGTGTTTGAAAATGTGTTGCCCATTGCAACAACTGTAACTACTGTACTTAAAAGTCTATTGCCTATCTGCAAAGTATTTAAACTAAAGTAATTTATTCTGAGAAAGTATTTTTTGTAATGTAATGTATAATGTAATTACAATGTAATTTAAAAAATAAAATATGTTAAAAAAATTGTTTCTAAAAATGTAGTAAATCAGTATGAAAAAAATTAATATAACAATTAATACATTTAAAAATTGTCATTTACAAAACCTTTGAAATTCACTGAAAAAACCGTAGGTTTCAGGCACGTTATAGTTAGAAATTAGCATTTAAAAAACCTTTGAAATTCACTGAAAAAACCATAGGTTTCAGACACGTTATAGTTACAAATTAGCATTTAAAAAACCTTTGAAATTCACTGAAAAAACCATAGGTTTCAGACACGTTATAGTTACAAATTAGCATTTAAAAAACCTTTGAAATTCACTGAAAAAACCATAGGTTTTAGGGACAGTTTTAGTTACTTGGACATTGCACTCGTACAAAACCCGTGAAATTCCCCCGTTATAGTTAGTTCAGCTAACTATAACTCGCGCCCATAATGCACTGCTGATGATGTCACATATTACATCACTCATGACATGGTCAGTGACATCACTGATGACATCACTGATGACATCTCAAATGACATCACTGATGACATCATCCACGTGATAATCTGATGCACCTCCTCACACCCTAATATAACCTTTGATACACCCACTCTAAATTACAGACTGCCATTCGCAAAACCATAGACACTCCAACACCAATAACTACATACCCAGTCACTGATTCTTAGGTCTACACACACACATCCACTCACTCACCCGTACAGTCACTCATACTTACGGTCACTCAGTACAGGACTATCATATGCACTCTTACTCCTATATAGACACTCAAACAACGCCACTCATCCATAGAGATACTCACACACCTAGTCAGTCATGCAAATAATTAAACACACTGCCATTTACTCACCTATACAGTTATACACACACCAGCTCACTTACTCATACAAATAGTAGCACATTGTTACGCTCTTATACAATCACAGATACAAGCACACACTCATCCATACAGCCACTATCACAATCACTCACTCTTGCTTATAGCTATTTATATACTCCAACACACATATATACTGCCTTTCACATATGTACTTACTCACACATGTACCACTGGGACATACATTCACTCACTAACACACTCTTACACACACTTACCCACCCATACAGTCTATCACAGATGCACTCTTGAAACCATCCACCCAGTGAATCACCCACTCACACATCTATGCACAGAGTTGCACACACCCCTCCCACACAAACACTCAGGCACCCATACAGATACTCAGACAAGCATTCAATAACTCATATAGACACTCATTTAGCTATTCACAAACACATGCAGCCACTTACACAGCAACAGACAGACGGATACAGACATTCACCCAGTTTAGTCACTAACCCATGCATTCAGTAAGATACGTTAAATCACTCACTTATAGTCAGTCACGCACCTACTAAATCATCCATACAGACACTTACACACCCACTCATTCTTCAATACGTCTTTTCCTATATATATTAAAAATATTTAAACTTTACAGAAACACACAGTCACTGGATGATGTCATCAGTGATGTCATTTGAGATGTCATCAGTGATGTCATCAGTGATGTCACTGACCATGTCATGAGTGATGTAATATGTGACATCATCAGCAGTGCATTGCGGGGCGCGAGTTATAGTTAGCTGAACTAACTATAACGGGGGAATTTCACGGGTTTTGTACGAGTGCAATGTCCAAGTAACTAAAACTGTCCCTAAAACCTATGGTTTTTTCAGTGAATATATATATATATATATATATATATATATATATATATATATATATATATATATATCCACAAAAGTCCAAGGTACGTGCGCTCTCAGGATGAAAGGGATCCGAGACAAAGTTAACTTGCAAAAGCGTTTAATTACACGACGCGTTTCGACTACAGCCGTAGTCTTGGTCACATGTAAAGTGCAAAAACTCATGATTGGCTTAAATAACATCACATTGTACGTGTACACAGGAAGTGGTGTATCGAGTGACAATGGCAACCATGATGGAGTGGTGAAACGGTAACTGTAAAATACATCGTAGCATTGTAAACATTGGCATGCATGGATACAGCTTAACCCCTTCGCTGCTAGGCCTTTCCCCCCTGTGCTAAGCCTTTTTTTGGCTATTTGGGGTAGTGCGCGCTTAGGCCCCTGTAACTTTTTGACCACATAAGGTATCAACGCCAAATTTGCGTCATTTTCTTCCAACATCATGGGGATTGTAAAGGTTCCCAGGGTTTGTGGATTCCCCTGGAGGGGTCCCAGAAATTAGCCAAAATACAGCAAAATTTTGTTTTTTTGGGGAAAAATGGGGAAAAGGGCTGCAAATGAAAGCGTCTGGGTTTTCCCTGCAAATGGTATCAAAAAAGGGTTTGTGGGGCTGAAATCACCATTTTCCCAGCTTTTAGGGAATGACAGACTTTTGTCAGAAAACCAACATTTTTTACACAGTTTTGGCATTTTTCTGGGACATAGCCTATTTTTGCTATTTTTTGTGCTTTCAACCTCCTTCCAGTTAATGGGAGAAATGGGTATGAAATCAATAATGGATCCTGAAAAGCTATACATTTTAGAAAAGTAGATAAAATTCTGAATTCAGCAAGGGGTCATTTGTGTAGATCCATCAAGGTTTCTTTATAGAAACTAACAGTTAAATATAGGAAAAATTGAAAATTAGTTGAAAAAAACAGCCTTTTGTGTCAACGTTTTCACTTGTAACTTCTTCTAATTATGATATCTCTTTGAAAGCAATATACCGTTACATCCGCTGGACCTTTCTGGTTGTGGGGGTATATAGGATTCGTAGGTTCACCAAGAACCCGACGAACCCAGAGTCAAAAACTGAGCAGCAATTTGCAATGGCTTTTTATTATGTACCGGGTATATATCAATTATTGTGGGAAAATGTATACATGGAAAAATCGGTATGAAAGACACCTATGCATTTCTGAAATGGGAACAAATTATAGAGTTTAGAAACAGTAGAAATTTGCACATTTTCGAAATTGGAAATACTCATACTAGCATGAGAATTATCGGTCATTTTTCAAAATGACTTCTTTTTTACACAATGTATTTCATTTGGAAGGCAGAAATGCATCGAAAGTCAATAGGTAATAACAGTTGCTTTACAAATCTGAATTACCCTAAGTCTCCCGATAAAAATGGTACCTCACTTGTGTGGTCGACCTAGTGCCCGCGACAGGAAACGGCGCAAAACGCAACGTGGTCACACCTCAATTTCGCAGTGAAACCTAGCAAACCTATACATTTTTGAACACTAGACACCCAGGGTAATCCAGGATGGGGTGACTTGACTGCCTCCCACCAGGTTCTGTTACCCAGAATCACTCGCAAACCTAAAAAATTGGCAAAGAAACCACATTTTCCCCACATTTCTGTGGTGGAAAGTTCTGGAATCTGCGTGGATCCACAAATTTCCACCCACCCTGCGTCCCCCAAAGTCTTCCGAGAAAAATGGTACCTCACTTGTGTGGGTCAGCCTAGTGCCCGCAGCAGCAAAACGCAACGTGGACACACCTCAATTTCGCAGTGAAAAATGACCCTTTTTTGGCAAAGTGTCTAGCTGTAGTTTTTGAACCATAGCTCTGCCGGCACCTCGGGAAACCTAGCAAACCTATACATTTTTGAAAACTAGACACCCAGGGGAATCCAGGATGGGGTGACTTGACTGCCTCCCACCAGGTTCTGTTACCAAGAATCCCTTGCAAACCAAACAAATTGTCAAAAAAAAACATTTTCCCCACATTTCTGTGGTGGAAAGTTCTGGAATCTGTGTGGATCCACAAATTTCCACCCAGCCCACGTTCCCCAAAGTCTTCCGAGAAAAATGGTACCTCACTTGTGTGGGTCGGCCTAGTGCCCGCGACAGGAAACGGCGCAAAACGCAACGTGGACACACCTCAGTTTCGCAGTGAAAAATGACCCTTTTGGGCAAAGTTCCTAGCTGTGGTTTTTGAACCATAGCTCTGCCGGCACCTAGGGAAACCTAGCAAACCTATATATTTTTGAAAACTAGACACCCAGGGGAATCCAGGATGGGGTGACTTGACTGCCTCCCACCAGGTTCTGTTACCCAGAATCCCTTGCAAACCTAATAAATTGGCAAAAAAACAACATTTTCCCCACATTTCCGTGGTGGAAAGTTCTGGAATCTGCGTGGATCCACAAATTTCCACCCACCCCGGGTTCCCCAAAGTCTTCCGAGAAAAATGGTACCTCACTTGTGTGGGTCAGCCTAGTGCCTGTGACAGGAAACGGCGCAAAACGCAACGTGGACACACCTCAGTTTTGCAGTGTAAAATGGCCCTTTTTTGGCAAAGTGCCTAGTTGTAGTTTTTGAACCATAGCTCTGCCGGCACCTAGGGAAACCTCAATACGTTTTGGGCCCTTGCCTGTCGCGGGTACTTGGGCCTCCCACACGAGTAAGGCACCGTTTTCATCGGGAGACCTCGGGGAACGCTGGGTGCTAGGAAATTTGTGTCAGTCCCATGATGCCACAACTTTCCCACACAAAAATATGTGAAAAAAGTTATTTTTTTCAGCTAACATTGATGTTTGCAGGGGATTCTGGGTAAGGAAACGTTGGGGGATCCACGCAAGCCATACCTCCCTGGAAGCCCCCGGGTGTCTAGTATTCAGAAATGTGTGGGTTTGGTAGGTTTCCCTAGGTGGCCGCCGAGCACCGGGCCAAAAACCCAGGGGACCCCCCTTGCAAAACCAGGTCGTTTTGAGATAGGCAATTTTGATGTCGCCTCAATACGTTTTGGGCCCTTGTCTGTCGCGGGTACTTGGGCCTCCCACACGAGTGAGGCGCCGTTTTTATCGGGAGACCCGGGGGAATGCTGGGTGGTAGGAAATTTGTGTCAGCCCGGTGATGCCACAACTTTCCCACACAAAAATGTGTGAAAAAAGTGATTTTTTCAGCTAAATTTGAGGTTTGAAGGGCATTCTGGGTAAGGAAACGTTGGGGGATCCATGCAAGCCATACCTCCCTGGAAGCCCCCGGGTGTCTAGTATTCAGAAATGTGTGGGTTTGGTAGGTTTCCCTAGGTGGCCGCCGAGCACCGGGCCAAAAACCCAGGGGACCCCCCTTGCAAAACCAGGTCATTTTGAGATAGGCAATTTTGATGTCGCCTCAATACGTTTTGGGCCCTTGCCTGTCGCGGGTACTTGGGCCTCCCACACGAGTGAGGCGCCGTTTTTATTGGGAGACCCGGGGGAATGCTGGGTGGTAGGAAATTTGTGTCAGCCCGGTGATGCCACAATTTTCCCACACAAAAATGTGTGAAAAAAGTGATTTTTTTCAGCTAAATTTGAGGTTTGAAGGGCATTCTGGGTAAGGAAACGTTGGGGGATCCACGCAAGCCACACCTCCCTGGAATCCCCCGGGTATCTAGTTTTCAGAAATGTGTGGGTTTGGTAGGTTTCCCAAGCTGGCCGCAGAGCACAGGGCCAAAAACCCAGGTGACACCCTTGTAAAACCAGGTTGTTTTGTGATAGGCAATTTTGATGTCGCCTCACTACGTTTTGGGCCCTTGCCTGTCGCGGGTACTTGGGCCTCCCACACGAGTGTGGCACCATTTTTATCGGGAGACCCGGGGGAATGCTAGGTGGTAGGAAATTTGTGTCAGCCCGGTAATGCCACAACTTTCCCACACAAAAATGTGTGAAAAAGTGATTTTTTCAGCTAAATTTGAGGTTTGCAGGGGATTCTGGGTAAGGAAACGTTGGAGGATTCACGCAAGCCATACCTCCCTGGAATCCTCCGGGTGTCTAGTTTTCAGAAATGTGTGGGTTTGGTAGGTTTCCCTAGGTGGCCGCCAAGCACCGGGCCAAAACCCCAGGTGACCCCCCTTGCAAAACCAGGTCGTTTTGAGATAGGCAATTTTGATGTCGCCTCAATACGTTTTGGGCCCTTGCCTGTCGCGGGTACTTGGACCTCCCACACGAGTGAGGCACCATTTTTATCGGGAGACCCGGGGGAATGCTGGGTGGTAGGAAATTTGTGTCAGCCCGGTGATGCCACAACTTTCCCACACAAAAATGTGAAAAAAGTGATTTTTTTCAGCTCAAATTGAGGTTTGCAGGGGATTCTGGGTAAGGAAACGTTGGGGGATCCACGCAAGCCATACCTCCCTGGACCCCCCCGTGTGTCTAGTTTTCAAAAATGTGTGGGTTTGGTAGGTTTCCCTAGAGGGCCGCCAAGCCCGGGGCCAAAAATCATGGGACCCCCCTTGCAAAACCAGGTTGTTTTGTGATAGGTAATTTTGATGTCTCCTAAATAGGTTTTGGGCCCTTGCCTGTCGCGGGCACTAGGCCTACCAATGCAAGTGAGGTACCATTTTTCTCTGAAGACTTTGGGGAACGCGGGGTGGGTGGAATTTTGTGGACACACGCAGATTCCAGAACTTTCCACCACAGAAATGTGAGGAAAATGTGTTTTTTTGGACAAATTTTTAGGTTTGCAAGGGATTCTGGGTAACAGAACCTGGTGAGAGCCAGTCAAGTCACCCTATCCTGGATTCCTCTGGGTGTCTAGTTTTCAAAAATGTATAGGTTTGCTAGGTTTCCCTAGGTGCCGGCAGAGCTATGGTTCAAAATCTACAGCTAGGAACTTTGCAAAAAAAGGGTCAGTTTTCACTGTGAAAATGTGGTGTGTCCACATTGCATTTTGGGCCGTTTTCTGTCGCGGGCACTAGGCCTACCCACGCAAGTGAGGTACCATTTTTCTCGGAAGACTTTGGAGAACGCGGGGTTTGTTGAATTTTGTGGATCCTCGCAGATTCCAGAACTTTCCACCACAGAAATGTGAGGAAAATGTGTTTTTTTTTACAAAGTTTTAGGTTTGCAAGGGATTGTGGGTAACAGAACCTGGTGAGAGCCAGTCAAGTCACCCCATCCTGGATTCCCCTGGGTATCTAGTTTTCAAAAATGTACAGGTTTGCTAGGTTTCCCTATGTGCCAGCTGCGCTAGGGCCCAAAATCCACAGGTAGGCACATTGCTAAAAAAGAGTCGGAGCCTAGTGGGCTTTTTGCCACCCTGGGGGGGAATCGGGGGAGGGGGGTTTGTCCCGATATGCCCCCAAAGGGGGCAGAAAGACTGTGGCTATTTTTTGTGGGGGTATTGGTATGACCATTTTGGGCAGCCCCCACCCCCACGCATAAAAAAAGCCTGCATACTCGCTGGCGCCTAGTGGGCTTTCTGCCCCCCCAGGGGGCATATCAGGGGCCGCTGCCACCATCTTCCCTCCCGGGGGGCAGAAAGACTGGAATTTCTCTGGGGGTGGGGTGGGGGTATTGTCATGCCCATTTTGGGCAGCCCCTACCCCAACACTAATAAAACAAAAAAATCCATGGTTTCTAGTGGACTTTCTGCGCCCCCGGGGGGGCCATATTGGGGGCTACAGCTCCCATCTGCCTCCCGGGGGGCATAAAGACTGTCATTTTTGTGGGGGGGGAGTGGGGGCATTGGCGTGCCCGTTTCGGGCAGCCCACACCCTAAAAACAATTGCGCAAAAAAAAATCCCTGGTAGATAGTGGGCTTTCTGCCCCTCTGGGGGGGGCAGAAAGGCTGTAATGGTTGCGGGGTGGGGGCATTGGGGTGCCCATTTCAGGCAGCCCCCACCCTAAAAACAAATGCGCAAAAAAAATCCCTGGCGTCAAGTGGGCTTTCTGCCCTCCCCTGGGAGCAGATTGGGGGCTACTGTCCCCATCTGCCCCCAGGGGGGGCAGAAAGGCTGTAATGGTGGTGGGGGGGGTGAGGGCATTGGCGTGCCCATTTCAGGCAGCCCCCACCCTAAAAAAAATGGTGCAATAAAAAATCCCTGGCGTTTAGTGGGCTTTCTGCCCCACCGGGGGGGCAGATTGGGGACTACTGCCCCCATCTGCCCCCCAGGGGGGGCAGAAAGGCTGTAATGGTGGCGGATGGGTAGGGGCATTGGCGTGCCCGTTTCGGGCAGCCCCCACCCTAAAAAAAACTTCAAAAAACAAATCCCTGGTGTTTAGTGGGCTTTCTGCCCCCCGAAGGGGCAGATTAGGGGCCAATGCCCCATCTGCCCGCAGGGGGGGCAGAAAGACTGTAATGGTTGCGGGGGGTGGGGGCATGGGCATGCCCGTTTTGGGCAGCCTCCACCCTTATTTTTCCTTTCTAAAAAAATCCCTGGTATCTAGTGGGCTTTTTGCCCCCCCGGGGGGGCAGATTGGGGGCTACTGCCCCCATCTGTCCCCCAGGGGGGGCAAAAAGACTAAATTTTGCCAAATTAAATTGGGGGGAGCAAAGGCCCTTGCCCATGGGCCGCTCCCCCCTCCCTGGTGTCTAGTGGGTGGATCCCTGCTTGGGGATCACCCTCCTGTGGTGATCCCCAAGCAGGGATCCACTGGGGAGGGGTACCATTGGAAAGGGAGATTCTCCCTTTCCAACGATACCTCTCCCGTCTTTCTACGTGCTCAGGGGCTGAGATAGCCCCCTGAGAACGTAGAAAGGAAACTGAAATGAGCCTCTTGGCTCATTTCAGTTTCGTTTCACTGAAATGACGTCAGCGCGACATGCGTGCCGATCGTCATTTCAGGGAAACCAGGGAGCCTCGGGAGCTGGGAAGCTCTTCCCAGCTCCCGAGGCTCTTTGGCATAAAGGGAATCCCTCTGGTGCCCGCACCAGAGGGATTTCCCAGGCGATGTTTCATGACGAGCTGGACTCGTCATGAGCACACGACCACTGCGTGCCATGACGAGTCCAGCTCGTCATGAGCATGGAAGGGGTTAAAATTAAGCGTAAGCAAAGAAATGTAGAAGGAAAGCCAAGTGGATACGTAAACGCAAAGTGCGATACCGCTGAGGGCTGAGACAACATACTATGGATCTCCCAATGTAATGTAAGGTACATATCTGCCGAGACAACTGTACACAACAGGACGAATGTCCTGGTGTAAGAAGGGTGAACATACCTCGTTAAAGGGAGTGGGTTCAAGCCCATGTGGGCGAAAGGGAAGTAGCATGAATCCGTACACCCAGGATGTAAGACGAGGAAAAAGTCTCAAATGTGAGACCCCAGCACAGTGTCGTTAAAATCAAGGGCAAGTGCCCGAGTGTGGACTACAAGGGGTGAGGTGAGATTGAATTGTAGGCAGCTTAAGAAGGATTCCACATAAAAACAACAAAGTGCTGATAGCAAACCAAGTGTCCAAGGTGTATGATGGGGCTCCATCAGCACACATAGCATGGAATCAACAGGCGGCGCCCCGCCTGTCACCACTCTTAAGGAATTACCATGTGATGAGATCAGCCAGCATAGGTGATAACCGAAGAAAAGGTTAGGCGGCCCTTGCTCGTGGTGTCAGGTGAAATGTCAGGTGAAATGGGCCCCTTCCTTTCCTCCTGCAGAAAGAAACAGAAAAATACAGATATTAAAAACTGGACCCCAAAAAGGTCAGGGATCAAGTATAAAAAGTACCTTTCTAAATGCACTGATGTTAGAAGGAAGGAAAAAATCAGAGCAATAAAAATGATTACATCATTGGAAAAGGGGAACATATCACAGAGAGTACAATGGAGAACATGTCATGGTGAGACACAGGTTGGCAAACTATTGTTCTTTGAGGTGAATGGCTAATTCCTCAACTTGGTTCAACCCCCCCGGCATCTTAGTTTGAAAGTCTACTATATATTTGGACTCTTTCTGTCTTAATCTGAGAGTACTGTCCCCTCCTCTAGGGTTGTTGTTGATCTGTTCCAGAATACAATAACTAAGGACAGAGGAGTCGGAAAAGTGTTTGGCCTGATAGTGTTGGGCTACCGGATATTTGGGGTCCTTGTTGGTTATGGCCCGCATGTGTTCAAGTATCCGTTTTTTGGCCATCAAAGTGGTACTGCCAATATACCAAAGTTTACATGGACACGCGATTGCATATATCACATATGTGGTGCTGCAGGTGAGGAATTGTGAGATGACCTTTATTCGTGAACCTAATGTGACTTCTTTGCGGAAAGTGCTGTGCCTGCACGCTTTACAGTGCCCACAGGGAAAAAATCCCTGTAGTTTGTGATCACTGTTGGTAGTGTATCTGGTGACGTCACTATGTACAAGCATGTCCCTCATGTTCCTGCTCCGTCTGAACGAGATGCTAGGTCTCTCCTGAATCGTCTCACCTATGGTGTTGTCATTTCTGAGTATGTTCCAGTTTCTGGCAAAAATGCGTCTAATGTCGTTAGCGTCAGAGTGGTATGAGAGTATTATTCTAGTGCCATCCTCTTCAGTCACACCATCAGGTGGGGATTTGTCTGCTAGTGTGTCAGTTCTGTTAATGCACTCTACTTTCTCTTTGGCTTTCTTTAAAACCCAGTTAGGGTAGCCCCTTTCTTTGAATCTCTCAAGCATGGCGGTGCTCTCTCGTGTAAACGATTCCTCGGTGTTGCAGTTTCTTTTAGCCCTCAGCAGTTCCCCATACGGAATACTCCATTTGAGCGTTTCTGGGTGACTGCTGA
The DNA here is from genome assembly GCA_963921515.1 of Calotriton arnoldi. Lineage (NCBI taxonomy): Eukaryota > Metazoa > Chordata > Amphibia > Caudata > Salamandridae > Calotriton > Calotriton arnoldi. The sequence goes on along the minus strand of CAWUFW010011891.1, from coordinate 124,727 downwards.
GGGCATGTAGTATGCTGTTGCCTGCTGTCATTTTGCGAAACAGTGTAGTGTGGATAGCATTGTGTGTGATCTCTAGTTTGACGTCAAGGTATTCGGCCTCTGTTTTACTGATATTGCCATTCAGTATGATATTCCGGTCATTAGTGTTCAATTTGTTGATAAAATCTCTGGCTTCATGCTCGGAGCCCCTCCAGACGATGAACAGGTCGTCAATGTAGCGAAGCCACATGACGACCCGTTCAAACTCCAGAGAGAGATCCAGATCCTGGAAGATCTCCTCCTCCCAGAGTCCCATGAAGAGGTTAGCGAAACTGGGAGCAAAGCATGATCCCATCGCTGTACCGGTGGACTGAATGAACAGCTCACCATCAAAAAGAAAGATATTGTTTTTCAGACAGAACTCCGTCATGTCAAGGATCATGTTGCTGTGCTCCCAGAATCTAACAAGTCTCTTCTTGAGGAAGTGTTTGCAAGCCGCCAGTCCCTGCTGATGATCAATAATGGTAGAATGGGATAGTCTCTCTTTAAGTAGCAGTACTCTCCCCATGTCAGAATTCCTTTGTCTTTCCATTCTGAAAGTTTGTCCCAAATGTTGGTAATGCTGCTGTGATACACGTCATGGGTAATGTGAAGATAAAAGTTGTTGTCATTGAGTTGACGCTGGGCCTCACTGATGTAATGCTCTCTATCTAAGATCACAATATTGCCGCCCTTGTCTGCTGGGCGGATGACAATATCTTTGTCTTCTGCTAGACCCTTGAGTGCTCTTCTCTGATTGAAAGTGAGATTGTGTGATTGTTCTCGCTTCCTATGCTTTTTGCGTCTAAAATCCGTGAGTGCTTTGGTGACATTCTCATGAAATGTGTCAATGCCATCGTGCATTAAGACAGAAAGAGTCCAAATATATAGTAGACTTTCAAACTAAGATGCCGGGGGGGTTGAACCAAGATGAGGAATTAGCCATTGACCTCATAGAACAATAGTTGCCAACCTGTGTCTCACCATGACATGTTCTCCATTGTACTCTCTGTGATATGTTCCCCTTTTCCAATGATGTAATCATCTTTTTCCTTCCTTCTAACATCAGTGCATTTAGAAAGGTACTTTTTATACTTGATCCCTGACCTTTTTGGGGTCCAGTTTTTAATATCTGTATTTTTCTGTTTCTTTCTGCAGGAGGAAAGGAAGGGGCCCATTTCACCTGACATTTCACCTGACACCACGAGCAAGGGCCGCCTAACCTTTTCTTCGGTTATCACCTATGCTGGCTGATCTCGTCACATGGTAATTCCTTAAGAGTGGTGACAGGCGGGGCGCCGCCTGTTGATTCCATGCTATGTGTGCTGATGGAGCCCCATCATACACCTTGGACACTTGGTTTGCTATCAGCACTTTGTTGTTTTTATGTGGAACCCTTCTTAAGCTGCATACAATTCGATCTCACCTCACCCCTTGTAGTCCACACTCGGGCACTTGCCCTTGATTTTAACGACACTGTGCTGGGGTCTCACATTTGAGACTTTTTCCTGGTCTTACATCCTGGCTGTAGGGATTCATGCTACTTCCCTTTCGCCCACCTGGGCTTGAACCCACTCCCTTTAACGAGGTATGTTCACCCTTCTTACACCAGGACATTCGTCCTGTTGTGTACAGTTGTCTCGGCAGATATGTACCTTACATTACATTGGGAGATCCATAGTATGTTGTCTCAGCCCTCAGCGGTATCGCACTTTGCGTTTACGTATCCACTTGGCTTTCCTTCTACATTTCTTTGCTTAAGCTTAATTTTAAGCTGTATCCATGCATGCCAATGTTTACAATGCTACGATGTATTTTACAGTTACCGTTTCACCACTCCATCATGGCTGCCATTGTCACTCGATACACCACTTCCTGTGTACACGTACCATGTGATGTTATTTAAGCCAATCATGAGTTTTTGCACTTTACATGTGACCAAGACTACGGCTGTAGTCGAAACGCGTCGTGTAATTAAACGCTTTTGCAAGTTAACTTTTTCTCGGATCCCTTTCATCCTGAGAGCGCACGTACCTTGGACTTTTGTGGATATTATTGCCGGTACGCTCTGCCGGCGTGTGCGCCACTTCTCACGGGTCCCTGTGATACCGGAAGGAGCTACTTTGGGGAATATATATATATATATATATTACCTACTGGCGGTCGCCAGTAGGTAGTTATAGTTAGCACCTAGTTTCCATAGGAAAAGCATTTTTTGATTTGTCTATATCTTTGGTGCTGGCTGATGAATCTTCGTAAAATTTTCAAAACTAATGGGGCGCTCCGGTCAGCTCCTGTCTTGGAAGATTCGGGGTGATTCGTCAAGCGGGGGCCGAGAAAAAAGGGGGGTCCCAAAACGCATTTTCTCCATGTTAATTTCCATAGGAAATTTTGTTGAAGGCTACATCCCGAACTGCTGAACGGAATTACTCCAAATTTGGCAAAAAGGTAGCTCTTGGTTCAGAAAGCGTTTTTTTTTTTTAAATGGTGCATATCTGTTCAGTAGTTTCTGAGAAGTTCCCAAAAAATTATTGAAATCTGGTGACCGCGGTGGATCCGCGAACCCTCCAGAGCACAAGCTTTATTTTGATTGACTGCCAACACTCCCAACCAAAAAGTGTTGGCACACCCTGACCCGCTAGGCCTGCAGGGCCAAAAAAAAACATTTTTTTTTAACCACAGGTTCCGGCATGCATTGGAAAAGGAACTCACCTGAGAGGGACACCCGAGGCCTATAAAATTGTGAGCATGCAGGCAATTTTGCGAGCAAGTATTGCTGTGAGTTCAATGTCAGCCTATGAATAAGGGGCTGGGGCCCCGAAACGCGTCAGGCAAAGGAAATGATCAGAATGAAATGCCGGTTTTTAAATAAAAGGATTTGGATAATCATCTGCTGCGGAGTGCGTCCTCATTGCAGGGCAAACATGGAGATATAAATCACGGCAGGTCCAGCCGTGGAGGACTGCACCACTATGAAAATGAAATGTGGGGCTGCTGGGTTTCAGAACTGGTCTAATCCTAGAAGCGGCGCAGCAGAGAAAAGAAATCTAAAACTGGATGTTTTATTTTCTGAGGCCCACTGGAGGGCTTTGTACAAATTGACATTTATTTTACATTGAATCTACACAGAACCCACTGGAGGGTTTATATATCGGCTCGAAAATTAACCACAAGTTCCGGCATGCATTGGAAAAGGAACTCACCTGAGAGGCACACCGGATGCCTATAAAATTGTGAGCATGCAGGGAATTTTGCGAGCAAGTATTGCTGTGAGTTCAATGTCAGCCTATGAATAAGGGGCTGGGGACCCGAAATGCGTCAGGCAGAGGAAATGATCAAAATGAAATGCCGGTTTTTAAATAAAAGGATTTGGATAATCATCTGCTGCGGAGTGCGTCCTCATTGCAGGGCAATCATGGAGACATAAATCACGGCAGGTCCAGCCGTGGAGGACTGCACCACCTGGAAAATGAAATGTGAGGCTACAGGGTTTCAGAAGTGGTCTATTCCTAGAAGTGGCGCAGCAGAGAAAAGAAATCTAAAACTGGAAGTTTTATTTTCTGAGGCCGACTGGAGGGCTTTGTACAAATTGACATTTATTTTACATTGAAGCTACACAGCACCCACTGGAGGGTTTAAATTGGCTTGAAAATGAACCACAAGTTCCGGCATGCATTGGAAAAGGAACTCACCTGAGAGGCACACCGGAGGCCTATAAAATTGTGAGCAAGCAGGGAATTTTGCGAGCAAGTATTGCTGTGAGTTCAATGTCAGCCTATGAATAAGGGGCTGGGGCCCCTTAACGCGTCAGGCAGAGGAAATTATCAGAATGAAATGCCGGTTTTTAAATAAAAGGATTTGGATAATCATCTGCTGCGGAGTGCGTCCTCATTGCAGTAGGTAGTTGTAGTTAGGACCCAGTTTCCATAGGAAGAGTGTTTTTTCATTTGCCAATAACTTTGGTGGCGTTTGATGGATCCTCATGAAATTTCCAAAATTAATTTGCCATTCACTTCAGATGCTGTGTTGAAAGCTTTGAAATGATCTGTCTTGTGGGTCCCAAAATATATTTTCCCGATGTTAATTTCCATAGGAAACTTTAGACACAGCTACAGCCCGAACAGCTGAACAGAATTACACTAAATTTAGCATAAAGGTAGCTGTTGGTCCAGAAAGTGCCCTTTTTGTTAAATTGTGTAAATCTGTTCAGTGGTTTCGAGTTATTTCAAGAAATTTCCAGTTGTATATCTGGGGACGCGGAGGATCCGCGACTCCCGATCTTGTGCTGAGATCTGATTGGCTGCCAACACTTCAACCAGGAAGTGTTGGCAGCCATCTTGGGACTCGGTTGAACTGAGTCACGGAAAAAAACATTAAAAAAAATAAAAGGGGGCAGGGTAGAAACACCTTGACCCCTTAGGCCCCTTGGAGGGGTCCTACAGGGCCAAAAAAATCTTTTTTTTTTATTCGGAGGGAGGCACGCTGGATCCACAGCTCCTCCCAAAATTTTAAAAAGCAGCAAAGCGCTGGCTCCTGCGCTTCATATATAGGCTTCTGGGTATGTCAGGTCCTGGTGCAGTTTTTATAGTAATGTGAGGGGTGCCCATGCAGCACCGCCCCAAGCCCCAGGGACCGCCTTCTGCCCAGGGCAAACATATGTAAGGAGATGCGGGGGCCCACCCGGCCCAGAAGCCCCGGGGACCACCACCTCCCCAGGGCTAATTATTAAATAAGTCTGGGGGAGGCCCACATGGCCTCCCCCACAGCCCCAGGGACCACCACCTCCCCAGGGCTAATGTGATGGGGGCCTCGCAGACCCCCCTACCCCGGGACCACCCCCCCCCCCCCCTGGGGCCAAAGTCTTTTTTTAACAAATGGGAGGGGGGCTGTATGGCCCCCTCTCAGGCCATTCTTGGCCCCGGGGATCACCACCTCCCCAGGGCAGGCCCTCAGTCAAGGAAGGAGGAGGGCCACAAGGCCCACTCTCCTGCAGCCATGCATGGCCCTGGGGACCGGCACCATTGCTGTTTTCTATGGCTTGCTCCCACCAAGCCATAGCAAACAGTGCTCTGCTTTGAGCAAGCAAGAGCACTTTGCTTTTGCACACAGGGATCTGTATGTTAGCAGCACCCACTGTGTAAAAGCAATGCCGGCTCCAGCAGGAGGTGGCGAGCTGGCAGGGACCGTGGGGATCTTGAGGCTCTCCCCACGATCCCCAACTTTGAAAAAGTGGGTGCTCTGGGGAGTCCCCGGGGCCGAAATTGGCCTGGTAGGGGGGTCGCGTGGCCACACTCCCTATTTTTTTTAAAATTAAAAAAAATTAAAAAGAGGTCGGGGACGGGGTCCTGGGGCCAAAAACGGCCCAGGGAAGGGGAGTCACGCAGCCCCCCTCCCTTATTTATTTTTTCTTAAAAACAGAAAAAAAAAACTTCGGGCAAGTTGCCAGAGGCCACGACCCCTTCACCACCACTCTGCAAACACGCCTTCCGGTGCAGGGGTGGTTGGGGGATGAAGTCCACTTAGATGCTAAGGGTCCTTGGAGTCCAGGAACCCCTTCTATTACCTCAAGTAAGTCCCAGACAGTGGGATTGATGACAGGACTTGGAGGCCACGCCCCCTTTCTTCACCACTCTGAAAACGTGCCTTCTGGCATGCTGCTGGTTGGGGAATGAATACCCATTCACACATCCATAAAAGCAATCACACATCCCGCACTCACCCATACACCCATACACCCATTCACACAAACACTCACTCTCCAACACACTCACACACAGACTCACTTAATGAAACACCTACTCAAACAGCCACTCACTCAGCCATACAGCCACTTACACACCCAGTCACTCACTCATAAAGCCATTCAGACACCCACTAACTCACCCATACATTCACTACACACCCACTTACCCACCCATAGAGCCACTTACACTGTCACTCACCCACCTATACAGCCACTGACACACCCACTCACTCACCAATAAAGTCATTCACACAGCATCTCACTCACCCACACAGCTATTCACACGACCACTTATACACCCATAAAGGCACTCACACACCCATATGCTCAAGGACACATACAGTCTCACAGCCACTCCCATGATATATATTACAAGTAGTATAACTCATTAGTAGTACACCTAGTATACTACTTTAACTTTTGCAGTACCTTAGTATATATGTTAAAACAATCAGAAACCCTTACAAAATACTTACACTCACTGGATGGTGTCATCAATGATGTCATCATTAATGTCATTTTAGATGTCATTAGTGATGTCATCAGTGATGTCACTGACCATGTCATGAGTGATGTAATATGTGAGGTCATAAGCAGTGCATTGCGGTGGCATAAGTTTAGTTAGCTCAGGTAACTATAACTGCCGAATTTCACTGGTTTTGTACGAGTAAAATCTGAGCCTCACTATAACATCCCTGTAACCTTTCGTTTTTTCAGTGAATTTCAAAGGTTTTTTTAAATTCTATTTGCTAACTATAACATCCCTGTAACCTTTGTTTTTTTCATTGAATATATATGTATATACATACACTCTCAGGGTTAAATATCCATCAATTCATTTATTTTCATTCAGCCTTTGCCAGTGTTAGTGAGACTGACACTGTATGCCATCATATACACATCTCACGATACTTGCGGCATGTAAATAAAAACAAACAACGGTTTATGGCTAAGAGTGAGGTGAAAAATACTCAAATATACATGCAGGCCATCTTACAATGTGTTGACATTGATGTTATAAGCTCACTGATAATACCATTATGATTCTAATTACATTATTAGGATTTCTACATTCCTAATGCTATCAAAGAAGTATCATAATATTAAAAGTCTGTGCCATAGTTATTCACATGAGTCTCAGATTTGTGTAATTCCTGGACTTGATAATCGTTTTCAACATTACCAACTAAATATAAATGCTTCCATTGCATTTTCATAATTTTAGATATCAGGGTGACATCAGTCCATTAATATATCTATTACACACTGGTTTAGAAATGAGTTGTTGGTTGTCGTCATACAAGGCCTAAGGAAGGCAACGCTCAGTAGGGGACTGGCCGAAATGTTACACACTTATATATTACTTTAAAATAAAAAAACATAGAACTTCACTGCTAGAAGCAAAGGTTAAAGTGAAGTTATACATCAGAATGGTAGTGCGCTTTTATCTTACATTAAAAAAACTTAGAAATTCACTGAAAAAGCACTACTGCTTAAAAACAAAAAAGCAAGTGACTTTTGCTACCTATAAAAATGAAAATAAGTATAACCGATAGACAGTAACAATTTACAAGCTGAATCAATTGATCCTTCACTTTGCCTACACCAATAAAATGTCTGGCTTACAAATTCACTGAATAAGTTGAGCCCTGATAAAAATACATTATATTCTGCAAAAGACAAACTGTTTCTCTCCGTCTCAAGCAGGGCATTTGATGATGTTTTTGGCACACCTACCTTCCTAAATGAAAGGCACCCTATTCTTCTAAAACATAATGCTTAAAGATCGCCAACCTACACCCAAAGAAAACTTCTTTCATCACCAGGGCCTCTAAAACTCTGATCAACTCATGGAAATAATGCAATTGGGTAAATGTTCTGCAAATGGATTGTAGTCACCCATGCCCTAATACTAATGTTTGCCAATCATGTGCTCATTCTTATCTTTGCAAGCTTTCTGCCAAATATTTAACACATTTGTTCATCATTTAAAACCTCAATGTCATAATTTTTCCCTAGTTCTGCTAAGCAATTGCATAAACTCTTTGTTACGTGCTGATGTTTGGCCTGTTTGTGTACTTTCCTTCCTCATAGAAGAGTTGGTCTTATTTATTAGTGACTGACTGCTACACATTTTCAAGTGACCCTTTCATCTCATTCTTTCTATTTCCATTCTAAAAACCTGGGTGATGATATTATTGAGGGAAATCGTTCTTTACACAAAACCCCCCAAACAATTATTTGCAAATTCATTGATAAGGGTTTTGAACTTGTTGGAAACCATTTGGCTTTCAATATGCAGCATTCGTCCTCAATGAAATATGAATGATGATTAAGAGCAGACATACTCAGTCAGGGCCAGCCTTAGCATTGGTGGCGTCTGGTGTGACAATCTTTTGGGTGCCCTTCAATGACTTCTTCTCCACTAATTCCCTCACCAACACCCTCCAACAGTGCCCCTCATCTCTCCATAGCCCCTCTTTGAAACACATTTCATGTTTTATAGCGCTACTCATAGTTCACGCGCACTCAGTTCTGTGATCTGCATGGTACTTGCTCTTTACAGCGGGCATATTAACCCTCTACACTATTTAGGACATTAGTGATCTATCCTCTGTGCAGTGACTTTTCTGTGGCTTTGTGCTTTGTTTCCTTCTCTCATCTGCAGAGTGCTTACGGTTCTCCTGTGTTGTGGGTTAGATTCTTGGTTGCCTTGTGACACATTAAGGCTTTCAACTTAGGAGAAGGCTGTAAGCCTTTTTCATGTTAATTCTTGAGAACCGTCGATAGCGTGAAATCATATCCTTAACATTCCATACTTAGCTGGATTTATTTATTACGATTCTAGGACATTTTTTCTGTCTTCTGTGTCCGAAAACATGCTGCATTCCCTCCTATCTTGAACACTGTGCACCACAATCAAGGTCCACCACCATTCCAAACTCCGATCTCCACCTTCCACAGTTGATATTCCCGCTGCAACCATTCTGAGCTGATCATGGTATTCGATGTGGAGTTTTGAAATTCAAGTGTGAGCCTCATTGTTGTATCCTTTGTTTGATTTCCTAACAATATTTTGTAGTCAGGCATTCGATGGGAGGTAGGCAAAGAAAAACAACATTCAACCAATCCGAGGCACCTCTATGGAGAATCTCAAAGCATCAAACCAGTTCTAATAAGTTGATATCCATATTTTCATCAGCTTACAAGTAAATCTATAGATTCCCCAAATGTATCTCATTCATTTATCTTATCTTTAATGAAGAATTGCTGATTCTTCCTTTGTAAAAGACCTGGGACATGAGGTAAAGATGTTTCTGCAATAGAGTTAGGCCTCCATTAACACAAATTAAAAATAAGATGGGATGTGAATCATTGGTTTCATTTTGTTTCCTTAGGTAATCCGCTGTGTAATTCTTGGAACTACATATACTCCTGGAAGAGCATGCTGATTCAAAGGTGAGAACAACTGTGACCAGAAATAAAAGTGAATTTCAAGTATTATTTGATATTCCATAGCGAAATTCAGTTTACATCGGCAGAATCTCATTCCAAATACTGCACCTTGTGCTCTGTAGCTGATAACATACACTCAATCTTCCAAGAACAGTGCATAACGTTCATTACATTTTCTTTTGAAATTGTTTTCCACTTTCCAAACTTAACTTTTCCTCTGTCAATAGCAAGTGCTTTTCTTTATAACTCACTTTTCACGCCATCAAACGGAGAACTGAAATAGATACTGCATTAAACTAAGTAAACATGACATCTATTTGGTTATATGACAGCCATTAGGGTACTTTTTTGCTCTAATGAGACAACCCTGCCGGTACCATTTCAGAGTGTTGTCAACCTTGAAAGTCTCGCCTCCTAAGCATTTTTAATAATCTTTAATAACATGTGAAAGAGGAGCAAGTTGGATATACGGAGCTGGACTGTTAATAAATCTTAAACAGCTAATGATCTGTTACTGATTAGTAATGAAACATGCATTCCAAAGTTACATCTATCAGAGACAGGGATGACAAACAATGATGAGCTGATGGCGCATGCGCCTAACATTCAAGATATAAACGATTGTAACACATCATCCCTATCAGTACATCTTCAGAAAACACAGGTATATCAAGAACCCCATCTTTGCAAGCTACCCAGATGTGACATTTTAGGTACATGTAATGAATTAGTCTTTAAATCAATATATGTGGTTCAAAACAATAATTTACTTCAGTACAGACCATTGGGATAAGCTGAGTAAATGGACGAACCAATTAGCGGTCCACACTTTGCCAGTAATGTGCATTTTTTGTCACAGTGGCAGAGAGCGTGTTTAGAAATGGTTATCCAAAGCAAACACAAGAAAGACAAAAATAAGCAATAACTAATTGTTTATCAGAAAAACGCCGCATTAATATATATGTAAGGTTCTTAGTCTAATGTTTCAGGTTTTCTCTTTCTTTTCTCATGGGCTTTGGTTTGATGACCATTTTGCGTCCGCCAGTGCATTGCATCAATTTATGAGTCAGATCCGTGCAATACAGAAATTAAATTTAAGGTAATCATTTTTCTTTGTCCTATTTGACATAGCTATGCACACCATCTATAATAAATAGAAGATAAACTGAAAGGCTATTGTGATAAGGCGGGCAGATCTAGTCCTTGGCTCTCATTGGCCAGTGCTGATGTTCCTCAGTGTTTAATTGTTTAATGCCGCGGGAAGATCCAATGGGTAGAATGCCACTGAAAGAAACCAAAGAATCAATACACTGACAAATCCACTGAGATCAATACCTCTGAAAGTTTGAGCAAGGTGGTTTTACTGAAAGATCAAACATAATGAATATCACTGAAAGATTCATTATAAATACCATTGTAAGATCCAATAAGATCAATCTGGGTACAGGGCTAGCTTTAGTGCGGTGCGCCCGGTGCAGCCGCACCTGGCACTGACCTCGGGGGAGGGGGGAGCAGGGTGTGCCGTGTTTAAAAATAGCTAATTTGTTTAAAAGCCCTGCAGAGTACCTTGAGTGTTCAGCAGTTTTCAGGCAACAATAAGAATGTCAAGATAAATCTGGTGATTAATGTTCCTGCTAGAGAGAGGTCAGAGGTTTGCCTAGGTTCAGTTTCAATCAATCAATTAAGTGACTTGTAAAGCGCGTCTACTCACCCATATGGGTTTCTAGGCGCTTGGGGTGGGGAGAAAGAAGAAAAAGCCTCTTGTGATTGTTGTTGTACAGGAAGGTTTCCCTTCCTGCACAAAAATAATCATCCCCGCAACGCAGGTGCAAAGGGGCCTGCATTGGCACACGCCCGCCCATTGTGCGCCAGTGCAGGGGAAAAGGACAGGAATGCGCCCTATCTCATCCATACGGCGAATTCACGCCTTTTTCTTTTGCCGTAGGGCAGCACCGCAGGAAGGCCTGCGGTGCTGCCCTACGACGAAAACTCATAAATGAGGCTCGGTATCTTTGCCTCTGTACCTCTTTTTCTTACAAACATATTGGTTGTTATGAAGTTGAAGAAGAGTTCAATTTAATTATTTTGAGCTTTGGTCACTTTGTAGCAAGCAATGCACCGGGAGTAACGCGATGTGGAATTAACGGTGAAACCTTCCCTTAACAATAATTACAAATGTGCTGTGTTGGGAGACGCATAAGTGGTGACACCTGGCAATGACACGGAAAAAGAACACGGGTTCCATGGGTCCTATTTCAATATCAATATAGGTAGACTCCCTCAATGAACACCTGTAATAAACTACTGATTTAAGAACAAAGAAACAAGCAAGAGCTTTCAGAATACAAACATTATGTTATTTTATATCCCTTTAGTTGATGTTATAATTTGCAGAAGTACAGAGGGTGCAGTGCTCAGAAGTGCAGTGTGTGAAGAATAAAATCTTATACAAATGTATATAATCAGGAGGGATGTCCCTTGCTTTCTGAGTATAAACAGTCCAATATGAACTTTGTTCTTCGTTTTAAATTCCTTTAAACATGAACAATCCCTGAAACGGTGTCAACGTTTCGACTCACTCTAATTCCAGTGGGTCTCCTCAGGACAACGAGTGCTGTCCGTGGCATTTCTTGTACATGCCGAGGTTGTCAGGTTACAGTGCCACATCAATGGCTCATCACAAATTAAACTAACTTTGAAATTAATTCACAATTTAAGAGTCAAGGTCTTCTCATTACAAGATTGTGAAACTGCATGGTGCTCACATCCAAACCAACCACAGTTTACTTCAAGCAATGCAATGACAATCACGCTAGTATGAAGCACTGTCCAGAAAGACACCCCAAATCTTGCTGGACGGACCCCCACAGAAGAAACCACAGCATGGCTCACCACTTTATGAATCTTATCCACCCACTCAGTAGCGGCTGCTACGGGCAGTAGTGTTGGGGCGGGGGAGAGGGGGTGAAAAAAATAAAAGGAAAGAAATATTAAACTTATCTGCCGGCCGCCGCTTCTCCTCCGTCCTCTTCTTCTTCCGTCAACACTTGAAGCAGGAACAGGAAGCACCAGTCGCGGTCCGTGTAGGAGTGCCGGCTGGGGTGACGTGGCGGGGAGGCAGGGTGGGGGTAGCAGATTACGGATCGACCTATACAGGTAAGTAAACATTTAAATCAATTAAACGAATTTCGTTGCGCGCACTGCATCGCATTTGGCGATGCAGTGCGCGCAACGAAATTCGTTTCATTGATTGAAATGTTTACTTACCTGTATAGGTCCGTAATCCGTACTTTGCTACCCCCCACCCTGCCCCTCCCCCGCCCCACGTCACCGCCCGGCCGGCACTCCTACACGGACCGCGACTGGGAAGCACCCAGGCTTCCAGACTCCCCTAGCTAATCATGAGGCTGCTGTTAGCAGCATCGTGATTGGTCTGAGTACCGTAGTTCGGCGCTCAGATGGGGACTGGGAGTTTGGGCATGTACACCACCCAGGCTGTGCAACACAGCCCGGTGGAGAACATGCTAACTGCGCATGACGGTTTGGCCGTCCCAAGACAGCCAAATCGTCATGCGCACTTAAGAGAGTGCTCACCACTCCTCCCCCTGCTCTGTGGGCAGTCAGGCCCACCCTGCCCCTACAGAGAGTACTGAAAAATAAAACGACAACATGCTGTTATTATCATTTTATTTTTCAAGTGGGACAACGCTCCTCCGCCTTAGTGGAGGAGCTGCCCCTCCACGGTTTCAACCAACAACACGATTCTCTCTTGAGCTCAAATTTGTTTGCAGCTATTCAACAATAATTATTAGTAGCAATTAGCACTTGTGTGGCACAACTGCCCAATGGCATTGCTGCGCCTGAACATACTTTATTATTTCATTAAGATTTACCTCAGAACGCTCTCTAAAACCTTTGTTGTTTCCAGTCAAAAATATTGTAAAACCTTTCGTAAAATGCATGAGCCCGTTACAAAAACCATTTCTTGGGAAAGTTGCCTTTGTGGTCTGTGGGGGCAACGTTGACCCCTTCATGAGCGCCTCCATAGTGATTTGTGACTGGTTTATATACAATGTATTATATTTTAAAACTGGGTATTTGGGGCCCATTTGAAAGTTAATAACACCTCTGATGGTTAAGGTTTTCCCTGAAAGGGCACCCTCGCAAAGAAAAATAATATTATTACAAAGTATGTGACCACATTGTACAAAAATAAGCTGCGCATTTTGTAACCCAAAAAGTAAAGGTTCAACTGTGCTTCTCTTATTGTAAATGAAAAATACAATGCCAGATTGTAGGGAGGATGTGGTGGTACTAAGGGAAGACTGTAACTTCACATTCGACACAAGAAACACATGATCCCATGAATGCTAAGTCCTTTCTTGGCTTAAATGAAAATGTGACCGGCCCATAGAGAGTGATAAAATACTCTTCTTTATGAAGCAGAAGGAGAGGTGGGGGGGGGGGGCAGAAGAATCCATTGCTGAGGATTCAGCTGACATTCTGAAGTGCTGCAGGCATGAGGCGGATGCAGGGTAGCTACTGTATTTTGAACTGAGTTAACCAAAGAAATGGCCCATCCTCAGCCTCACAGACAATTTGTTACAGATTCTTCATGACTATCCACTGCAAGATACAGCCCTCAAGCGTTATAGCTATAGAACTAAATAGAGCTACCAAGAAAAGTGGAGCATTATTAGTTTAATTCAAAGAAGTACTATATAAAACTCTAAGACATATCTTACACTTCATTCGGAAACATTGATGTTACCTACGTATTTACTCTCAAAACACATCTTTGGTGATAGGAAGCACTTGTGTATTTCCCAACAAGGGACAAACTTACATCCTTTCATGAAGTTCTTGAATTGCCATGAAACCTGAAAGTCATTGTCCAGAAATTTCTGTTGACTCCAGCCTTTGGATGGCGAACCCCAGAAATCGACATATGTGGAAATGAATAAGGAATCTTGATGTCCTGGGCTTCAACCAATTGAGAAGCTACAAAATGTACTGCTGGCCACATATATGACCTCAGTTTAACGCATAATACCAGGGTATCTAATATGGAATTACAGCGATTGCCATAACTGGGACGCGCTATAATCCTAAAATATAGGGAAACATCACTCGAAATACCCTTTGAAACATAGAAATGATTATTTAGTCAGAGAAATTGAGTTCTAAAGAACTGTAGCTCCAAACAAAACTCTACACTAGTAAAATGCCTGGCGGCACTCTACCAAAAGATAAACAGCATACGTCAGAGGTGGGAGGTCAGGGGAAAATATGGAACAAACTGGAAGTCACAAAATGAGAGAAGGTAGTAGTTTGCAATGTCAGAGGCTTAGTTCAGTGTAATTTCTAGTACAACATGCTGCGAATTAAGTGCAGATACAAAAAGGATCTAAAGAGATCTAAAAGGAGGCATTCCCCTCCAAAGACATAAATGAGCCAACTGAAGAAGATAGCATATTCACACATTATTTGAAGAGCTCCAATAGGGCAAGTTAATGGCACTATGAGAACCTCCTTTCAATCATCACAACCACAACTGACATCTTAATGGACACCAAAACCAACACCTAAGAACAATTTTCATACTGCCTTTGACTCACGCATGTTACCATCTTCCCTGTCTTCGTTAATGCTTATGAGTGAGAAGATGGTGGGGAGAGTAGAATTCAAGACATTCTATCAAAGCTAGGGGAGACCATTGCCTCACTGGAGACATACTGGAGTTGAGTACCTTTTGAAGCATGCTACTGCAATGTTATTCTTGAAAAAACATATAATTGATCTGAAGGTAGTAGTAGGGTAGCTGTAGTGGCTTCGGGGTTTGTGCACTGGGGCAGTTTCAATCATGGAGGGAAACAATGTTCTTGTGAGGCTGGATCTTAATTCCTGGAGCAAAGGGTTAGTGTCTGCGAGCACAAAAGAGTCCCAAGGCAGGAGCCTGAGAATGGTGTGGTTGGTGCTTGGTGATACCAATATACACAACTGATTGTGGACATGATAAAGGGTCCACTGATACATACTGGGGGGTCATTGTTGGGGGCACTGTGCCAGCAGAATAAGGTTCTTAAGAATAAATATGTGGACAATCTACCTACTTCATACCACTCTCTAATTTTGGGTGGATTTATTATGAATACCATACTGTCAAGGCTCACTAGTGAAGTAGTGAAGGAAATATTTGCCACTTAGGCAGGCTCTCATCCCTCACAAATTTGGATTCACACACTACCAACAACACTCACACCCCTGACAAAGTAGCAGTCTAGTACTATTGAAAATACTCTTGCGCCGCACATACTAGCACTCTAACACTATTGACAGCACTCTCACCACTCAAGGAGTAGGTGTTTTATTCCACTTGTGGTATAACTCACATACCCCTTATACTAGCAGTCACATATTATAGAAGAACCTCATATCCCTGACAGACAAGGAGACACACACTTCCAACAGCACTTTTGTACTGCTCACAGTCACACAATTCCATAAGCACTCAAAGACCCTGAAAAACTAGGAGCAACAACATATTTATTTATTTATTTAAATAGTTTTATATAGTGCTAGTAAGACCCGAGGGTATCAAAGCCTTTTATAGCATCGTACGACATTAGTAGTCATTCACATTGCAGTATGATTTTAGTGCTGAGAGTCCAATCATTATCAGTCATTGTTGGAAGGTGGGTTACAGGGAGTGGTAGATAGACACCTAACACCAGTAACAGGACCACCAACACAGTACTAGGTTCTAAATAGGGTCTCTATAAATGAGTTCTTTGCTCAACCCTTGGTAGCTGACAAGGAGCAATAAGGCTTAACTTAGGAGGCAGGCATGTAAAGCACTTAAAAACACCAACACAGTGAATATGTAAGACAAAACACACAATAAAAATCCCACACTCATTTACAAAATAGGAAATATTTATATCTTTAAAATGACACCAAAACTATGAAAGTCCAATGTAGGGAACCGGAGATATGAATATTTAAAGAATAAACACTTTCTAGTGTTTAGAAACCATTAGCACCACTTCTGGACATCTGGCCGCGCTTGATCGGAACAAAGTCAAAGTTTGAGGCCGACTGCGATGGAGCCCTACTGGGATACACCACGCTGTAGGTCTCGGTCAAAATTTTACCTTCGGACTTAGAAACTTTCCTGGGGCTTTTTCCTCCGAGGGCCATCGCTGGTCTCCACCGGTCTGGATTCAGGGAGGGTTTGGTGGCTTGACTTTCAGGGAGCTCCCAGGCAAACTCTGGAAGTCTGAACTCCAGAGCTCATCAGTGGGATGAACTTGGAATCCGGGCCAGGTCAAGGTTGAAGGTGGCTGGCTTGACTCTCGCAGTCGGGTTGGTCACCTACTGGAGCTTTTTCCAAAAAGTTTCCCATACTTTCCCAAATATCTGGAGGTCCTTCCAGAAGGTCTCCTGGTGGGATTCAAGTGTCCAAAACACAAATCCAAGGGTCTGGACTCTCCTAGATGGCCCTTGGCAGGCCTGGACTTCACTTCCCACAGTGCACTTGGTCAACCCCTTAAAACTCCACTAGACGCACTCCAGGAGAGGGACTCTGGCTGTAGAAGGGTTAGTTAAGCTCTGTTAACCTGTAGCTATCTCAGTAGAGCAGCAAGAGCTAACTAAACCAAACACAGAGGGGCCGATTCCGATTCGGGCCGGAAATCTCTCCGACCGAGCCGGACCCGGAGAGATTTCCGACCGAATCGGACCCGTGCAGCCCGACCAAACGAGTACGATGCGTCCGTATGCTATCGTACTCGAGTCGGTCGGACTCCCATTGAAGTCAATGGGACCCGGTTGTACAACGCATACACGGGCTCCCATTGCCTCAATGGGTGCGAGGCGAACAAGGGCACCCCCTACAGCGGGTACGCGGCAAAGCGACTCGCGCCGTACACGCACAGGTAGGGGGGACCCATGGGTCCCCCCTGTGTGCGACTCGCGCGGCTACGCGTACAGGGGAGTCCGACACGGACCCCCGAAGTACGGCTCCGACTGCTCTTTCGAACCGGACGGCGCGTGTCGGTCGGACTGCTCGTGGCGCGCATCGTACTTACCCGGCCAGGGAACATCTCCATTGCGTGGTGCGAGTCGTGTCCGAGCGAGTCGGTCGGTGCGGTTCGACCCGGGAACGAGTCGGTCGGAGCAGTTGGGACGCCCGAACGAGTCGGTCGGTGATTTCGCATCGTACTCGCTCGTCCGGACGCGCGAACGAATCGGTCGGGAAATAGGGCTCCGAATCGGATCCGGTTATGCCGAATCCGATTCGGAGCCCTACCGGCCGAGATCGGAATCGGCCCCAGAGTATAGCTTATTTCCATAAACTTCCCCCTGCTCACATCTGTGAATTCCTTCCTTAAGCCTCCCATCTGGAAGGGAGAGGGAATGGCCCTGGCTGACAGGCTTGCCTGACCTGTTCTTCATTTGAAGCTGATGCTTTATGGCCTAAACCCCAGCTCTGGCATTCCTGTGCCCCACAGAGCTCTCTCCATCAGATAGCTTCTGTCCGGCCAGGCCACTTATAACCTAATCAAGGCAGCCTGGCTAATACCCTCAGAGCTGACCAATCAGGGAAGAGTGCTAGAGGGAGGATTTTGGCTTACAGAAAACTAAGGTGTCCATTACGATACCGGGCGGTAAAAAATCCGCCATCCACCATAGCGGTAAAAATCCGCCCGCCTACACCGTCTGAATACCGACCGAGCAATTACGATGCCCCGAAGCGAACACCGCCCGCGGCGGAAAAAAACCCCAAAATACCGCCCGATCATGTCTGATTCTAAGTCCACTCGTCCGCCACGGACGCAAATACGCACGACAACCAAAAACCGCCCGCCCTGACGATCGAGACACCGCCCGTGAAATTAGGATCGCTCCGACATGAGCGCGGTAAATACACAAATACACCGCCCGCCATCGTAAACAACAGAGATGGAAATGGACACGGCGGAAGCCCTGGCGGCCACGTCCCTGCACAGAAACCATCCGCGGACCCAAACAAACACACACAACATGGCCAACAAGTCCACACAGCAAGCCACGCACAAACACAGTACACATCCCGAAAACACCCCCCCTGGACAAACAAATAAACTACTAATCCCAGAACACCAGCCACAACACACCTGAAAACAACAGACCGTCATGACACACCCACATAGGTAAGCACAAAAGCAGCCCCTTCACAGACCACAATCCCTTGCAACACTACAAAGCCAAGAAGAGAGGAGAGAACACAGCGACACAGCAAGGACAGCAGCACACCACAGATACGCACCCATCACACCCACCACCAGCACCAGCACCAGCACCAGCACCACCAAACACCAGCACCACAAACGACCTGCACATCACACACCACACACACACACCGCACCAGCACCACAAACACCAAACCACACACCATGGCATCACACCGAATGCCAAAGTTCACTTCAACTGAGCTGACGGTCATGGTCGATGAGATCATCAAGGTGCACCCACAAATCTTTGGCAACCAGGTCCAACAGACAACAGTAGCCACCAGAAATCGGATGTGGAGCAGGATCGTAGACCAGGTCAATGCAGTAGGGAACGTGCCACGCAACCGAGGCGAAATCACCAAGAGGTGGCACGATATGAAAAGGGAGGTCAAGAAGAAGGAGGCCAAGAATCGGCAGCTGGCTGACAGGACTGGCGGAGGTAATCCCGCGCTTTTCAAGAGCTTCAAGGCGTGGGAGGAGAAGGTGCGAGGCTTCATACATCCGGAGAGTCTCACCGGAATACCAGGGGGAGTGGAGGCTGGTAAGTACAAACAAATGTATACCAGCACACCGCTATGTACTCACATGCACTACCACTATGCCATAGCTCCGAGGGACAAACACCCCCATGTCCAGTACACAATACACAAGACATCACTCACACATGCAACAGACACTACCACACACTCAGCCCAAACCGACCAACTAACAAAACCATGGAGGCATGTGTACAGTCAGCCAGCACCGCAACTCCCACCAGGTCCCCTTGTACTCCAAAAGTGCCAGAAGGAGCACTCACCACACCCACACCCATGTGTCAGCCATAGCTGCAGTAACCGACAAGTAACAGGTAAGTAGCCGGAACACAAAGTCAGTGGGTGGGAGGGGGGACAGCTGAAGTACAACACACACCAGGCCCCTAGTCCTACAGCGCAGCAAGGTGGAGCACACCCCACAACCATGTGTCAGCCACTGCAGTGCACACCTTCAGCCGACAGGTAGATATCTCACCCTACATGGAGGGGTTTCTGTGGGTGGTAAGCCAGCACCACAACTCACAACACCGCCCCCACTCCCACAGACCAGGAACATGGAGCACCCCTTCCTCCCATAACCATGTGGCATCCATTGCATTGCGCACTCAAAAACAACTGTAGGTGGAAAACTGTACAGGGCGGGGTGTCTGTAGGCATGAGGACTGTATTACGACTAACACATGGGACATGTCACGTAGCAGAGGAACACGCAGCACTGCTCCCTGTCACAATCATGTGACCAATGTGCACACGGACATGTATTACAGAGTCATACCCCACATGACCCATCACAAACACAGCAACACCTAAGGAGCCACATCTGCATGCACAAGTCCCACTGGAGCACAGACCCACACGGCGGGCACCGTGCCACTCATCACACACATCAGCAACACCATCGAAGTCTTGACCATGTAGTCCTTACTGCCTGTTACCCACACATCGTACAACAACGCCCATGTAAGTCCAACCTGCCTAGAAGTAACAGTGTGGGACCACAATAATGCACATACACACCACTGGACCCATGAAACACACAGGCACACAATGCACATTCAACATATCATCCATCTCATCTGTCAGCCCCTGTGTCATGAAAGGTATGTCATCCGAACAGCTGGCCCTCATACAGTAGTTATGCAAAGATACCTGCCCATGACAAATAATGTGCCTGCAGTGACTGAAGCGCACGTCACACTGTGATTAACAACATACATAATATAGTCAACACCCCAAGAGCACTGCATTGATGCACATGGCCGAGGGTAGCCGCACACCAAGGAATTGGCCCATCTGCAATACGTCATGTGGCACACAACCATCACTCACTCACTACAATGCTTGCAGTGTAATGTCCATAAATGATAACAGTGAGCAGATATGCTGGGGATGTCAGACATACACACACCTTTGTCTCTGCACTGTCATGTTGCCAAAACACATGTCCCGTTCTGCACCCATATGTCACAGTATGTACCCCTAAACCATATTTCACCTCAAAGCGTTGAGGGGGCTGTACCCCCTTTTCCCATCTGCGTTTCTAAGCGTTCCATTTGAACCCCTAAACCATATTTCACCTCAAAGCGTTGAGGGGCTGTACCCCTTTTCCCATCTGCATTTCTAAGCGTTCCATTTGAACCCCTAAACCATATTTCACCTCAAAAGCGTTGAGGGGGCTGTACCCCCTTTTCCCATCTGCGTTTCTAAGCGTTCCATTTGAACCCCTAAACCATATTTCACCTCAACATCATCGATGGGTCTGGAGCCCGCATACACCCGAGCCACAAAATGTAGGAGTATAGCAACACACACCCATCGGCATTGCTAATCCGTCCCATGCCACATGTTCACATCACACAGTTCCATTGCCTTGCCCACGCATACACACATCGTACATCCACACACACGCCTCTGGGAAACCTGTGCACGACAGTGCACGAACTGTGAATGTTAGACAACCAATACATACTTTGCTAGGTGCAACACATTAACCTATTTCATTCTCCCCACAGGTGCCGAACTGCTGGATGCTGGAGAGGGAGACAGCAGCCAGCACAGCCAGTCCGCAAGCCCCCGACCCAGACTCACGGATGTAGAGGAGCTGGACACCTCCTCAGATGTGGACCACCCAGCAGGCCCATCTGGTGTGGCAGGGCACAACCGCTCCCCAGGGCCCCTCCTACCCACCAACCCATCGCCCAGGGCTGCTGACCAGTCACAGACCCCTGCTGCCACGGTCGTTGCGGCCACCACCACCGCCGCAACCACCACCACCGCCACAACCACCACCACCGCCGCAACCACCACCACCGCCGCAACCACCACCACCACGTCATCCCTGGCCACAGCCCCAGGGTAAGGGGTGGCCCGGCCGTCGGGGTCCACCCTGGGAGCCAGAACAAGGACCGTGGTGAGCAATGTGGCTAGTGGGCAGGTCGGTGGCAGCAGTACTGGTAGGAGGAGCAGGGTCAGGCCAACTCCATCTGTGCCTGGGAGCCAAGGCCAGCCGCAAATCGACAGAGTCCTTGGAGCCTATGAAGAGGCCCAAGGAGAATGGGCCAGGTCGGCTAGCGACACGCGGGAGGTCCTTGGGGTGTTGAGGGCCATGAACGCCCATATGGGCCAAATGGTGGCCCTCATGGGCCAGCTGGTGGTGGTGGTGAGGGCACAAGCAAGGCCAGCAACACCACCTCCGCCACCACCTGCTGTGGCGCAGGGTCGTGCAGCATCGCGTTCCCTGCGTCCACAGCGAGTGAGCACTCCTCAGCCACCACCAGCAGCCCACCAACACACCCCCTTCCAAACGTGGAAGGGGCCGTCCGAAGAGGAAACAGGTGTCCAGAGAGGACTTCGCACGCACCAAACGCCAGTGAGTCAGCCAGCCACCTTGACCACCTACTGCATTGACTTGTAATACGATCCTACCCCACACTGCCATGTGAATGGCATGTGTCTGTTGGACTGTGGACATAGGACTAAATGGGTACACCTTGAGCATCACGCAGCCATGACCGTCAACTCATAGTCACTGCATGCACCACTTTTGTCAACACCTTGCACACAATAACATGTCACCGCTGAAAATAAATACACCTTGATCACAATCTGCTGCCTGTGCCCTGTGTTTATTCAACGATGTGCAACCGCCACCATGAGCAGAAATGCATCTGCTGTGTGCTATGTCGATGGGACAGGAGAGGCTGTAGGGACCTAGGGGTGAAAAACAGAACAAGAGTACATTCAATGAGTGTGTCACACACTCATCACACAGTACTTGTCACCAACTACAAGCAATGTACACACATCTCACAGAGCAACAGGGCACAATGCTACAGCCACTGTCAGTGGCATACTAACCTGGACATGGACCATTGACGCACAGCACTCAGTGAACAAAAGGCCTCCGTGACAGAGCACACATATACCTGCACAACTACAGCTACTTCAGCCGTCGTAAATGGACACTCACCGTCAAGTGAAGTAGCGGGCGATGACCTGCTGACGCACATTCACAGCTTCCTCCTCTCCACTGTCCTCGCCACTGGACCCGTCCTGGTCTGCAGGCTGGGGCCCTGGATGATCACCGTCATCCACTATTAGGGGGATCTGCTTGCGAATAGCCAGATTGTGCAGCATGCAGCAAGCCACTACTATCTGGCACACCTTCTGTGGGGAGTACGCCAGTGCGCCCCCGGTGCGGTCCAGGCATCTGAACCTGGACTTGAGGAGGCCAAAGGTCCGCTCCACCACACGTCTGGTCCTCCCATGTGCCTCATTGTAGCGGTCATCAGCTGGGGTCCGAGGATTACGTAATGGGCTGGGCAGCCAAGGCCCATTCGGATAAGCAGAGTCCCCTGGGTGTGAGGAATACCGAGATTAGTTGCAATTCCAACTGTCCCCAAGACAGCATCGCACACCAGGCACACTACACGAGTACACATACTCACCAACAATCCAAGCACGGTCCGGTTGCAGATTGGTCATCAGACGTGGTAGGATGCTGTTGCGCATGATGTGCGAGTCATGGGCCGATCCTGGAAACTTCGTACACACGTGTGTAATGACCATGTCCGCAAGGCACACCACTTGCACATTCAGGGAGTGGGTGTGCTTCCTATTCCGATAAATGTGCTCCATGGCCTGTGGTGCTACAAGGCCAATATGGGTGCAATCGATTGCACCAACAACGTGGGGGATCCGTCCAAGGGCATAGAAACACCCTTCACTGCCGCCAATTCACGAGCCCTGGGGAATCTGATGTACCTGTTCCTGTACAGCATCATAGCTGACAGTACATCACGAAGCACCATGCTGAACATGGGCTGGGACATCCCACTTCCACTGCCCACTGTGTGTTGGAAATGACCCAGTGGCGAAGAAATGCAGTGCAGCCATCACCTTAGCCGTGGGGGTAAATGCAGTTGGATACACCCTGCGAGGACGGAGGTGGGGTTCCAACAAGGCACATAGGCGATGCAGGGTGGGTCGGTCCAGACGGAATTTCCGGATTACCTCCACATCCTCCATGTCTGACAGCAATTGGTAGGGGCGATGTATGTTTGGTCTCCTCCTAGGAAAGATGGAAGTGGACACATGTGAAAGCAACACGCCACAGGGCATTTCCACATACACAAAACACAAATGACTGACCAAGCAATTGAATCACAGAACAGCTGACAAGTAGGGACAGCACAGCCACAATACACTTACACAGGTCCCCTGCCAATTGCAATGGGCAGTGACACACACCATTGCTATGAGCATGCACATGGGGATTTAGGCCTTAATAACTTGTAAGGCATGCTGATGGTATCAGACTGCATATTTGGCAAGCGGCAATACCACGGCAACATAACTAGCTGCTGTGCATGACACTGCTTCCGAGGCTGGGTGAGTATGGCACACACCAACAACGCTATGGACACAGGCTGAGCGGCCAAAACAAGTGGCACCTGTAGCACGAGGGGATATGAGACAGTCATTGATGTCCCTACTGCACCCTATGTACAGCACTGTACGGATCACACCTCCAGAAACATTGACAGGTGTACACATTGACAGCTCCATGCCAACACCGCTGTGTAATTGCCAATACACATCACAAGTGACACGTAACGTTGCACGTGCCAGGTGGCAGATGTACATAGTGAAAGATGGCATGTGTGTGCATATGCATATCCCATGCTCCCATGCCATGTGTACATGATGATATGCTAACAGACATGTGGAGGCTGGGCACTGGCCGTCACTGCCTATGCACACAGCATGTTGTGGCCCTGTCCATTGTGGACCTGCTCCCACACACAAATCATGGCCACACCTGCAGATGCATTGCGCACATTATACTGTGTGGTGCACATGGCATCAGCGGACTGTACCCGCCATGGGCCAGGCCCTTGCGGCCAACTCCAATGACCCTCGCGGTTGCACCCTGTGTGTTCCACTATGGAGGTAAGCGTCCCGGGCCAGCTGGGAGCAGGCCATCGTCTGCAATTGAAGCTGGCAGACATGGTACACAAATTGCTGCAGCTTGGACCCACTGAACCTGCCCCAGGGGGCTATATGAGTGTGGGAGTGTGACCGGCATTACCACAGCTACCTTGGACTGCAGCCTGGCATCCCTCAACAACACCTGCTGCTGCCACCTGTCCACCTTCACATCGATGACGCTGAGGATATGTCCAGGTCCACTCACCAGCGAGGAGCTGGAGATCCTGGATTCCGAGCTCCACGCACACTGCACATGGCTATTCCTTGCGAAAGTTGCGTGTGAGAGACAACTGCAGTGTGTGTGGGAGTGCAGTGCATGTGGGGGACACACATGTCGTTGATCCGCAGCACTATGAGTCAGAGCCTGTGGGGTTCAAACATGCACTGCTCACCATGCTGACTGCAAGTGGCAGGGGTATGTGAGCTCTCGGGCGCTTTGACATGTCTGTCCCTCCCGAGTGGTGGTACATGGCAACTTCATGTCAGACATCCAGTGACACAGACAATTGGCAATGCAGGTCTCAGTGCACTTTTTGCTCATGTGAATGTCAGGCTGGGGCCATGCTGCCCTTCTCAGTCCCAGCAGGCCTGGCCTGCACATTGACTGCACAATTAGAGTAGGTGACAACACAGACTGCCTAGTGGGTTACATGTGTCTCCTGTTCAGGACCCTCCGGATAAGCGCAAACTCAGCCCTGTCGATTGGACACACCATGCCTCGTGATAGGGATGTGTGTGAGTTAGTGGCACTGAATGTGACCTCCGTTGCGGGTGGGCCATGCACAGGGCGAGTACGTTGATTGTTGCGCAGTGTTGGTCACAGTGGGTACACCCACACAGATGTGTTGTCTTGTGATCTTTTGCTAGGTCCGCCTGACAATGGACAGTAGATGTGGGCAGACTACACATTGCTCGATGTGCTGTCTATATGCATGTGCCTTCACACCAGGCACAGCTGCCCCTGCACATGTGACCCCTGCTGCCCTCAGTGCTGGGTCTGTTGAGCTGATGCGCCATCTGTGCGTGGGGCAGACAGCTCTCCTCACTTCCGTCATTGCCCATGACATCACTTTGCCGCAGGTGACATGGATCATGGAGGGCCCACATGTACGCGTGGGTGGACTACACAAGACTGTCCGATGGTTGTCACACCCAGTCTGTGCTTCGAATGGGAAGGATGTGGTGCTGGTACTCATTTATATGTGTCAAGTGGGCGGGTCTAGGTGCGGGGCTACATGCAAGACATGGGAAGTTCATCGGCTTATCTACTAGTTGCAATACACACGAGACACATCTTTTATGACCACATCAGGGTCATTCCTTAAACTAACTGGAAGTCAGACAGTCATATGTTACCCTGTACTCATGGCCTCCCCTTGCTCACCCAAATATGCGTTTGCACCTGAGAAGCCAGCGCATGCACAAGCAGCTCCAAGCTCGCCCCAGAGAGGCCAAGGAGTGTATGTGTGGGTCCAGTTGAACAAGTGGTCTGTCTCGCGGTATAATAAGTGGCGGGATGCCGTACACCTGCGTGGTGCCCGAGTCGAGACCCGGGCAACATTGACAATGCATGACAGGCTCC
Organism: Calotriton arnoldi; assembly: GCA_963921515.1. NCBI lineage: Eukaryota > Metazoa > Chordata > Amphibia > Caudata > Salamandridae > Calotriton > Calotriton arnoldi. Next base: position 98,627 of record CAWUFW010011891.1, on the reverse strand, counting down.
GCAGTCTGGATACACCACCTGCAACACACAGAGGCTATAGCTGCCCTAGCGGCCCAGGCCGCGTCCAACTGGAGCTCATGGACCCAAACATTCACTCTTTGGCCTCTCTGGGGCGAGCTTGGAGCTGCTTGTGCACGCGCTGGCTTCTCTGTTGCAATGGCATGTAACATGTGTGGGAAAATAGGCAATGAGTGAGATGGTGCGAGCCACCTTCCGTGACGTCACTCCTGCTCGTGATGTGTGCGTCACCCCACTACTTCCATTTGACTTGTGCCATACTACATATTGAGGATGTGTTGCCTGCGTGATGTGACCAGGAGGAGCGCGCCATGACCTCTCACCCACCATGCTCCACTGCCATCCCGTGCCCTGGATTGCCTGTGCAGGTGGACAATGTTGGGGATACACCTGGTCGACAGGGGATGTGAGTGCCTTGGCAAGGGCCTGGCGGATGCACAGCAGTATCCAGCATGTCCACAGAGGGTGGGCTGACGTCTACACCTGATGCAGCATTGATCGTGTGCCCGCCTGTTGTGCACACATGAGTTCACATTCATCCCCAGACAAGTGGTCTTTACAAATTCCCAGGAGAGCGGTGATGTACTGCTCCGGAATCCTCCCAACACAGCGTGTTTCAACATTGCATGTGCGCACCTACCCGTCACACCCACCCACCTGAGCCAAGCGTAACTCCCGCTTCACATGACACATGTGTGTCTTCCACAGTTGTGCTACTCATTTGCGTTGACATCCAATGACAGTGGACTACATGGTCATCTCACGACTGCCGTGTACTTCACACACTCTCATCCTCTCTCATTCGTACTCGTGGAATGAATAAGCAGAGACACATATTTACTTCAAGCCATGTATTAGGACTTATGTCCTCTGTGATGCAGTATAGTGGACACTACTGGCAGCGAAATGCATGTGGAGGATATACTCAGCATGATTACACATAGCATAGGGTGTAGGGGTACATGTGATTAGTTGTTGACTGTGGGATGTGGGCTTCAGAGTTACAACTGCTTAGCCGTTGCTGTGCTAATGTGCATTTGCTAATTACTGTGGAGCTGCTGACTTTGACACAGACAGTATACATTTTGCCTACCAGACCGCTTGACATCATGGGCACAGTACATCTCAGTTCCATGTTACAGGTTTGCTGCTATAGTTACTCATACACACGTGCGTGAGGGGTGTCATCAGGGCATGGGCCTACGTGCATGCAACGGCGTCCCACTTGTTGTTGCAATGTGGTGGCTACTGGACATGACACAGTCACTGGGGTCATGTTGTAGGGGGATGCACTTGTTGTCCATGCAAAAGTCCTGGCACGGAAGTTCAGAGGGAGGTGAGGTGACAGCTCTCATACTACAGCCGACCGATTACTGTCCACTGACCGGTGCATATGTTCAAGGGCGCAGGATACATATTATGGCATAGTTGTACATGCAGTGTTGTCCATGTGGTTGCCATTCACAAATCCCATGCCTCTGCCTCCCCCTGTTCATGCAGAGTTACTGGATGTGATGAGGAACAGAGTGCATGTCCCGAAAATATCCGATATCATGGCAGTGTAGTTAATGGTGTGGTGTTAGTTGCAGGTTGTATGGTATAGTTGTTGTACTGGTAACTGCTCAGTCCGTGCGGAGCCAAGCATGGGTACGGTGTAGGACATCATTGTTCAATTGGGGCTATTGCGTCGGGGTCCGACGAATTGACAGGTTGTCAGGTACGCGATACCTTCCAGCAGGGCTTCCATGGCATTGGTGGTATACATGGATGCCATCCAATGAAGCGGATGGTGGCTGTCAAGGTGTTGGTCGTAAGTTGTCCCTTGTAGGAGTCTGATGGGACATGTTGGATGACATTCGATGAAACTGTGATACAGAATACGTCGTGTGGAGGCACAGTGGTCCCATTGCAGTGTGGGTCCGATTGCAGCCACATACGCCATGCCCCCATAGGCTGAACAGATCCTGTCGTGGACGTCCAGGGGGTTGAACAGTTGTACCAGGTCCGCCATTGGACATGCCGGGTTGGAGAGACATAAATCCACAGGACAGTGGAAGGGACACCTCCGACAGTAGAAGACGGGGATGACGCAGCTGAATAATGCGATGCGGTAAGTTAGTCGGTAACTTACGTTCAGCAGAGCCAGATTTTCACATCCCAATATCTGTATCAGGTTATGTTTGTACACCTTCATTTGTCCGGCGTAGTTGGGTAGGTGTGGTGCAAGTGCCATTTTGCTGCAGGGCGATGTGATGGCGTGCTCCGGCTGTCTGTGCAGTCTGCAGAGTGCAACCTCCGACGTTGCTGGGAATTCTGTAATGGTCGTAGGGAGGCAGGACTTGGGTTATAGTAGCTTGTGCGGAGGACACGGGCCCTCTTCCCACATGCTTCTATGAATGGTCAAGGTCAGTGGTGTCTGACTCCTTCCAGATAACTTGCATGTGAACCACATGGGGGAGTGGTATTATTTCTTTTTCCGTTCGAAATGTTCTTTCGTGTTATGCGCTATCTGGCCAGTGGACGGTTCCCTCTGCATGCCTGTGTTGGGCTTTTTTGGGGATAATGACTGTATTGTCCTGCTTGAATGGTTGAGCTGTGGTTTCGGTGTGGGTATGGAAGGCCATTCAGTGCTATCTCCTCTCCCGTGTGTGGGCGGCACGCTGCGTTTCCGCTATACGTTGGGCCTTGTGTGTGGGTGTTATAATTGGAGCCACCTGTTGTCGGTCCCCGGGATCTTTGATGTTACGTATTGCATGTCTTGGTATTGGGTGCAGGGTGGTATCGGTGTTTCTGTGTGGTACTGGCATACCTTTTGCCAACGGGGTCCATATTCTGCTGGGTGATATTGCCGCCGCTGTGTGCTTCACCATGTTTTGCACACAGGGGTGTGTCCTAATTTGGCGTGACATCACTGACATGTTCGGGTCAGTTGTGTGACGTCAGGTTGGCAACTGTGAATTGCCGGTTGGGGACATGACTGTGGCAGGTCTGTCACGTGACATGTGCGTTCAGGGTGGGGCTGGTGTGTGGTGTTTGTTGTGCCCTGTGTTGTTTGTGTGAGGCGCATACATGGCGCTGTCGTTGGGCTCTGCGTTGTGCGCATGTGTGGCTGCGTCTTCGCCGCTGCGCTGCGGGGCCGTGACGGGGACGTTAGTTCCTGGTCCCAGGTAGTGTGTGCCCGGTTGTTACGAGTTGTTTCAATTTGCCCGGTGTGACATTTGTGGGTGCAGTGGTGGATGTGTCGTGTACACGCAGGGGTGTCTGGGGGGGCCATGTACAGTTCTTCCGCCCTTGCACTGTGTGCGGTGTTTGCGTGCCCTTGTTGTGTGTCTGCCTACCTGCGTCTCCGCGGTGCGTTGACTCCTAGGTTCTGCATCAAGTAGAGCATGGGGAGGGCCTGCAGTGCTGGATTCATGCTCGGGGGTCCGCCTCTTTGGTGTCCGTACTCAGCGATCGAGTTTCCGCCTTGGTTTCTCGTGCGGTGTCTCTTAGCCGTGGGAGCTGTTTGTTTGCTGCATCGTAATTTGTACGCCGGGCGGTACGTGATTTCGTCGGACGGTGTGTGTCCATTGGGCCGCGCCGCTACGTGAACGGGCGCACTTTGATGGCGGACGGCATCGCTGGCTTACGGGCGGTGTTTGGCTGACTTTTCACATCCTAATTGGGCGGGCGTGTGGGCCGCGGCGGGCGGACGGTAACTGGTGGTTTTTACATCCGACAGCACGGCGGTGGTGCTACCGCCCGACATCCTAATGGGCCCCTAAGTCTTATAACTTCTTTTCTGTAAAAGTTATGATAAATTCAACAATGCCAAGTTGCTGGATTTAGCAATACCATTCTGTTCAGTCTTTGAATGATATTTACTCTCTCCTAGCAATAGTTATGCATCCATAACATATTGCCAGGTTCGCCTATGAGGCCAACTATCTTAAAGGGGAAAAAATGAAAGGACCGATCCACAGAACTAATCTGAGATAAAATCCTAAACTTACTACTTTTGGTATTCACAGAAGGCATTTAGTAGTAGTAAAGTTAGGACTCATAACTTTACTACTACTAAACTGAGATAAAATCCTAAAGTTACTACTTTTGGTATTCACAGAAGGCATTTAGTAGTAGTAAAGTTAGGACTCCTAACTTTACTACTACTAAATGCCTTTTGTAAATTCCGAAAGTCGTAAAGTTAGGATTTTGTCTCAGTTTAGTAGTAGTAAAGTTAGGAGTCCTAACTTTACTACTACTAAATGCCTTCTGTGAATACCAAAACACGAGGATTTTATCTCAGATTAGTTCTGTGAATCGGCCCCAAAATGTGCAATTTCTTCTTCACCAGGGTTTATAAAACCTCCTTTATAAAGCCCCTACTCATAATTACAGGACCCCTCACCCCTGGAACACCTAGAGGAGACCTGGGATGTGACAAATATGCAAAAACGATTTTGGTTATTATTTCACAGTGCCCGCAGCACCAAAGTCAAATTTGTAGTGAATTTCCTAACCAGGGGAAAAAAATGGGCAGCTTTCTCTCACCAGAGTTAATAAAACCTCTTTTATAGGGGCCCTGCTTATAGCTATATGACCCCCCCCCCCTTGAATACCTAGGGGAGACCTTAAGTTACCCACAATGTAAAAATAAGGTAGATTATCACTTTTCAAGTGCCCATACCACCAAGTCGAGTTTGCAGTGAATTTTACTTTTAAAAGCAGCTGCAACACAAGGCTGCTTTTAAAATGAACTCAGGCTCTCGGCAGTGCACACATGCAATTGCAACAAAGGCTTCTGGCCTCTAAACTGCCATGCCCTATTTTATATTAGGGACTTATAGGTAGTTTTCATCCCTTGGTCCTATTATCTACTAGGGACTTATAGGGTAGGTCAAGCCAATTATAAGTGTACCTCAATGTATGTGCTTGTGTTAAACTTAGCACTGGCCCTAGGACTGAATAGCAGAGCCCAGGACACAGTCAGAGTCAGCTACCACCAGTTCCATTAAGCACCAAAAAATGGGGGTGAACAGGCAAAAAAGGGTGACTCTAACAGTCAATAACATATACAGTACAATTGTAGTGATGAGTGTCAAATCATTGAGAGGACCTTGGGAGACATATGCATATAACGTGGTAGTTTTCCAGTGTGCATTAGGAGTTATATCCCGGAGGGTTAAGGTGCTGATTTAGGAGGAATTCTTTTAATTGTATCTTGAAGCTCACAAAGGAGGGGCTATTTCTGATATGTTCTAGGAGAGAGTTCCAGATTTTGGATGCATTGCCCGAGAAAGAGTGAGAGAGGACTTTTTGTTTATGTTTTTTAGGGAGGATGAGAAGAAGTTTGTTGGTGCTAGATTTCTTTGTTGGTTCATAGATTTCTTGTTTGGCCTGCTTTTGAGAGTTTAGATGCAAGGTAGTCTGATTTACCAGTGCGTAGAGCTGTGTGAGTGAGACAAGTAGTTTTGACACAGTGTCCTACTTTGATTGGTGACCACTTTAGCTTTTTCAGATAGGGGGAGATATGGAGATATGATCATATCTCTTTGCTTCAGTGACCATCTTTGCAGCTGAATTTAGAGTAGCTCTCAGGGGGGCTAAATATTCTTTCAGTGCGCCTGTGAAGGTGGCATTCCCATAGTCTAATCTGGATAGAACTAGTGCTTGTGTGGCAATTTTTATGTAATTTGGTGGGAAGAAGGGCTTAATTGCGTTGAGGAGTTTTAGGTTATAGGAGGCACTTTTTACTGTAGACTTTATGAGTGTGCTCATGTTCAAACTTGATTGTAGGGAGATACCCAGAGATTTGGCAGAGTTCACCAGAGTCAGCTTGCAGTTCAGAGTGTCCAGGTTGTTTAGCCATTCTTGGGTCTGTGGTGATTGGCCATGGTTGGACAAAAGAAGAATTTCCATCTTTTCTTGGTTGAGAATGAGGCGGTTGTGTGATAGCCATTTCTGAACTTTTATGAGCGTGGCATGAAGCCAGCATATGTCATTCAAAGAGGATATTTCCAGGTGGGTGTCATCCACATAAAGGTGGTAGACAATGTTTGCTAGTCAGAGTGTTGCGGTGAGGGGCTGCATGTAGATGCTAAAGTGTGTCAGTGAGAGGACTGAGCCTTGGGGGACACCTCGATGTGAATGTAGAAGATCGGACGTTGAATTGTTTATTTTTATTAGTTGGGTGTAGTTGTGCAGAAATGAGGTGATCCATTGTAGAACTGTGCCATCTGCACCAATTTGTTGTTGCAGAGAGTCCAAAAGTAGCTTATGGTCGACCATGTCGAAGGCAGCTGATAGGTCTAGGAGGATGAGTAGGCAGCATCTGTTTCTGTCTAGAGATTGCTGTATATCGTCTGCTATATTCAGTATTGCCGTTTCCATGCTGCATCCCTTCCTGAAAACTCAACTTGTGTGAGTCGAGTAAGTTATTGTTGTTGATGTGTTGGTTGAGTTGGGAGAGAACACATTTCTTGAGCATTTTTGTCAGGAAGGGGTGGTTGGAGATGGGACTAAAATTGTTTAGGTCCTGAAGGCCTGCACCTGTTTGTTTTTTAGCAGGGGGTGATTTAGCTCTGTTTGAGGAAGTCAGGTATAATCCTGTTGCTCAGGGAGCTGTCTATTATCTTGGTCCGTAAAGGGATTATGGTGTGGTTGAGGCTTTTTGCCAGGGAGGTCTGTGTAGTGGGAGGAGGACTTGGATATTGCAATCACCATTGATATGTCCTCCTTCGTGAGTGGTTTGAATGCCTTCCAACTCTTGGATGCTGTGGAGGGCCTTGAGCACTGGTTTACCCGGTAGTCCCGGGGGGAGAAGACTCTGTTGTGGGGACTGAGGAGTGAGCTGAGATTGTGTTAACCTCCGTAATGGGTGAAGAGTTGCTAGTGGAAGTCTGCATGCTGTGGTCCAGGGAAAGTTCGATCTTTGGGATTTTGTAATTGAAGAATTTGGCAAAGTTATTGCAGCATTCCTTTGAGATGGGGGGGAGCATCTATGGATGGTTTGGTGGTTTGTTGTTTGATGATGTTAAAAAGCTCTTTGGGGCAGTTTCTTGCTTTGTCTAGAACATTGCGGAAGAAGGTGGCTTTTTCTTTTAGGATGTTATTTTTTTATTTCCTGCATTCTCTTCTGAGCTGTTGTGGATGGGTTAGCGCTACAGAGTCTTGCGGAAGCTCTAACTTGTCTTCTTTCCAAGTTCAAGTCTTTGTTGAACCAGAATCTTGAGGTAGAGTCTCTGATCCTTTTTAATTTTAGAGGGGCTATATGGTCCAGGGCGGTTTTCATCGCCGAGTTGTAGTGAGTTGTAAGCTCATCTGTTTAGAGGTTGTCTGTAGGAGGAAGAAGTATAGAAGACATTTTCTCTTCCAGGTCAGTTAAGGGGATCTGATTGAGGTTTCTAGATGATTAGAGAGTTTTTCAAGGCCAGTTAGGAGGTGCTTCTCTTTAGTTGATATGGAAAAGAATGACGTAATGGTAGGACCGGTCAACTGGAAGCATGTTGTCTATGCTTATCGCTTCCTTTTGGGCTATAATGGCATCTAGGGTCGATCCTTTGTTGTGGGCTTGCTCCTTGCAGTGTTGGATGAGATCTCTGCTGAGTAAGAGTTTGTTTAGAGATTGGATTAGTGTGCCCTTCTCGTTATTCCAATGGAGGTTGAAGTCACCTAGGATTATGTAAAAAGGTATGGTAACCAGATAAAAAGCAAAAAGTGGGTGCACTGCACTCTTTTTTAGGGGGAAGTATATAGCAAATACAAAGTATAAGTGGTGCTCCTAGGAAAGGATTGGTTACCATCCACAATCCTACAATGCCCTCCCAAAGAAGAGCAAAAATTATGACTATACAAATCTGAGACCTCAAATAATCATGTATACAATAGTGTCTTATTAGTGGCCCACGCTACTTGGACACGAGGAGTACTCTCCTAGGAGGCACGGATGTTCTTGGATAAATGACTTTGTGTCCTCGGTTTCTACTGGACTCTGGCATTATATTGCCCAACAGATCTGATATTAATCGTGTTGAAGGATCTCCATACACCGTCTGACCAGCCCTGAAGAATTTGAGGTGTTAAAGACCTATCAACGAAACGCCGGGTTGGCTTGTTGTCTCTAAGCTGATTATCCAACAGCTCGTCGCTTTGAACAATTGTATTGGATGCTCTTCTTTTTTAATACAACTGCAAATGATATCTGCTACAAACTCAATGTGAAGACTTGGACTATACCATTTGGGCCTGAACTGAAAACTTGGATTAAAGTGGACTACTAATAAGACACTATTGTATTCCTGATTATTTGAGTGCTCGGATGTGTATATTCACCTAGGATTATGTTGTTGGCGTTAGAGAGAGAGCAGTGCATTACCAAATCTGACATGTGTTCACCGAAGGCTAGCGTGTTTCGTGGTGGGTGGTAGAGGAGGCGATATTTCGTCATCTTATTGTCCTTTGGCATTATGTTGGTGTGAGATATTCAAATGTGGGGTAGGAGAGGGAATTTGTTTCTGCCATGGTGAGGCTGTGCTTGTGTATTGTGGCTATGCCACCACCATGACAGTCCTCTAAGTCCCTCTTAATGATGGAGAAACCTAGCGGGACTAGAAGGTCAAGGATAGGATAGGAGGATTCTTTTCATCAAGTTTCTGTGATGAACGCAATGTGAATGTCGTGGTACAAGATGGCTTCAGCTAGCTCAGTTGCATGCTTGGTTGCTGACCTACAGTTTATAGGCATGCAGTTCATCTTGCTGCTGCTAGTGTGCTTCTGGGGGTGGGAGGAATGCCATAGGTAGTATGATGAACTGTAGTGATGGTCTGGCAGCACTAGGAGGGTTAATGTCTCTGCCGATTCCTGTGATTACCTGGATTTTGAAGGGGGATGGTTCGGGGTTGTCGTAAGGGCATAGGGTTTCGTTAGCTCCATCGCCACTTTCAGGGACATTTCGGTACTCATTTTTTTAGGCCTGTGGGATTGGTTGTTGATAGGGGTTGTGTGCAAGCTGTTTGGTTCTGTCTTGGACAGCCGCGGGGGTTGTCTGATGATGTTGGAGGAGGGGAAGTGTGAGTGTTGCGCATAATCTGAGTAGGTTTTAAGGCACCAAAGTATGTTGTTGATGCCCTGCATTATTATGTCAAGTTGTCTTTCTAGGTGAGATAGACTTTCAGTTATGTCATTCGTGGGCATAAGGTTCAATAGGGAGAGCGATTTAAGATGTCTTTCCATGTGAGTTAGATGTAAAGTTAAGTCGATCGTGGACATAGGGTTCGAACGAGATAGTGAGGGAGTGTTAAGGAGGGACTTGGCATGTGTGTGCTGTTCAGGACGTGGGTGTTGTAGGTCATAGGAGGTGTGAGTCACATTGCCACATGTATTTTCTCTAGTGTGGATGGGTATATGGTGGTGTTGAGACAAAATATTGAGTTGGAAAAGTCGACTTACACAAATATCGAGTTGGAAATATCGTTATTCAGAAATATCGACAGCAAGAATATCGTGGTCAAGAATATCGAATTTAAGGTAAGAAATATCATTTTTAAAAATATAGCGTCATTAATATTGTTTGCAAAAATATAGTTGTTTAAAATATCGATTTTTTAATTAGTGTTATGTATTTTAGTTTATATTTTAAATGTATGTGATGTATGTTTTTTTGTATAAGTATTGTTTATGTTTTTTAATATATGGGTTAAATTTTAAGTAGTTATGAATTTTATTTTAATTAAATTTTGCATTTTCTAGTTCCGTAGCGGGTTGTGGGTTTATTGGGGAATAGGGTGGGAAGTAATTTAATTGTAATAAATTTATGATGATTTTTTATTTATTTAATTTAGATTTTATAGTGTTAACTGTGGGAAGTAATTTATTTGTAATTAATTATTAATTGGTTGTTAATTAATATTAATTAATTGATCATTAATTATGGTAATTGTGTAATTTTTTTTAGGTGCAGGTTGGGGGGTTTACAGGGGTAAAGGGTGGGAAATAATTTATTTTTGATTAATTAATAATTAGTTGTTAATTTATATTAATTAATTGATTGAAAATTAATTAATTTTAGGTGCGGGTTTTGGGGTTTATAGGGTAAAGGGTGAGAAGTAATTTATGTTAATTAATTAATAATTAGTTAACTTATATTAATTAATTAATTGATAATTAATTATAGTAATTGTGTGATTTTTTTTAGGTGTGGTTTGGGGGTTTATGGAGTAAAGGATGGGGACTAATTTATTTTTAATTGATTAATAATTAGTTCTTACTTAATATTAATTAATTGATTGAAAATTTATTATGGAAATTGTGTAATTAATTTTAGGTGCAGGTTGTGGGGTTTATAGGGGTAAAGGGTAGGAAGTAATTTATGTTTAATTAATTAATAATTAGTTGTTAATTAATAATAAATAATTAATTGAAAATTAAATATGGAATTTGTGTAATTAATTTTAGGTGTGCGTTGTGGGGTTTATAGGGGTAAAGGGTGGGAAGTAATTTATGTTTAATTGATTAAAAATTAGTTGATCATTAATATTAATTAATTATTTTACATTTAATTAGGGTATTTGTTTATATTTTTTGTGTGGGGTTTTTTTGTTATAGGGGTACAGTGTGGGAGTAAATTAATTTTACTTACTTTATAATTAGTTGTTAAATACTATTCGTTTTTTAATTGAAAATAATTTTTAATTGTGTAATGAATATTTTTACAGATTAATTTTAGCTGTGGGTTGTGGGGATTATAGGGGTAAAGTGTGGGAAGTTAAGTAATTTTTATGAATTTTAATTTGTTTTTAAATTAATATTTCTTTATTGGTAATTAATTATGTTAACTAAGGAAGTAAAAAAATTAAATTTAGATGTGGGTTGTGAATTGTGTGGTTTTATAGAGTAGGAAATAAAAAGTAAATTTATGTAATAATTAATGTTTTTGTTTCTAAATAATTTCTAATTAAAAATATGTATTTCTTTGGAATTTTCTTTGTATTTTATTTAATATAATATTTGTAGGTATTTGTCACCTGTATTTAAAATTATAATATGTTTTTTTTATTAATATTAAATATATTTGTATTTTAATTTTTAACATATTTATATATTTTTTAATTTATTTTGTTTTTTAAATATTTTTGTTGTAGTTAAAATTGTGTTTGTTTTTAATTTTGAACTGACTGGAGTGAGAATATTAATTGTTACTCCTCTGCAATCCAACACTTTCTCTACTGTTGCACTCACTTGAGTGAGAATAGTAATTTTTACCCCTCCGCTAGCCAACACTTTTCCTACTTTTACAATTATTGGAGTGGGAATAGTAAATTGTATCACGCCACTATCCAACACTTTTTCTACTGTTGAACTCACTGGAATGGGAATAGTAATGTTTACCCCTTCGCTATCCAACACTTTCCCTACTGTTGCACTGACTGGTTTGGGAATAGCAATTTTTACCCCTCCGCTATCCAAGACTTTCCCTACTGTTGCTCTCACTGGAGTGGGAATATTAATTTTTACCCATCCACTATCCAACACATTCCCTACTGTTGCACTCACTGGAGTGGGAATAGTAATTTTTACCCCTCTGCTATCCAACACTTTCTCTACTGTTGCCCTCACTGGAGTGGGAATAGTAATTTTTACCCCTCCGCTATCCAACACATTCCCTACTGTTGCACTCACTGGAGCGGGAATGTTAATTTTTACCCCTCCGCTATCCAACACTTTCCCTACTGTTTAACGCACTGGAGTGGGAATAGTAATTTTACCCATCCGCTATCCATCACTTTCCCTACTGTTACACTCACCGGAGTGGGAATAGTCATTTTTACCCCTCTGCTATCCAACACTATCCCTACTGTTACACTCACTGGAGTGGGAATAGTAGTTTTTACCCCTCCGCTATCCAACACTTTCCCTACTGTTGCACTCACTGGAGTGGAAAATTTAAGTTTGAAGATTTTTAAATAGTTTAATGTTTTAATTTATATTAGTATGTTTTTTTAGATTTTATGTTATTGGTATATATATGTATATATATATATAAATATATATATATATATATTTGTAAATTTTTATATAATTTTAAAATTATAAAATAAAATAAAATTAATAGTTTATTAATTATTTTAAAGTAAATATATATGAATTATTCTGTCTGTGTATTTAACTTTTTTATTTAAGTTTATTTATTATATTTTTTTAAATCTACTTTATTTTTTTATATTCATTTTATTTAACATATTTAATATTTATTATTTTATTTTATATATATATAAAATTTGATATTTTGTACAACTATATGTTTTACATCGATATTTTGTCAGTGAACCATATATGGTACAAGTTTAGAGTGTAGACTTGTGCACAACAATGCACACAACAGCAAAGAGCTCTTCAACATCGTGAAGGAACTCTCCAACCCCAGCTCCAACACCAACGACATCCAGCCGTCGCGAGACCTGTGCGACTCACTGGCCACCTTCTTCCACCGCAAAATCGCCGACATCCACGACAGCTTCAACACCACGACCGCCCCGGCAACCACCGAGACCACTGCCCCCACAACCACCAACCGCCTGCTCTCCTGGACCAACATCAACGACGAGGACACCAGCGAGATCATGAACACCATCCACTCCGGTTCACCGCTAGACCCGTGCCCTCACCACATCTTCAACAAAGCCAGTAAAGCCATCGCGCCCCATCTCCGGATAATAATCAACATCTCCTTCGAGACAGCAACCTTCCCGGAAAGCTGGAAGCACGCCGAGATCACCGCCTTACTCAAGAAACCCAAGGCAGACCCCAAGGACCTCAAGAACTTCCGACCCATCTCTCTGCTCCCGTTCCCCGCGAAGGTCACCGAGAAAATCGTCAACAAACAACTGACCCGCTACCTCGAGGAGAACAACATCCTGGACCCTTCCCAGTCCGGCTTCCGCAGCAACCACAGCACCGAAACCGCCCTCATCGCCGCCACCGATGACATCAGGACCCTGCTAGACAACGGAGAAACAGCAGCCCTCATCCTCCTGGACCTATCAGCCGCCTTCGACACGGTCTGCCACCACACACTACGAACACGCCTTCACGACGCCGGGATCCAAGAGAAGGCCCTGGACTGGACCACATCCTTCCTTTCCGGCAGAACACAAAGCGTCCGCCTCGCCCCTTCCGATCCAAGGCCACCAAGATCATCTGCGGCGTACCCCAAGGCTCCTCCCTCAGCCCAACGCTGTTCAACATCTACATGGCACCCTCGCCCACGTCGCCCGACAGCACAACCTCAACATCATCTCCTACGCCGACGACACCCAGCTGATCCTCTCCCTCACCAAAGACCCTCACACCGCCAAAGCCCACCTCCACGAAGGAATGAAGGCCGTCGCCGAATGGATGAGGACCAGCCGCCTGAAGCTGAACTCGGACAAGACGGAGGTCCTCATCCTTGGTTCCAACCCTTCAGCCTGGGACGACTCCTGGTGGCCAACATCACTGGGAACAGCCCCGCCACCCACCGACCACGTACGCAACCTAGGGGTCATCCTCGACCCCACCCTCTCCATGACTAAGCAGGTCAACGCCGTTTCCTCATCCTGCTTCAACATCCTCCGAATGCTCCGCATGATCTTCAAGTGGATCCCCACCGAAACAAGAAAAACAGTCACCCAGGCCCTCGTCACCAGCAGGCTGGGCTACGGAAACGCCCTCTACGCAGGAACGACGGCTAAGCTCCTGAGACGGCTGCAACGCATCCAGAACGCCTCTGCACGTCTTATCCTCGACATCCCCCGACGCAGCCACATCACACCCCACCTGAGAGACCTGCACTGGCTCCCTGTCAACAAGAGGATAACCTTCAAGCTCCTCACCCACGCACACAAAGCACTCCACAACTCCGGACCAGCCTACCTCAACAGACGACTCAGCTTCTACACCCCCACCCGCCAGCTCCGCTCGACCAGCCTCGCCCTCGCCACAGTCCCCCGCATCCGGAAAACGACCGCCGGCGGCAGATCCTTCTCCCACCTCGCCGCCAAGACCTGGAACACCCTCCCCACCAACCTCCGACAGACCCAAGACCTGCTGGCCTTCAGAAGACTCCTCAAGACCTGGCTCTTCGATCAGTAGCAGCACCACCCCCTCTTCCCCCAGCGCCTTGAGACCCTCGCGGGTATGTAGTGCGCTTTATAAGTGACATGATTGATTGATTGATTGATTTCTTAGATATAGTTTGGGTGAGGGTTAATGGTAGGTTGGGGTTTCTTGGGGCAGGTGTCTTCTGTGTGTGGAGCTAGCGAGGGGTTATTTGGGGCGTTGTTCAGGGGGTGGTTGGGCTGAGGTCCAGGACCGGGTTGGTTTTGGGCGTGGCTTTAGTGGACGTGTTAGGGGTGGCTGATCGGGCTGCTACGGGTGAGTGAGGGGTTGGGGTGGAGTCATGAGAGATAGGGGTAGCAGGAACAGAGGCACATGCTGCGAAGGCAGAGTGTAAGTTATCAGTAGAAATGGAGTGTGAGTTTCTGGTGGATCTCATGTGTGTTGTTCCCTGCGTTGACCTCTGGGGAGTGGGTTGGGGTCTGGTTGGGTTGTTAGAGGATTGGGAGATGGAGTTGCATAACATCAGGAATATATATTTAAATGAGCTCAGGTTGATGTCATTGGCTTGGATCAGGACAGTACCGTTTCTGTAAATAGTTTCGGTAGCATTGAAGAGTGAATTGGAAATCAGGAGTTTTGTCCATATGGGATGCTGGTGGTATTGGCTATTCGTAGGAAGTTTGCACCGTTAGTTCGCTCAGCTATATGTTTGGCGGATGGATGAAAGGGTCTGGTTATTGATTGGTGAGTTTGTGTGTGTGATATTATGGATGAGTGAGTGGGTGAGTGCAAGAATGAGTCAATGGGTGAATTAATAAAATAATAAGTGCATGAGTGCATAGATTATAAGTGACTGAGCACATGAATGGCTCAATAAATGGATGCATCCAGTCACTTTAAGATTTAAGCCAGATTTGTTGTATTTGCCAATGATTGCTTATTTTTGGCTACACTTTAAACTCATCAGTTATTTTACTGATTTTGAATTATGTGCAGTTCCCATGATATTTTAAATACATTTGCAATGCTCTCATTTTGAGTGGCTTGTTTTAAGTGTCTCCTGAGGTAGAGATATTATTTATCCAAGTACATTGGTTTCACTGTTAGTCATGTGTATTGAGCTGGTGGCTGTGATTCTCCTGTTAAAAAGATCTGCATCCTTGGATACTGGCTTGTTCGTATTTGAATGCGGTATGATTAATTATTTATATATCTTAAGACTGCTTAAATATAAATCTAATGTGCTATTCTCTAAGTAGGCTGCAATTTAATTATCAGTAACAGTTACAATATGTACTTCCAGAAATTCCTTTCCGCTGTCATTAATAGTGGTGCTACTTGGAGGAATGTATAGCCGTGCATTTGCTTCATACGCGGTGTTCTTTTGCAGCAGTTGTACATTATGATGGCAGTAAATGGAGCAGTCATGGGAGGCCAGCTTCTTATGGCTTAGAGGCGGAAATGTGAAATACTCGCCAATGCCCCATTAATTCCTCCAGTTGTGCATGTTTAGAAAGCTCCAAAAAAATAATATTCTGTTGTTAAGGAAATTGCACAGTTCAAGCTAGTCCGGCAGTTTAATATAATCACACTCTTGTATACTTTTATGACAAATTACAGCCATTTAACCGAAAGTGATGAACAGCAGGCACTTTTTTGGGCTTTAGTGTATTGCTTACATTATGTACGCTGCATTCACTTACCTTTCCTAGCTCGCTAGTGAAGTTAGGTGGGGGAGGCTGGCTGCAAAATTTGTAAAACAATACCAAAACTGGAGGTCAGGAGGACTTTCAGTAAAAGCAAAATTTTTATTGATAATGATAACCATTTTATAGGATGATGTGATGTCTTGCATTTGCCTGTCCCAAGGTCCCAACACTTTTCCCAGATAAAATTCAAATCTCAGTTTTCTGAGAGCGGGTCAGGTAAATATGTGCATTGCAATGAAAATGTGGCTCATGGTCTCAGGAGCCTTTGTGACATGTAGTTCAAGTCTGACTTTTAAAAAACATCGAGACAACCATGAATCTAGATGATCACGTGGGAAGGCATCACCAGATTCATAATCCTAACTCTGTCTTCACTCTGCCAGTCGTTGCCACGTGCCAGTGACAGAATTTGCATATCATGTTCCCTGTGTAATCACCACAACATTGTCTCTCACTTATGTGTAACTTATGAAATGGGTATCTTGCTGTTAAAAATAACTATTAACTTTGGAATAAAGTCACTCTTGGCCTCTCTTACAGATCTCAGGTTCTCAGGAATGGCTCCTAGAGCCTGGGACTCTCGCCAGCAAGGGCTCCCAGGATTCTTCCTTCTTCTCATGCTTCTTCTAGGGTCAGGATTGTTCTGGGGAGCTGCTGGAGGGGTGACATTTTAGCCATTCTAGCCAGTGGTTAATGGCAATTCCCTGGGCCAATCTCTGCAAACTTCTAACACTGAAACAAGTTGCTTTACATGGCAGAACACTTTTGTCTGACATGTGCTAACTGCAGGTTTTAAACTACAGCCAGGCAAACACCAGTAGTAGACATGAAGCCATAATATTTTAGTCATACAAGTAGGTGGTATAAATGTACACTCTGTGCCACATGTGATTATTAACTTCCATGCCACTGCCACATTTCAGGAGCAAACATACAGTGGCCACACAGAGTTAAACAATCCAATTTGTTGTTTCAAATTTTGCCTCATATTATAGAGAAAAAACACACCCACACTGTGACTCTGAATGACTAAGTCACAGCACACATAGACAAAATTCCAGCAAACAACGTATATGAGAAAGTAGGGATGCCTCAAAACGGCGTCCTTTCTCACACTCTACTAGATTTAAAAGTGAAATGTAGATAGCATTTACTTATGATATTTTTTTCCTAGGTCCTAGATTGCTCCCATGGTAGTAGCCACTGGTCGTAGCCGTTGCCATATCATATTTTTACTTCTATGTCCTAGTTTTTGGTTTGACTATCTTGTTACTGTATTACTGCACAGCTCCATGGACTCCATGGGGAAACATGACATTGATGCACCTGATGTCACACAGGCATCTACTTTAGATCAGCTGCTTTAAGAATACATTTTACTGGGGTAACAAGATACCATAAGATTCCATCACAGGCTACAACTACACTTTTTTTTTTAGAAAACAAAACACTGCACTGCCACAGCATTTTATACCTATCCACGGCAAGTTATATTGAATGCTATAAGATGGGGGTGACGGGCAGTAGCGGCTCCTCGAGGGAGTGCTGCGGGGCGGAGGGGCGGGGCGGGGAAGGGGCAGGGTGGGGGGTAGTAAACTCCGGCTTACGGCCAAACTGAGTTAAGTGCATAAATAAATAAATAAAACGAATTACATTGCGTGCGCTGCATCGTCGATTGCGATGCAGGGCGCACAATGTAATTCGTTTTATTTATTTATTTATTTATGTACTTAACTCAGTTCGCCCGTAAGCCGGAGTTTACTACCCCCCACCCTGCCCCTCCTCCGCCCCGTCCCACCGCCCCGCAGCACTCCCTCCAGGAGCCGCTACTGGTGACGGGACAGGAGAACAGTAGTATTCGCATGATTCAACTGCAAAAAAATATTAAAATGAAACAAACATATTTTCAAGAAGATTATGAAACGTGCTTGTTTTTGTCAAAAACATATTCAAAACCTGCATGAAGCTAGTATCACAATATGAGTTAAAAGCAGCATGGCAGTATTTTTTAAAAGTGACCATTGTTTTATTTTTGATGGTTTGCACATACTAATACTTCATTTTTTAAAAGGGTAGGGAAACATTCACGACATTTGAAAACTGTGGGGCATATTTATGAGCCCTTGCGCCTGTTTTGCGCCGCTGTTGCGTCACTTTTTGTGACCCTACGGCGGCGTAAAACATGCGCCACATTGCAACATATTTACAAGGTGGCGCATCTAGGCAGATGCGTCACCTTGTAAAGCCCTGCGCTACATTATGCCTGCGTCAGGTATAATGTATGCAGGGTGGGCGTCCGTCGTAACAAAGCCCCGTAGAAGTGTTGCAGTGAAATCTATGAGATTTCACTATGACACTTCTATGCTGCCAATGCGTCAAAACCTTACGCCTGCCTCATGGCAGGCGTAAGGGTGACGCAGGCCCTTTCACATAGGGCTTGCCCCATGTGAAAGGAACATTGCTGGAGTTGCGTCAGGCTTCCGACACAACTCCAGCAATGTGCCACTTTTTGCGCCGACAGATACGTCAGTTATACTGACGTATCTGTCATTCCTTGCGACATGATGCGTCATACTGTAAATATGACGCATCATTGGTGTCACAAGGAGGGCGCACTGAGAAGTGTTGCATCGCTGCTTTCACGCAGCCCTGCGCCACTTCTCATAAATGAGGCCCTGTGTATTTCTAAAGACTTAACGCAGTTCTTGAATTGGTGAATGAGTCCTTTGCATTTGTTTCCCTAAGGGTTCTCACATAAGATGCGTGCGATATTCGTAGAGCATCTTTGGAAACTGTTGAATCAGAAGATTGTTGGTTGTAAAATTCCCCCATAATTTCATATCCGTATTGTAGTTTGTATTCTGAGACAAAGCAAGCTTGCTGAGGATCTTTATTAGTACTGTCCAAATACTCTGTTCAGTATAGACCATTAGCTTTTTGATAAAGCATTGGATTCTATGATCACCAGCATAGACAGTAAATTGATCCAAAAAGATTAAAATAGCTTTATTACAAGATGTCAGTTGTTCACAAATAGAAATTAATTATTAGAGGTGGTAGAGCTTTACTCCCAGAAATAAAGCCCACCAGTGGCGATGCTGCTTGACTCGGAGAAGGCCTTTGCCTTAGTGAGTTGGAAATACCTGTTTGCTACCTTGGCAACGTTTTGTTTTCCTTCCCAATTCACGAGTTTAAGGGCCAGATGTACGACCCCTTTTTGCATGTGCAAACGGGTCTATGACCTGTTTGCGCATGCAAAAACCTTACAGAGCCATGTACAAACGCTATTTAGCGAGTCGCAATTTATTTGCGACTCGCTAAATAGCGTTTGCGACTCGCAATTAGGAAGGGGCGTTTCAAGGGCGTCCCTTCCTAATTGCGACTCTGAACCCTATGTATGACTGTTTTGCGACCGCGGTCGCAAAACAGTCGCAATTTACCACCTACTTCAAGTAGGTGGTAATGCAGTCGCAAATGGGAAGGGGTCCCCAGGGGACCCCTTCCCCTTTGCAAATGCATGCGAATATTTTTTAAGGGCAGGCAGTGGTTCCAGGGACCACTGCCTGCCCTTAAAAAATTAAACGAAAACGTTTCATTTTTTTTTTTTTTAAATGCATCCCGTTTTCCTTTAAGGAAAACGGGCTGCAATAAAAAAAAAAAGCTGCTTTATTTAAAAGCAGTCCCAGACATGGTGGTCTGCTGAGCCCAGCAGGCCACCATCCATGGGAGGGCCAGCCATTCTCAATGGGGTCGCAAAATGCGAGTGCCTCATGAATATTGATGAGCCTCGCATTTTGCGACACCATTGGGAATCGCTAACAGTTTACATTTGGAATTGCGACTCGCAAATTGCGAGTCGCTATTTTTCGCAATTTGCGAGTCGCAATTTCAAATGGTCATACATCTGGCCCTATGTGCACATTCATGAGCAATAATAATGTTCAATTCAGTTAAAGCAGTAGTCAGATGAGTTAGGTCCCATGTCCCCCAATCTATTTACTTTGTTCAGAAAGCCTCTTGCAACTGCAATCCGCAATGATCTCTCAAGTTTCCTAACTTAAACCATGATGGCAAAACATTATCTCCTTCGTGAGGACATAGTACTGTTCCAAAAAGCTTAGAGTTCCAACATTCAGAAAGCTCTAAATTTATGGAGGAGATTTTCAGTGCTAGGAATGGAAAATTAACCATCAAAAGGCAGAAATAAAGGTATTTGATACATATAATACAAGCTGGTTCTACCAGAAAGTGAACGAAACACTTATTTACAAACATCTAAAAGATATTTAGGGTTTTTTTTTTACTGAAAACTACAAAGCCCAGTGCCAGCTAAATTATATGTGTATTATAAAGAAATAAAATCACTTTTAGAAAGATTGATGTCTCCTCTTGTTACTAGAATCGGATGCTATGCTTTACTTGAAAATTCCAATAGCATCATGTTTTTACTTTTTATTCACCAGTATATCCTATGCCCTATACAAAACATTTTTCCAAACATTGAGGGTTTATTTTCAAATGTTATCTGGGCACCCCCGGCTTGCATTACAGAAATGATATAAGACAAAGGAAGATAATGGCATAGAAGTAACAAACATGAAGTTATTTAAATCTTCTAGCTACCTCTGTGGCTGTATTCAGTGAGATCTCAGACATCGAGTCACATGCAGGGTTAGGTAGGCATGGCAAGTTTGGAAGGCAGGGCAGTGAAAGTTGGGCTTATGCAAGCACAGTACTGCACAACCCAGTTTCACCTTATACTATTACTTTATGTTTAGTTTTAATTGCTTCCGGGATGTTAGTGGAAGAGTTAGTATTTAAGCTCCTTCAAGATGGAGCAGACACCTGCCAACATGTTGAGTTGTTGCTTTGGGTTTCTGCTTCACTTTAGCTCGCATTCATTTACGCATAATTATTAATTTTTTGTTTTTTCCCTTTCCAGTTTCCCATGGTCTGGATTTCTCTTCACCTCCCTACTGATCTATCAGTTCATGTGTTTGGCTCCTTATGTTTCTCTGTGCACCGCCTTGATCCTCAGTTTGCATCCTAACTCCTCCGGTGCACTGGCGCTCCATCTTGGTATCTTGGTCTGACAAGAGCTCGTTACAGCACATTCCTCATCTACTCATTTATCTACTCTTTCGGGCTTCATCAATATTCCAGAATCTTATCTGTTGTATTCTACCTACCCTACAAGGTCCACAAGGTTACCTCGTAGAAGTCCTCAGATGGCACCATCATTTCTGTACAATATTCCCTTTCCAGAGGTACATCTCCCTAGTGAACCTCTGATCATTTCAGGAGTGCAATCCATCCACTAGACACCATGGAGGGGGGAGAAGTATCATAGGCATGGGCAAGTGTTTATCCAATTAAAAAAGATGAAACTGTCTATTTGCCCCCCACAAGGGGCATTTGTGGGTTTACCCTCAATTGCCCCCTCCACGGGGGAAGAACGTCCCCATGCGCCAGGGAATAAAAAAAGAAAGGGTGGAGGGCAAGCCTACATGGCATTGGGCTGTGCCCCTATCCCAGAGCAGTCCCAACAGTCTTTCTGCCTGATGTTGGGTAGACTGGTGATATTAGTGAATTTTTCAAGACTTTCTAGGGACACCAGTTCATTTGGGCAAAGATTTGATGGGAACACCACAAGGTGGACTGTCTAAAACTTTATTCTAACACGACTTCTTTTTTTCTTGCTGTAACAATCCATTAGGACTATCATTTTTTTATTTAAATTTCTTTATTTGCATTTTTGGAATAAACAGTCATAACATACACAGGATATATTTTACAACGTGCATATCATTACTTGACTTATGTTTTCTGCTTTACACTGTAGAGGCTAACAGATACAGTATTTTGGCAATGCAAGACAACGGTAAATGCGTGGTGCATATAGATGCGGCGTATGGCGTGATACAGTGCTTCGCATATTTACAGTATCATTGTAGCGCTTCAAGCCTATCTAGCAGCAGATGTCGTTGAGTTGCCCTGAGTCTGTTTAGCACTCGCTTCATGGATTGAAACAACGCAATTCTAACATATATATACACTTAATTCAACAAACCAGCACATCTGATACATACATTTTCGTATCTGTTTCGTTTTTCCGTCATGTGGTATACCCAATCCCCGCCCCCCGTGTCCCAGGCTATAGGTTAGCTGATGCAGATTGTGCTGATGCCTCAGGACCATGAATGCCTGTGTCACCTAATTAGCTTGTCCCTTTACCCGCTTCCAGTGTCCGGGGTATGGAAAGGATAGGGGTCAATGTCACCTCTGGCATCCATTAGGACTATCATGCAGTGTAATAGCATCCAGTTACTAAATAAAGCTAGTCAATTACCATAAATCCTCACAGACAGTGGGATGCACATAAAGGTATGCTGATTAAGCTTTAGTAAAGGCATTGTACACTATAAAATAGAAGTCTCCCTTAAATATGGACTAACATTTTGCATGCATAATGCTTAGGTCATGACTGGTTTAAAACACAGCAGCTTCATCTGAAATATGTCTCCATTTGAGCTTTTGGTGAGAGGTGTAAGGTTTACTTATCTTGATCGAGCTCATCAGATAGTGTGTTTAAATTATTTTTTATTTGGAAATACAAATGTTGACTGCTCATCCTTCTCTCGTTCTCTTGATCATCCCGCATTGCTATCAGGAAGAGGTTTGCGATTGCGAGACATACCTAACTAGAAGATTGCATCTGATGCAAATGTTTCAATGGTATTTGTGCGCGAATAAACCTTTTCCCTTCTCCGTGATCACCTTCCAACTGGTGCACGGGTAGTAAAGTAAGAGAAGGAGACATTCCGTGGGAAGGCGCGATACGGCATTTCTCGTTCTTTGAGTGCACGCTCTACCTATATATTTTTGCAACACGCACATTCATTGCAAATTTCCCACACATGCAAATATACTTTCATCAAATGACGTCTTCTGTTTCCTTTTCTCTTTGATAGTTGAGTTATCCACGGTTTCCGCTGCTGTTGCCTGGGGCGCTTGCCAGCTCGCGCTCACCGGGTCCAGGAGGACTACAGCCCCCAGTGTCCATAGCGCGAGGAGGCGCTACTAAAGTGCGACGCCGGCCCGCGGCGCCCTGTGTCCACGGTTTCCGCTGCTGTTGCCTGGGGCGCTTGCCAGCTCGCGCTCACCGGGTCCAGGAGGACTACAGCCCCCAGTGTCCATAGCGCGAGGAGGCGCTACTAAAGTGCGACGCCGGCCCGCGGCGCCCTGTGTCCACGGTTTCCGCTGCTGTTGCCTGGGGCGCTTGCCAGCTCGCGCTCACCGGGTCCAGGAGGACTACAGCCCCCAGTGTCCATAGCGCGAGGAGGCGCTACTAAAGTGCGACGCCGGCCCGCGGCGCGCGGACGTGCCCGGGCCGCGCCCGGGCGAAGCCCGGGCCAAGGGCGGGCCCGTCCGCGCCCGTCGGAGTCCGGAGGAGGTGGGCAGGGCCAACCCTCTTTCAACTGGAACCGAGTAAGGTATTGATTTGGCTGCAGTGACTATGGCAAAAAGAAGGGGCCCAAGGGAGAAGGTTGGGGGGGGGTGGGAGCTACCCTGGACCAATTTTTGGTAAGAGCAGCGAGTGTTTTGTCCCATGAGATTGAGCTAACTGAAAGACGTCTTTCTCTCGAGCCAGGCCTCTCAATACCGAGACTATCTATTGAGCCTGCTATTGATCATTCCCTGGCTACTCTGTCTTTACCATTAATGACCTTGTCAGACTCTGTCCAACAGCGGGTCAGTCCCCCCCCGCCCAACATAATCACAGAGATCACAGAGATCTCCCCAAAGGCCCATATAATCCTTTTTCCGGAAAATCCATCTTCTTTGGATACTTCACCGTTACCCCCGGCTAAGCGTACTAGAGCAGGGGGTGTCATAAGTGGTGCTAAATCGAAACAATCTAGAAATAGTTGCACCACTAAATCTAAAGCACCCCAAAAAAAGTCACATACAATGAACCGTAAAATATCAGCAATTCCCTCAGTGGCTGTTAATCCTCCATCCCTTCAAGCTCAACAAGATAACATCATTTGGCCGGATCTTACGCTCAGGCTAAATAAGATATTGGCTCCCATTTTAACCAAGATGTCACAAATCGAACTTCGGTTGGCAGACTTAGAGGCTCAAAACTGCTTATTACTTGAGCAAGTGTCCCAGATAATTGTACCTCCTTTAACATCAACAAGAAGTATAGACATAGCACAAAAGGTGGAAGCAAGAGGACCATCTGATCCCGTGACAACGACAGTAATAACACCAATACCTTTGGTTGGTCCTGATAATGCTTTAGTACAAGCCTCAAATGCAAACTCTAATATCATTTCGACAAAAGGCAACCGGACGCACCAAGGGCCAAATAAAAACGGGTTATTGCCTCACTCCATATTAGCCGAGAAGGAAACAAGAGGGGCTATTGACTTGGCAAAACTACCTGAGATTTCTTTGAAACAGAGTGAGGGTCATCCGCAACAACCTCTCCATCTTCCACCTGCCGCTGCTCCATTGGTATTGGTTCTAGCCAACGTCCCACTTCTTCGCGAGGAACAAACTGAATCAACTGGACAATTAATGGACAAATGTCTTCATTGGTTATCAAATAATGTCAAAATAACAGAGATGGGAAGAAAGCAGTTAGCCAATGAAATCATTATGGCAAGAAGAGTAGGATGGGTGGGTGGCCTCAGAAAAGTTTATTCTGGTGATTGTGTGGTCATAAATTTTAATAATGTAGATACGGCCCCGAAACTTTTAGCTAATTTGTGTACTTTTTCCCCAAGAAACACCCAGATAATACCCCTATCACTAGGGTATTTTTACTCTGGTCATGGACACAAACAGGAAAGGCAATATAGGGGCAGGGAAACATTTTTTAACCTGGACGAGAGAGTGAGAGAGGGCCCTCCTGCAAATCAAGGAATTAGATTACAAAATAGATATGAAGCCCTATCAACTCTGGAGGACTGTGATTGACTAATTCTTCCATCCCCTTCTTTTACACCAAAGGCAAATATCTCGGCTGCAGTGGAGAATAATAATAACCAAGTGGAGATCCAACGCATTAATTTACTCCCCGTTAATATCTTGGTAGATTCTAGCCCTATACCCAGTACTTCAGCACAAGCACAGACCCACCTATACTCTATGATTGACAGTAAGGGCCTCATGTCTAATATGATATCATGGAATGTGGCAGGTATAGCTTCCAAACTTGGAAACTGTCAGTGGTTAAATAAGTGGCAAAGTATGGATATAGTGTTCTTTCAGGAGACTTGGGCTAAAGACCCAGTCTACTTTCATGGGTTTCGCACTTTTTATTCTCCGGCATCTCCGTCACCCTCGGGGAGGGCAAAGGGGGTCTATTGACCTTGATATCGAATACTATATCTACTGAAGTTAGGCAGGTTGGCCCCATACATAAGCATTTTCAGATCTTCCAGTTGAGATATAGGAGTCAGGATCCCTGGATTATTGTTAATTTTTATAACAATGAAACTGGGAGAAATATGAAGGCAGTGGTGGACGCACTAGAGATGGAGATTGAGAAGTTGAACATGGTAAAGAAGAGGGAAAGTGCAAACGTCATTTTGGCGGGGGACTTTAATATCCACATGTGTAAATTTAATGGGTCTAGAGTATGTGGAGTAGAAGACTCCTAAGGTAATCCATCGTTACACTTTACCCATAGTGAGTATGGTGAAACTCTAAATATTTTGTTACACAAGTGGAATTTATGCATAGCCAATGAAATAAAAGAGGGAGAGCATGCGTTAACATTCAGACGGGGCATACAAGAGTCCAATATTGACTATATTTTAGTGCCGGTTCATCTACATATACATGGGAAAGTGACACATATGAAAACATTATTCACTACCCATAGTGACCATGCTATCCTATTTATTCATTTAAGCATTTTGCCTAAAGCTAAAGAACACAATGAGGTAGCTGCAGATGTGAATTTGACCAGGAAGAATGGGTATCAATTAAAATGGTCACAGGCACATAAGCTAAACATAGTCCCTGAAGTTTTAGTTCAAGTTAAGGATGACATATTACTGTGTCTAGGAGAAAATACACCCCCTGCGTCTTTGGTTATTCATTTTAGTGCCCTTTTGGCAAAAATAAAAGCGGCATTTACTAGATACAAGTCACCAAACGCCATTACTCATAGTGGGTGGTTTGACGTAGCTTGTTCCAAAGCTAAAAAGCCCTTGTAAATGCCCTAAAAATGAATCCTAGAGATCCAAATAATATTCGTGTATTACGTAATGACTACAAATTAGCCAGGAGAGCCAGAGAGAAGGATCTCAAGGATCAGGCTTGGGAAGACCTTGAACAAGCAGCCATTTCGGGGAGTAGTAGAGATTTCTGGAGAATAGTGAATGCCCCGTACTTTAAAGAATCCAGTGACCCTACGTTAGATGTACATGTAGACGAAGAAGTATGGGTGAGCTATTTTGAAAATATATTTGGTGTCCCAACCCCCTGAATCAATTGCTCCATAGCATAACATCTCCATTGCAAGGAGGATTAATTTTTACCCATCTAGAGGTTAGAAAGGCACTTGAAGCGTGCACTCCTGGCAAGGCGCCAGGTCCAGATGGGGTCCCCATTGACCTATTTCAGGATAATTATTATTTGTGGGTCCCTCTTTTAACAAATATTTTTAACAGCATTCAGACAGTAGGTCCCCCTTTATCGTGGAGACAGAGTATTATTGTACCCATTTTCAAAAAGGGGGAGAGGGGGTTACCAAATAATTATCGCCCTATATCCCTTCTTGACACTACTGCCAAACTTATGGGAAGGGTCCTTTTGGCCAGATTGGAGGCATGGGCTGAAACTAATAACATTTTTATGAAGGCACAATATGGATTCTGCAGGGGCATGGGTACGGTGGATCAATGCCTAAACCTCTCCTTAACTTTAGAGAAATATACAAAGGCTAAAGGCGGGAAGATCTATATGGCCTTCATGGACCTGACCGCAGCCTTTGACTGCGTTTCCCATTCAAGGTTATGGTCCATGATGGAGGGGATGGGCATTGATCCGCCGA
Source organism: Calotriton arnoldi (assembly GCA_963921515.1). Lineage (NCBI taxonomy): Eukaryota > Metazoa > Chordata > Amphibia > Caudata > Salamandridae > Calotriton > Calotriton arnoldi. The sequence goes on along the minus strand of CAWUFW010011891.1, from coordinate 71,753 downwards.
TAATTGCTTTCATACGTCAGCTGTACGCCAACGCCACCGCTTGTGTTCGTTATGGTAGGAGGGGGAATGCACACGTCACTTTAAAATTGAAAAGGAGTAAGACAGGGCTGTGTTCTCGCCCCGTTTCTTTTTCTATCTATACAAACGGGGTAGAGTCCGCCCTGTCTGCTTTATCTATAGATGTTCCGAAATTTGATCAAGCCCCCTCCCGATTTTAGCGTACGCTGATGATGCAGTATTGATAGCTAGATCAGGGTTAGCCCTGCAAGTGCTAATTACAGCCTACTCCACTTTTATGGCCTCACTTGACCTTAAAGTAAATGAATCAAAATCATTTATTATTGTGTCGGGAGCCTCTAGGGGAGAGAAACCCCCCACTTTCAGCTGGCGGGAAAGAAAATTGAGGTTGTCAATTCATTTTCTTACCTGGGAGTTCTTTTCGATAAGGACCATACATGGTCCAGATTAGTGGCAGTGAGAGCTCAGGGTATGCAAAGGACCCTCAATGCAGTAAAAAGATTTGCTAAAAAGTTGGGAGGGAGCCCTTTGGATATAATAAAAAACATTTATTCTGCAAAAACAAAGTCTGCTGCAACATATGGAGCAGGAGTATGGGGGTTGGTAAATGTTGAGCAGCTCCAGCAAGCAGAAGATAGTTTTTTTAAAATAGGGTGTCTTTACCGCAATCAGCCCCAAATTATATCTTACACCTTGAGTTAGGCCTTCCTTACATTAGTGATTGTATTAGACTAGCACCATTATTGTTGTGGCTCTCGATTTGGAGGAGGACAACGGTGGATTTGACACAAACTATTATTAGGGATTGTTGTAAGTTGGACTACTACAAAAGAATTGGGTGGTTAAACTATGTAGAGGTCCAACTGAACGCCCTAGGGCTGGGAGAACTATTTAAAGACCCTGATTCTTGTAAAAGGATCACAAAGAAAACGTTAACTGAGTTATTTAACCGGAGAGCAAATTTTGAGAGAAGGGGAAAGAAATCACGTTACCATTCCACCATTGTTTACGATTTGGTTCCCCCAAGACCTGGGGAGGGTTTTTATTATCTATCACGTGTACATAATATTCAGCATAGATTTATTTTATTGCGTTTTCGAATGAATATGATCCCGCTACTTTTGGGATACCCGGCTAAGAGATATAAATTGGCAGATTTGTCTTCTTGTCCGTGTAATAATTTTGCTGTACAGTCAGACCATCATATATTACTGTTTTGTAAAAATTATTCCGAAGAAAGGAAAACATTTATAATTCCGATTTTGAGGTATCATAATTTTAAACAGTATCAGGTGGCAATGTATTTTTTAAAGGCTTTATCGAATCCATTTGTATGCTACGCGGTAGCCTCATTTTTATGGGCATGTTATAGAAAAAGGAAATTGGCGGGATAATTTTTTTTTTTTTTTTTTTTTTTAATAACAATGATTGATTTTGATTTTAAGATATTTTATTGGATTTGTAAAGTTTATTTAATGGGGATCTGGATCATGGCAAAACTGTTTAATTCTTTATTAACATTGTATATAGGCTTTATATATATTTGATATGATGTTTTTAATATTCATGCTATGTGCTTTTATGGTCTGTATATAAAGATCGAATAAAGCTATGTGACTGACTGACTGAGTTATGATAGGGTAGTTTAAAGCATCTCACGTGCACTGAGTATTTTTGCACCTAAAGCTAAATAAACATTTGTGAAACAATTCGATTTGTAAGCCACGCGGTTTATATAAATCTCTGGCCTATACGGAACATTTTGGTTGTAAAGCAAACGTTTGCTTCTTGTTACCGTTTTTTGGAATTAAAAATGCTGGTTCATCCGTCCTGGCCGCTGTGAGTGAAGAATCACTGGCATCCATTTAAAGTGCTCAGTAGCCGCCAAACATTTACATCTATACTGTATCTTGCGTGAAGCTTGTCGGAGCTTCCTTGGAGCTCCCCCTAAGCTTAGTGATGCATGCCGCTCCGAATGGCCAGGACTTCGTTTCCAAGGTTGCAGCATCCACGACCCCACTGGCATCTGCTGTTTGTGCTCTAAAAAGAGAAACTACAAAATGCAACTGCTCATGTTTTAAATCCACTGCAATGGAGCCCTGCCAAGGAAGGTGTCCTGGAGCCTGGGACAAGCATTCTGGCCGGGTAATGAAAGTGATGATCTGGGTCACTTGGCAGTTTGGGACCTCGGTGACACTGCACCTGCTTCCCAAAGGATAACCACGCTTCTGGTTGTAGATTCTGCTGGCAGGGGTAATGAAACTAGGGGTGCCGCACCCCCAGACCTGGAAGAAGTTCAGAAAGATACTAGAAAACAACAAGGCCTTTCAAACAGTTTTCTCCTTGTCAAATGCAGTGAAATGTCAATGGAAATTAAGGAGAGCCCAGAGAAGAACAAATTACATGCCACCGCACATTTGCTTGTCACTTATCTCAGAGTTCACATTAAGTGGTTTCAAAGAGAGAGCATTTGCTAAAAAACATTTGTTACTTTTGTGATCGTGTCCTATTGAGGATGAAAGAATGAGGCACGTGTACTGCACTAACATAAAAAAAAGTTATCCGCTTCAAGCTGATTGCTCATTTGCTGCGCTTCCTTGATCAGTACCACTGCATTTTTTAGAACTTCTATACTTTCTTTTGCCCCTGGCCAGCACCTCAGTCAGAAAAGTGGTCCACCACTACCTGCAGCTCCTCTCCATATGAGGCTTACTTCTACAGGCTGCCGTCTGAATTAGAGCTGAACAATCCTCTCCCTCATCACAGTGTGATATTGTTTTTTGAAAGTTCACGGGTCGTATAATAAATGTGTATGATTGCTCATTGGTCCTATCTTTGTGTAAATGCACTCTTTAAAGCAAATACATTTAAGTCGGAATTTCTCTGCGTTAATGCATGGGCTACGGACCACACAGCTCGGAAACAATGAGAACTGAGGGGCAGATCTACAAGAAAGTGCCACAGCGTGGCACCGCAAGCCCTTTGGCTGCACCACGCTGCGGCACTTTCAAAGCACAGGAATACGACATATTTACAATGATATGTCGCATTCCTGTGCTCTCCCCTATGCTCTCGCACAAACAGCGGCCATGCGCCGGCGCCGGCACCCTTGTACCATGGTGCAAGGATGCCTGCGTCATGGGGAGATTGTTTTTGTACAGGAAGGGGCACCTTCCTGCACAAAACAATCACTACTGGCATTTTCCTCTTTCAATGCGTGCTGTACAATGCAGCACGCATTGAAAGAGGAAGAAACGAGGAGAAATGAAAACATTTCTCCTCGTTGCGCCTTGCAATGCCACCCCTAGGGTGGCGTAGCATTCTAACGCATTTCCAGGTTTACGAATCCTCATAAATCTGAAAATGTGTCAGGTTCCATGGGTGCTGCGTGGGAATACCCACAGCAACACCCATGGAACGCCCCTTTCACACAAAGTGTTGCGCGTAAAGGGGTTGTATTTACAAGGACAGGAAAAGTCACGCAGGGTGGCTTTTCCTGTCCTTGTAAATATGGGGCAGTGAAATAGGCCTCCGGTGCGTCACGAAAAGTGACGCACTTGTGGCGCAAGGGGCTTGTAAATCTGCCCCCCAGTGCCTTGCACACCTTCAATTAAAGTTCTTTCTGCAGCTCATGTACTAAATGTGAGAAATTCAGAGTTAAGTGTACGTGCTTTAGACGGTACAATTGCATGGAATGTTATCTTTGACGTACTCCTTTGTTGGTGTGTACATAAATTGGTTTTTTCCATTTTTATTTGGATTAGAAGCATAGTACAGCAAATGATAATAGTGACATCAGAGGCTCAGTTATACCATATAGTCAAGGAGAACTAACAAAATTATAGCAGAGCATAAAGCAAAGCACATTATTGATCCAATCGGTCGGCAGATTCGTTCTGACTCATCAGGTCTGGTGCAGTATTTACCAGCATGACACAGGCAGGTGCTGAGTAAACAAGCATTGGCATAGCCAATAGGTCTCGCCTTTGGGACCTTATAAGTATTTAGTTATGCAGCACAATATCCTTACTGCAACAACATTAACTGTTGCATGGCTAAACACTTATAAGGTCCCAAAGGCGAGACCTATTGGCTATGCCAATGCTTGTTTCTTTGCGTTCTGGTAGTTACTTGTATTACTTTACAATGGAACGAACAGGCTGCAGGCCCCAGAATGCAAACGTCAAACATGGATTCAGTGAACTACTCGCGCGTACACATGAAAAAAGTGTACTCGCCAGCTGTATCCAGTGCGTCAACACCACAAAGTACAGGGCAATGTGACTGTACTGCTCCGTGTTACAGTCACGTGTGTAAACATTAATGCCACGAACACTGCCTCACAGCACTCGCCAGGGCAAATGCCCGCATCCCAGGGAGGGAAATAAAATAATGATTCCGAGTCAGTGGGAATTACCGTCTTCCAGAGGCTCGAGAGGTTTCCCATACGTAACGAAGTCCTCTTCTTCTGCATCACTGTCCTGAGCAGCCATCTTTCCCCGGGTACAGGAAGCAAACGGGGACAAACTTCTTCCGCTACAGTTCAAAACGCGTTCATAACAGACTTGACTTGTTACAGCAGCACGCTAGAAGTCAGCTCTGATCGACGATTTCCCTGTGCTGTTGTAAGACTGATATACAATTAGCTTTAGTAAAACCAGTGGAATGGAAATGAAAAATATTTTGGAATTTAACACAGATACCACTTAGTTCCGATGTGCCACGGAGCACGGTATATATAACGTTTATTATAGCATTAGTACCTGAGACATGGTGCACAGCCCAGACAGCAGATGGGAAAACCGCATCAATCAAAATGCTTGGAAGCAGACCTTAGGAGGGGCGGGTCCTGCCTCACTGGAAGTAACGAATGTAAGCAGTGGTCGAAGTGCATTAAACAAGCACGCGAGTGGTGCGCGCGCGTGCGCCACAACATCTGTTTTGAATTATCGCGCACGCGTCTGGGCACGATAATTCAAAACAGATGGTGCCTGTGCGGGTAACCGCAAGCAATAGGCCACACACGCACGAGCGTGTGGTCAGCTTTTTGAAGCCCCCTTATAATAAGTCTCGCAGAGCAACGCATGCGCGCTGCTAGGCGAGACCTAAAAACAGCTGTCTGGAGCAATGTTTCTTGCAATATATAGTAGGATTGGCCAGTGTCCCAAAACATCCTTAGGGTACGACTTGAGATGTAATGTTTTGGTATTCACCTCAAACTGATCATTGCAATATGACATGACCAAAAGCCAACACTTTACCTTGGGGGACGTTCTACTCGCCCGAGACATCGCTATCTGACTTTTAGTTAACTAGAGGTATTTTAACACAATCCCTGGACTATATGCCCCCAGGTCCTGTAAATTAAATGCTACTAGTGGGCCTGCAGCACTCATTGTGCCATCCACTTCTTTAGCCCTTTACACTGCAGTGGCTGTGTTTGCAGTTAACTGCCATTTCGACCTGGCAAGTTAACTTACTTGCTAGGCCCAAACCTTCCCTTTTGTTACAAATAAGTCACCCCTGAGGTAGGCCCTAGGCAGCCCTACAGGCAGGGTGCAGTGTATCTAAAAGGTAGGACATGTACTTTTGACTTTTACATGTCCTGATCAATTTCGGAATGCTGAAAGTAAAAGAAATCAGCCATCAAACGTTTCCAAAGGGGAGGCAAAGCCCCCAAAAGACAAAGAAAGGTTATTTTGAGCAAATGTCCACAAGTGCTGTTGTAGATATGCTATTCACTTTATTTTCAATCTTGCAACACATCCAAGGCAATTGCGTAGCTAGTCTTATTTGGGAAACAATTCGATTTGTAAGCCACGCGGTTTATATAAATCTCTGGCCTATACGGAGCATTTTGGTTGTAAAGCAAACGTTTGCTTCTTGTTACCGTTTTTTGGAATTAAATATGCTGGTTCATCCGTCCTGGCCGCTGTGAGTGAAGAATCACTGGCTTCCATTTAAAGTGCTCAGTAGGCGCAAAAATATTTACATCTATACTGTATCTTGCTTGAAGCTTGTCGGAGCTTCCTTTCAGTTCCCCCTAAGCTTAGTGATGCATGCCGCTCCGAATGGCCGGGACTTCTTTTCCAAGGTTGCAGCATCCACGACCCCACTGGCATGTGCTGTTTGTGCTCTAAAAAGAGAAACTACAAAATGCAACTGCTCATGTTTTAAATCCACTGCAATGGAGCCCTGCCAAGGAAGGTGTCCTGGAGCCTGGGACAAGCATTCTGGCCGGGTAATGAAAGTGATGATCTGGGTCACTTAGCAGTTTGGGACCTCGGTGACACTGCACCTGCTTCCCAAAGGATAACCACGCTTCTGGTTGTAGATTCTGCTGGCAGGGGTAATGAAACTAGGGGTGCCGCACCCCCAGACCTGGAAGAAGTTCAGAAAGATACTAGAAAACAACAAGGCCTTTCAAACAGTTTTCTCCTTGTCAAATGCAGTGAAATGTCAATGGTAATTAAGGAGAGCCCAGAGAAGAACAAATTACATGCCACTGCACATTTGCTTGTCACTTATCTCAGAGTTCACATTAAGTGGTTTCAAAGAGAGAGCATTTGCTAAAAAACATTTGTTACTTTTGTGATCGTGTCCTATTGAGGATGAAAGAATGAGGCACGTGTACTGCACTAACATAAAAAAAAGTTATCCGCTTCAAGCTGATTGCTCATTTGCTGCGCTTCCTTGATCAGTACCACTGCATTTTTTAGAACTTCTATACTTTCTTTTGCCCCTGGCCAGCACCTCAGTCAGAAAAGTGGTCCACCACTACCTGCAGCTCCTCTCCATATGAGGCTTACTTCTACAGACTGCCGTCTGAATTAGAGCTGAACAATCCTCTCCCTCATCACAGTGTGATATTGTTTTTTGAAAGTTCACGGGTCATATAATAAATGTGTATGATTGCTCATTGGTCCATCTTTGTGTAAATGCACTCTTTAAAGCAAATACATTTAAGTCGGAATTTCTCTGCGTTAATGCATGGGCTACGGACCACACAGCTCGGAAACAATGAGAACTGAGGGGCAGATCTACAAGAAAGTGCCACAGTGTGGCACCGCAAGCCCTTTGGCTGCGCCACGCTGCGGCACTTTCAAAGCACAGGAATTCGACATATTTACAATGATATGTCGCATTCCTGTGCTCTCCCCTGCGCTCTCGCACAAATAGCTGCCATGCGCCGGCGCAGGCACCCTTGTACCATGGTGCAAGGATGCCTGCGTCATGGGGAGATTGTTTTTGTACAGGAAGGGGCACCTTTCTGCACAAAACAATCACTACTGGCATTTTCCTCTTTCAATGCGTGCTGTACAATGCAGCACGCATTGAAAGAGGAAGAAACGAGGAGAAATGAAAACATTTCTCCTCGTTGCGCCTTGCAATGCCACCCCTAGGGTGGCGTAGCATTCTAACGCATTTCCAGGTTTACGAATCCTCATAAATCTGAAAATGTGTCAGGTTCCATGGGTGCTGCGTGGGAATACCCACAGCAACACCCATGGAACGCCCCTTTCACGCAAAGTGTTGCGTGTAAAGGGGTTGTATTTACAAGGACAGGAAAAGTCACGCAGGGTGGCTTTTCCTGTCCTTGTAAATATGGGGCAGTGAAATAGGCCTCCGGTGCGTCACGAAAAGTGACGCACTTGTGGCGCAAGGGGCTTGTAAATCTGCCCCCCAGTGCCTTGCACACCTTCAATTAAAGTTATTTCTGCAGCTCATGTACTAAATGTGAGAAATTCAGAGTTAAGTGTACGTGCTTTAGACGGTACAATTGCATGGAAAGTTATCTTTGACGTACTCCTTTGTTGGTGTGTACATCAATTGGTTTTTTTCATTTTTATTTGGATTAGAAGCATAGTACAGCAAATGATAATAGTGACATCAGAGGCTCAGTTATACCATATAGTCAAGGAGAACTAACAAAATTATAGCAGAGCATAAAGCAAAGCACATTATTGATCCAATCGGTCGGCAGATTCGTTCTGACTCATCAGGTCTGGTGCAGTATTTACCAGCATGACACAGGCAGGTGCTGAGTAAACAAGCATTGGCATAGCAATAGGTCTCGCCTTTGGGACCTTATAAGTATTTAGTTATGCAGCACAATATCCTTACTGCAACAACATTAACTGTTGCATGGCTAAACACTTATAAGGTCCCAAAGGCGAGACCTATTGGCTATGCCAATGCTTGTTTCTTTGCGTTCTGGTAGTTACTTGTATTACTTTACAATGGAACGAACAGGCTGCAGGCCCCAGAATGCAAACGTTAAACATGGATTCAGTGAACTACTCGCGCGTACACATGAAAAAAGTGTACTCGCCAGCTGTATCCTGTGCGTCAACACCACAAAGTACAGGGCAATGTGACTGTACTGCTCCGTGTTACAGTCACGTGTGTAAACATGAATGCCACGAACACTGCCTCACAGCACTCGCCAGGGCAAATGCCCGCATCCCAGGGAGGGAAATAAAATAATTATTCCGAGTCAGTGGGAATTACCGTCTTCCAGAGGCTCGAGAGGTTTCCCATACGTAACGAAGTCCTCTTCTTCTGCATCACTGTCCTGAGCCGCCATCTTTCCCCGGGTACAGGAAGCAAACGGGGACAAACTTCTTCCGCTACAGTTCAAAACGCGTTCATAACAGACTTTACTTGTTACAGCAGCACGCTAGAAGTCAGCTCTGATCGACGATTTCCCTGTGCTGTTGTAATACTGATATACAATTAGCTTTAGTAAAACCAGTGGAATGGAAATGAAAAATATTTTGGAATTTAACACAGATACGACTTAGTTCCGATGTGCCACGGAGCACGGTATATATAACGTTTATTATAGCATTAGTACCTGAGACATGGTGCACAGCCCAGACAGCAGATGGGAAAACCGCATCAATCAAAATGCTTGGAAGCAGACCTTAGGAGGGGCGGGTCCTGCCTCACTGGAAGTAACGAATGTAAGCAGTGGTCGAAGTGCATTAAACAAGCACGCGAGTGGTGCGCGCGCGTGTGCGCCACAACATCTGTTTTGAATTATCGTGCACGCGTCTGGGCGCGATAATTCAAAACAGATGGTGCCTGTGCGGGTAACCGCAAGCAATAGGCCACACACTCACGAGCGTGTGGTCAGCTTTTTGAAGCCCCCTTATAATAAGTCTCGCAGCGCATGCGCGCTGCTAGGCGAGACCTAAAAACAGCTGTCTGGAGCAATGTTTCTTGCAATAGATAGTAGGATTGGCCAGTGTCCCAAAACATCCTTAGGGTACGACTTGAAATGTAATGTTTTGGTATTCACCTCAAACTGATCATTGCAATATGACATGACCAAAAGCCAACACTTTACCTTGGGGGACGTTCTACTCGCCCGAGACATCGCTATCTGACTTTTAGTTAACTAGAGGTATTTTAACACAATCCCTGGACTATATGCCCCCAGGTCCTGTAAATTAAATGCTACTAGTGGGCCTGCTGCACTCATTGTGCCATCCACTTCTTTAGCCCTTCACACTGCAGAGGCTGTGTTTGCAGTTAACTGCCATTTCGGCCTGGCAAGTTAACTTACTTGCTAGGCCCAAACCTTCCCTTTTGTTACAAATAAGTCACCCCTGAGGTAGGCCCTAGGCAGCCCTACAGGCAGGGTGCAGTGTATCTAAAAGGTAGGACATGTACTTTTGACTTTTACATGTCCTGATCAATTTCGGAATGCTGAAAGGAAAAGAAAATAGCCATCAAACGTTTCCAAAGGGGAGACAAAGCCCCCAAAAGACAAAGAAAGGTTATTTTGAGCAAATGTCCACAAATGCTGTTGTAGATATGCTATTCACTTTATTTTCAATCTTGCAACACATACAAGGTAATTCCGTAGCTAGTCTTATTTGGGAAACAATTCGATTTGTAAGCCACGCGGTTTATATAAATCTCTGGCCTATACGGAGCATTTTTGTTGTAAAGCAAACGTTTGCTTCTTGTTACCGTTTTTTGGAATTAAATATGCTGGTTCATCCGTCCTGGCCGCTGTGAGTGAAGAATCGCTGGCTTCCATTTAAAGTGCTCAGTAGGCGCAAAAATATTTACATCTATACTGTATCTTGCTTGAAGCTTGTCGGAGCTTCCTTTCAGCTCCCCCTAAGCTTAGTGATGCATGCCGCTCCGAATGGCCGGGACTTCTTTTCCAAGGTTGCAGCATCCACGACCCCACTGGCATGTGCTGTTTGTGCTCTAAAAAGAGAAACTACAAAATGCAACTGCTCATGTTTTAAATCCACTGCAATGGAGCCCTGCCAAGGAAGGTGTCCTGGAGCCTGGGACAAGCATTCTGGCCGGGTAATGAAAGTGATGATCTGGGTCACTTGGCAGTTTGGGACCTCGGTGACACTGCACCTGCGTCCCAAAGGATAACCACGCTTCTGGTTGTAGATTCAGCTGGCAGGGGTAATGAAACTAGGGGTGCCGCACCCCCAGACCTGGAAGAAGTTCAGAAATATACTAGAAAACAACAAGGCCTTTCAAACAGTTTTCTCCTTGTCAAATGCAGTGAAATGTCAATGGTAATTAAGGAGAGCCCAGAGAAGAACAAATTACATGCCAACGCACATTTGCTTGTCACTTATCTCAGAGTTCACATTAAGTGGTTTCAAAGAGAGAGCATTTGCTAAAAAACATTTGTTACTTTTGTGATCGTGTCCTATTGAGGATGAAAGAATGAGGCACGTGTACTGCACTAACATAAAAAAAGTTATCCGCTTCAAGCTGATTGCTCATTTGCTGCGCTTCCTTGATCAGTACCACTGCATTTTTTAGAACTTCTATACTTTCTTTGCCCCTGGCCAGCACCTCAGTCAGAAAAGTGGTCCACCACTACCTGCAGCTCCTCTCCATATGAGGCTTACTTCTACAGGCTGCCGTCTGAATTAGAGCTGAACAATCCTCTCCCTCATCACAGTGTGATATTGTTTTTTGAAAGTTCACGGGTCGTATAATAAATGTGTATGATTGCTCATTGGTCCTATCTTTGTGTAAATGCACTCTTTAAAGCAAATACATTTAAGTCGGAATTTCTCTGCGTTAATGCATGGGCTACGGACCACACAGCTCGGAAACAATGAGAACTGAGGGGCAGATCTACAAGAAAGTGCCACAGCGTGGCACCGCAACCCCTTTGGCTGCGCCACGATGCGGCACTTTCAAAGCACAGGAATACGACATATTTACAATGATATGTCGCATTCCTGTGCTCTCCCCAGCGCTCTCGCACAAACAGCTGCCATGCGCCGGCGCAGGCACCCTTGTAACATGGTGCAAGGATGCCTGCGTCATGGGGAGATTGTTTTTGTACAGGAAGGGGCACCTTCCTGCACAAAACAATCACTACTGGCATTTTCCTCTTTCAATGCGTGCTGTACAATGCAGCACGCATTGAAAGAGGAAGAAACGAGGAGAAATGAAAACATTTCTCCTCGTTGCGCCTTGCAATGCCACCCCTAGGGTGACGTAGCATTCTAATGCATTTCCAGGTTTACGAATCCTCATAAATCTGAAAATGTGTCAGGTTCCATGGGTGCTGCGTGGGAATACCCACAGCAACACCCATGGAACGCCCCTTTCACGCAAAGTGTTGCGTGTAAAGGGGTTGTATTTACAAGGACAGGAAAAGTCACGCAGGGTGGCTTTTCCTGTCCTTGTAAATATGGGGCAGTGAAATAGGCCTCCGGTGCGTCACGAAAAGTGACGCACTTGTGGCGCAAGGGGCTTGTAAATCTGCCCCCCAGTGCCTTGCACACCTTCAATTAAAGTTATTTCTGCAGCTCATGTACTAAATGTGAGAAATTCAGAGTTAAGTGTACGTGCTTTAGACGGTACAATTGCATGGAAAGTTATCTTTGACGTACTCCTTTGTTGGTGTGTACATCAATTGGTTTTTTTCATTTTTATTTGGATTAGAAGCATAGTACAGCAAATGATAATAGTGACATCAGAGGCTCAGTTATACCATATAGTCAAGGAGAACTAACAAAATTATAGCAGAGCATAAAGCAAAGCACATTATTGATCCAATCGGTCGGCAGATTCGTTCTGACTCATCAGGTCTGGTGCAGTATTTACCAGCATGACACAGGCAGGTGCTGAGTAAACAAGCATTGGCATAGCCAATAGTCTCGCCTTTGGGACCTTATAAGTATTTAGTTATGCAGCACAATATCCTTACTGCAACAACATTAACTGTTGCATGGCTAAACACTTATAAGGTCCCAAAGGCGAGACCTATTGGCTATGCCAATGCTTGTTTCTTTGCGTTCAGGTAGTTACTTGTATTACTTTACAATGGAACGAACAGGCTGCAGGCCCCAGAATGCAAACTTTAAACATAGATTCAGTGAACTACTCGCGCGTACACATGAAAAAAGTGTACTCGCCAGCTGTATCCAGTGCGTCAACACCACAAAGTACAGGGCAATGTGACTGTACTGCTCCGTGTTACAGTCACGTGTGTAAACATTAATGCCACGAACACTGCGTCACAGCACTCGCCAGGGCAAATGCCTGCATCCCAGGGAGGGAAATAAAATAATTATTCCGAGTCAGTGGGAATTACCGTCTTCCAGAGGCTCGAGAGGTTTCCCATACGTAACGAAGTCCTCTTCTTCTGCATCACTGTCCTGAGCTGCAATCTTTCCCCGGGTACAGGAAGCAAACGGGGACAAACTTCTTCCGCTACAGTTCAAAGCGCGTTCATAACAGACTTGACTTGTTACAGCAGCACGCTAGAAGTCAGCTCTGATCGACGATTTCCCTGTGCTGTTGTAAGACTGATATACAATTAGCTTTAGTAAAACCAGTGGAATGGAAATGAAAAATATTTTGGAATTTAACACAGATACGACTTAGTTCCGATGTGCCACGGAGCACGGTATATATAACGTTTATTATAGCATTAGTACCTGAGACATAGTGCACAGCCCAGACAGCAGATGGGAAAACCGCATCAATCAAAATGCTTGGAAGCAGACCTTAGGAGGGGCGGGTCCTGCCTCACTGGAAGTAACGAATGTAAGCAGTGGTCGAAGTGCATTAAACAAGCATGCGAGTGGTGCGCGCGCGCACGCCACAACATCTGTTTTGAATTATCGCGCACGCGTCTGGGCACGATAATTCAAAACAGATGGTGCCTGTGCGGGTAACCGCAAGCAATAGGCCACACACTCACGAGCGTGTGGTCAGCTTTTTGTAGCCCCCTTATAATAAGTCTCGCAGAGCAACGCATGCGCGCTGCTAGGCGAGACCTAAAAACAGCTGTCTGGAGCAATGTTTCTTGCAATAGATAGTAGGATTGGCCAGTGTCCCAAAACATCCTTAGGGTACTACTTGAGATGTAATGTTTTGGTATTCACCTCAAACTGATCATTGCAATATGACATGACCAAAAGCCAACACTTTACCTTGGGGGACGTTCTACTCGCCCGAGACATCGCTATCTGACTTTTAGTTAACTAGAGGTATTTTAACACAATCCCTGGACTATATGCCCCCAGGTCCTGTAAATTAAATGCTACTAGTGGGCCTGCAGCACTCATTGTGCCATCCACTTCTTTAGCCCTTTACACTGCAGAGGCTGTGTTTGCAGTTAACTGCCATTTCGACCTGGCAAGTTAACTTATTTGCTAGGCCCAAACCTTCCCTTTTGTTACAAATAAGTCACCCCTGAGGTAGGCCCTAGGCAGCCCTACAGGCAGGGTGCAGTGTATCTAAAAGGTAGGACATGTACTTTTGACTTTTACATGTCCTGATCAATTTCGGAATGCTGAAAGGAAAAGAAAACAGCCATCAAACGTTTCCAAAGGGGAGACAAAGCCCCCAAAAGACAAAGAAAGGTTATTTTGAGCAAATGTCCACAAGTGCTGTTGTAGATATGCTATTCACTTTATTTTCAATCTTGCAACACATCCAAGGCAATTCCGTAGCTAGTCTTATTTGTGAAACAATTCGATTTGTAAGCCACGCGGTTTATATAAATCTCTGGCCTATACGGAGCATTTTGGTTGTAAAGCAAACGTTTGCTTCTTGTTACCGTTTTTTGGAATTAAATATGCTGGTTCATCCGTCCTGGCCACTGTGAGTGAAGAATCAGTGGCTTCCATTTAAAGTGCTCAGTAGCCGCAAAAATATTTACATCTATACTGTATCTTGCTTGAAGCTTGTCGGAGCTTCCTTGGAGCTCCCCCTAAGCTTAGTGATGCATGCCGCTCCGAATGGCCGGGACTTCTTTTCCAAGGTTGCAGCATCCACGACCCCACTGGCATGTGCTGTTTGTGCTCTAAAAAGAGAAACTACAAAATGCAACTGCTCATGTTTTAAATCCACTGCAATGGAGCCCTGCCAAGGAAGGTGTCCTGGAGCCTGGGACAAGCATTCTGGCCGGGTAATGAAAGTGATGATCTGGGTCACTTGGCAGTTTGGGACCTCGGTGACACTGCACCTGCTTCCCAAAGGATAACCACGCTTCTGGTTGTAGATTCTGCTGGCAGGGGTAATGAAACTAGGGGTGCCGCACCCCCAGACCTGGAAGAAGTTCAGAAAGATACTAGAAAACAACAAGGCCTTTCAAACAGTTTTCTCCTTGTCAAATGCAGTGAAATGTCAATGGAAATTAAGGAGAGCCCAGAGAAGAACAAATTACATGCCACCGCACATTTGCTTGTCACTTATCTCAGAGTTCACATTAAGTGGTTTCAAAGAGAGAGCATTTGCTAAAAAACATTTGTTACTTTTGTGATCGTGTCCTATTGAGGATGAAAGAATGAGGCACGTGTACTGCACTAACATAAAAAAAGTTATCCGCTTCAAGCTGATTGCTCATTTGCTGCGCTTCCTTGATCAGTACCACTGCATTTTTTAGAACTTCTATACTTTCTTTTGCCCCTGGCCAGCACCTCAGTCAGAAAAGTGGTCCACCACTACCTGCAGCTCCTCTCCATATGAGGCTTACTTCTACAGGCTGCTGTCTGAATTAGAGCTGAACAATCCTCTCCCTCATCACAGTGTGATATTATTTTTTGAAAGTTCACGGGTCGTATAATAAATGTGTATGATTGCTCATTGGTCCTATCTTTGTGTAAATGCACTCTTTAAAGCAAATACATTTAAGTCGTAATTTCTCTGCGTTAATGCATGGGCTACGGACCACACAGCTCGGAAACAATGAGAACTGAGGGGCAGATCTACAAGACAGTGCCACAGCGTGGCACCGCAAGTCCTTTGGCTGCGCCACGCTGCGGCACTTTCAAAGCATGGGTATACGACATATTTACAATGATATGTCGCATTCCTGTGCTCTCCCCTGCGCTCTCGCACAAACAGCAGCCATGCGCCGGCGCAGGCACCCTTGTACCATGGTGCAAGGATGGCTGCGCCATGGGGAGATTGTTTTTGTACAGGAAGGGACACCTTCCTGCATAAAAACAATCACTACTGGCATTTTCCTCTTTCATCGCGTGCTGTAGAATGCAGCACGCATTGAAAGAGGAAGAAACGAGGAGAAATGAAAACATTTCTCCTCGTTGCGCCTTGCAATGCCACCCCTAGGGTGGCGTAGCATTCTAAAGCATTTCCAGGTTTACGACTCCTCATAAATCTGAAAATGTGTCAGGTTCCATCGGTATTGCGTGGGAACACCCACAGCAACACCCATGGAATGCCCCTTTCACGCAAAGTGTTGCGTGTAAAGGGGTTGTATTTACAAGGACAGGAAAAGTCACGCAAGGTGGCTTTTCCTGTCCTTGTAAATATGGGGCAGTGAAATAGGCCTCCGGTGCGTCACGAAAAGTGACGCACTTGTGGCGCAAGGGACTTGTAAATCTGCCCCCCAGTGCCATGCACTCCTTCAATTAAAGTTCTTTCTGCAGCTCATGTACTAAATGTGAGAAATTCAGAGTTAAGTGTACGTGCTTTAGACGGTATAATTGCATGGAAATTTATCTTTGACGTACTCCTTTGTTGGTGTGTATTTAAATTGGTTTTTTTCATTTTTATTTGGATTAGAAGCATAGTACAGCAAATGAAAATAGTGACATCAGAGGTTCAGTTATACCATATAGTCAAGGAGAACTAACAAAATTACAGCAGAGCATAAAGCAAAGCATATTATTGATCCAATCGGTCTGCAGATTCATTCTGACTCATCAGTCTGGTGCAGTATTTACCAGCATGACACAGGCAGGTGCAGAGTAAAAAACAGCTGTCTGGAGCAATGTTTCTTGCAATAGATAGTAGGATTGGCCAGTGTCCCAAAACATCCTTAGGGTACGACTTGAGATGTAATGTTTTGGTATTCACCTCAAACTGATCATTGCAATATGACATGACCAAAAGCCAACACTTTACCTTGGGGGACGTTCTACTCGCCCGAGACATTGCTATCTGACTTTTAGCTAACTAGAGGTATTTTAACACAATCCCTTGACTATATGCCCCCAGGTCCTGTAAATTAAATACCACTAGTGGGCCTGCAGCACTCATTGTGCCATCCACTTCTTTAGCCCTTTACACTGCAAAGGCTGTGTTTGCAGTTAACTGCCATTTTGACCTGGCAAGTTAACCTACTTGCTAGGCCCAAACCTTCCCTTTTATTACAAATACATGTCCTGGCAGTGAAAAACTGCTAAATTTAATATCACAACTTATGGTGAAGTTGGATTTTAAAATTCCAAGTCTGAAAATGGCACTTTTAGAAAGCTAAAGACACACAATTGATGCATGCCACTGGAGTCAAGCTATCCTGGCTGATGAGGGGTGAAACCCCGAAACCGGTCCTAGGATGCTTGTTTCCAGTCCAGGAAGGACCTGGCCAGGCAGTTCGGGTTGGACTGTTCCCATTGGGCGCAGGGTCAAGACTGATTTGCATATGGCTGGGTTCAAACTGGAATGGCATGGGGAGCAAAAAAACGATGGATTTAGGCCCAGATCTCTGTACTGGGGTGAATGTATGACACTGTTCTGCATTCTGTCCATCAATTGTTGTTTTTACTTTTAGAAAGTTGGCATTTTCTTACTTTAAACATTCTGTGCCTCTGAATACTCGTCTGGGTTGGGTGACAGCTAGGCTTTGTGCATTCCCTCTAGACAGTCACACAAAGGGAGCTAGGATGTGACATTTGCATCCTGATGGCCCATCATCACTGATGGGCCTTCTTGAGGTAGCTTGGGAAGGAGGTGCTGACACCTGCCCCTGAATAGAGCACTGTGCCTGTCCCCTTGCAAAGAGCTGCATACCCCCCTCAAGTGAGTCTGCAGCCAGGACAGGAAAGGCAGGGAACTTTGTGATCTTCAAATGCCTCTTTGAATTCTCCCCCATTTCAAAGGCACAACTGGGTATAAGTGCTGGCCACCTGATACCACCAAAGTAGAACTTTGCTGAAACCAAGGACATTATGCCTGGAAGAAGAGCTGCTGTGCTGTAGGAGTGACTGATACTCTGCTACCTGCTCTGCTGTGTTGGCCTGCTGCCTGCTGCGTCTTGCCTGGGAGTGAGAAGGACTGGACTTGCTCTCTATAATTTAAACCCAAGTTTCCTCAAGGGCTTGTTGGCTTGCCTCCTGTTCTCTGAAGTCTCAAGGTCACAAAAAGCTTCTTGCAACTATGCTAGTGCTGCTGCACTGTGCCATCTGGAGTCCTTTCCTTGCCTGAGGTGCCTTTTCCAGTCCTGGGCCTCAGAAGAGGGTTCTGCAGCTGTTTTCTGGAAAAATTGATGCAGTGCCCCCTTTGCGCCGATTGGAACCAATGCAGGGCCCTCCAACGCCATGTTGTTTCGATGCCGATGTTGGCCCTGACGGCGAGGTTCAACAACGTGTTGTATTCCGCTTTAGGTGTCCGTATATAGGTTTTCCTGAAACATGTCCTTATATAGGCACAATTCTCATTGCCCTTATATAGGCATAGAATCCCAGTCCTTATTTAGGCATTAGCCGTGCACTCCAAATACAGGCATGGTCACCGACATCCGTCCACCCTAACGTCACAACGAGTTCTTAGAAACCAGACCCTTAAGCTCTTGGGAGTTCCCCTAGCACAGGATTATTGATTTCTCCAAGAACTCATCTATCATGCATGAACCGCTATACCTTAAGGGTTCATTCCTGACGTCTTCCTCTGTCCGACTTCACGTCAATGCTAACATTCCAAGGCACCTACCAGGTATAAATATACCTTCCCTTGCCCAAGCAAGTTAGAGGAGACCTCGACTTCAGAGGAGCCCGTATCCCGGCCTGACGCACTGAGAAGACGCTGTCATTCCTGCTCGCAGAAGAATCCAGCTTCCAGTGTTCCGACTCCCTTCGCGGGGTGTTAGAATTCGAGTCCGGAAGGAGATTCCCACCTCTCATTCTCAAGGTATGGAGCTGACTAGAACCTGGAGGGACTCTTGGCATACTAGACTTAACATACTCTTAGTATACCATACTAGAGAATACTCCACCTACTTCTTACCTTTCCCTACACCTAGACTAGGTTAGGTACATTGGGGTAGAACTAGCTTAGAGACGCATCGTATGAGTACTCGCATTTTTAGCTCATGTTATTTATGTACGTGAATATATGCTAAAAGATAATGCTAGCGCAGTATTATTTATTTCTACTGCTTACGCTGTTCATTATATATCTTGCATACTGTCTTGTGATCATAACAGCTCATATCTCTTACATGGGAAACAAGACTGTTCAATAAAACCTTTTTATTGAAACGCCCGTCTATTCTTTCTGTGTAACTCTGAGGAAACTAAGCATGCACGATTAGCTGAGTGAAACTGTTATCTATTGTTTCCACGATTCTGAGAAGTGTTCCGATTCTAAAAGGGAAACAAAGTTGTCATGTTTATGCAGTTGCCAGAAACTACACCCTTCTTGTTTTCAAGGAGTTTCTAGTGGCCTCTGAGCTAGCTGGCACAAGGTAATTAAGTTTAATATACTCGATAGGGACATACCGACCTCAGTCCTATGTCAAACCTATAGGGTATATTATTCCAATGCGCAGAGCCTATTAGGGAAATAGGAACTACACTACATGGCGCCCAACCGTTCGGTAAAGCAGTAATTTAACGCTAGATACTGAGTAACTCAGTCGTGCTTTTCTCTCAGAGACCCCTACTCACATACTCCATAAGACATCTGGAGTGGGTAGGGTTAAATATCCGCAAAAGCTAAATAGGACAAAATACCCTATATATTAGCTGTTTGGTTTGTTCAACGTTGAAGGATACTGTGTTCCAAAATATTGTGCACCTTATCTTTTGTTTACTTGAAACTTGTTCTACATTTTTCAAAAAACAAATGTCCAATCATGGGGACGATAACACCGGGAACGGTGTAGCTGCGGCTCAACCAGTCGTAAAAGCTTTTAACTTTACCGGTTTAAATGAAACCGAGGAGGGTGTTATAGACATCGCTCCAAACTTAAGAAGAGCCATCACTCTAAAACTTATAAAACACGGCCTACCACCAAGAGGGGGTAGAGCAGTTTTCGTGATAGAGGCACACGAATCCTTTCAGACAGAGGTATTCTATTCATGGATAGTATTTCCTGAATCAAATTCAGTAACAAGACTGTTTCACTTCTACAAAGAAGATGAACCACCAGAGGAAAATATTCCTTTCGAGGATATTGAAATTCCACTAACATACCAAGAGCATCAGCTCTGGTTTAAAGGCGCCCTAAAACATCACAAAAACATTACCAGGCTCGGTCCACTAGGTAGACCAGGAGCAACATGGCCGATTCTAGCCGGCTACACACTTCATCCTGACATCGATGTAATGTCAGACGAGGAATTACTTACTCAACTACAAGAGTTAATAAAAATTTACAGACAATTAGTCCAATATGTCATGCGGACTTTCACAGTCCAACCACCATTGACCATTCCAAATCAAACCCCTCAACAGGGAAATACACTAAAAATTACACCACAGACTTTATACGCAGTCATGGGTAAAATGCCCACAAAACGTGAGCAAATTCCATTCTGGACAGCTCAAAAAATTACTCAAATCGAAGCAGTATTTCCTAATACTAGCCCTTATGAGAAACACAGAATCCTAAGAATCTGTTTACCAATGGGGATCACACCACAACTGGAAGATTGCACCACTTGGGGCGCAGTCTTTGCTGCCATCTATACTAAAACACATGGTGTTCTGTCAATTGCAGTAATACCAGATGTCCTGAAGCAAATTCAAAACGAATACGGGGCAGAGCCTGCTCTGAATTTAGGTATGAAAATACTGAAAAACTTCGACCAGGTCTCAACAATAATATTATCTAATATTAAAAGGGAGGCAGCATCAGTGGCGAACCGCCAACGCTTAAGGGAATTTGATGTAACAGAACATCAAACAGAACTACCCAGAATAATAGAACAATCTAATGCAGAATTAGGCAGAGATAGTTTGGGTGAAAAACCTTTGAAGCCAAAACTATCTGAAAGTCCTGAGAAGGACTCTATTAAACAAACTCCTACATCTTCTAAAAAGAAGTGGGAAACTAATAAACAAAATTCAAACGAGAAATGTTCTCAATCCCGAGGTAGGTCTCCTCAAAGGGAGCCCTCTGAAAGGAGGCATAACCTCAGGAATAGGGATAATTTAAGAAAGCCTGATAGGTATCAAGATACTGATACACGTTCCTCTTGTACCTTTCAGATATCGTCACAGACATCGGAAAGAAGAGGACTGTCAGAACATAGAGAAGAACGTGTGAAATCCAAAGACGACAAACACGTTCAGAAAAATAAATCAAAACCTCAATTCTCAAAAAAGAAGGTAGCAGGTCTGAAGATCAGACATGCCGAGAATACTGAGAACACAGCTCAAGAACGGAGAATGGGCTCAGACAATGCTGGACAGTGCAGCAGAAGTCACAATAGCTCACCAGAACCTGAAGGAACTTCTGGAGATAGTGGACTTGAATGAGTACATCACAGTAGAGACTGTAGACACCAGGGTTAGTACTCCACAAAAGTTATATGAAATAACACTCCAAATGGAGGGAGACATACCAGGAATGGTGAAAACACTCTTTTGGGAAAAACTTTCAAGGGGTTATGATATACTTCTAGCAGAAAAAGACTGGCCACTACAATTTGTCAGGGAGTGCCCACATGGCGAGGACATTATTATGCCTGCCTTCTCCAACCATATTCCAATTCCCCTTAAATTTACTTATGCCAGGAAATGGGCAGTTGCCCAGGCCCCAGCATTATACAAAAATCATGTAGGATGGGATGAGGACTCACCTCACCATAGAATACATCTCAAAAATGAACCTACTGCGCAAAGGCAGTACCCAATAAAGCAAGAAGCTAAAAAACAGGTCAGGGAGATCTTAGATCAACTTGAATACCAAGGGGTGATTGAAACATGCACCTCCTCAATGAACAATCCTTTGTTTCCTGTCTCCAAACCAGACAATACATATCGTCTAGTTTTGGATTACAGACACTTAAACACTATGTTCTAAAACATTTGCAGTGCAAAATGCACATAGTACAGCATTAATAAATAACATTGTGCGCAAAAAATATAAAACCACATTGGACATTTCAAATGGTTTCTTTTGTCAAAACATAGCACCTGAAAGCAGGTACTTAACAGCTTTCTCAATAATGGGGACCCAGCGTCAATTTTGTTGACTCCCACAAGGGTTCAAGAACAGCCCAGGGTTATTCTCAGCGAGAGTAACAGAGTTACTACAAATTTATGATAATGAGGCATTGTCATATGTCGATGACATCTATCTGACAGACGATGACCTAGATAGGCACTTGAACAGAGTGAGTACCATTATATTGGGCTTCGCCTCCGAGGGCTATAAATTCAACTTTAAAAAATCCAGAATTGCGCATCTCAATGTCCTTTTCCTATGATATGAGCTTTCAAGTGAAGGCAAGAGCCTGGCAGCTAACTTTATAGAAAAGTGTGCGCTGCTCCAACCTCCAAAAACACTGAAAAACTTACAATCCATCTTGGGTTTCCTAAATTTTGGAAGAACTTACATTCTAAATTACGCAGAGAGGGTTAAACCTCTCTACAAATTAATCAAACCTGATTTTTCAATCAAACATTGGACACAGGAACACACAGAAATCTTGCGTTCACTCCAAGCTAACATGTTAGCAACAAATCACTTACAAACACGCGTAAGTCAACGCAATTTAGTGATCCGAATAATTTCGGGTCAATGCGGATTCACCTACTTAACATTTAATGAGGGTGAAAAAGTACCAATAGCATACAAATCACATTTGTATACACAAGCAGAAATGCGCTTCACTTCAACAGAAAAAATACTGACAGCAGTTCAAACTGCAGTAGCAAAAGAAAGAGCTCTAGCCCAAGGGAAACGCATTATTGTCGTAACCCCAGTACCAGCCTTAGAGGCGGTTACTAAAGCGAGCATTCCGAATGCAAAAGCTTTACATCCTAGATGGATACAATGTGTTAATTCTCTTGCTGCAACAGATGTTGAATATGTTTTTGATCCTGATCTAAAAACACAAGCGTTCCTGCAATATGAACATGAATGTCCGCTGCCCACTGAAATTCTGCCTCTAGATCAGTACGAATTTATAATTTACGCTGACGGATCCGCACAACCCGCTACAGGGAGTAAGCAAGCTTACAGTGCAGCGTGCGCAATCGTTAAAGGTCGCATGCAAGATGGTAACTTCAGACCAATGGTCACTAAAACTCAGGGGCATATTAGCAAGAACCTCGTTAAAATTATCGCCGTTTTAGCGGCAGGAAACTACCGCTAAAACAGCGATGATGGGCTTGCTAATATGCGTTATAGAATTCAATAGAAGCCCAGGTTAGATGTCCTGCACATCTAACCTGGGCTTCTATTGAATTCTATAACGCATATTAGCAAGCCCATCATCGCTGTTTTAGCGGCAGTTTCCTGCCGCTAAAACGGCGATAATTTTAACGAGGTTCTTGCTAATATGCCCCTGAGTCTCTAGGAGATTGTACAGCTCAGCGAGCTGAACTACAAGCATTCAAACTGGCACTTGAAAATACAGATCGCGAATTCCCCACACTCATAGTGTGCGATTCTTTTACTGTGTTCAGTCGTATAATGAATATATACAAAATTGGCTTGAAAATGGGTTCAAAGATGCAAAAGGCGGCACAACAAAGCATAAAACGCTTTGGGAACAAGTAGTTCCATTAAAATACGAACTACCAATGGCTCACGTGATACACACGCTGAGTCATCAACGTGATGGCGTTCACGTTGCAGGGAATTCATTGGCTGATGAAGCCGCAAAGGGGGCTGTTCAGACGGCTTCCGTAGCTGCGATCACTCATTCGAAAACGAGAATAGACAGTGAGATATTGTTGGCTGTCAATGCTTCAAGCAAAGGCAGTGGTGCAGCGTTACCAAAGAAATTTCCACTCAAGTACTCTTATGTAATTGATGCGAACAACGTTCCTTTTGCTCGAATCCTTGGAGTGGGGGATAGGGAAATTCCAAACATGGAACGTAGATTAGGACTAATCCTAGCAGCACATGAGGGGATAGCCTCTGCCCATGCAGGTGTTTCTGCAACAGTATCGTTACTAAAACAAAGACATTGGTGGCCTGGCATTAGGAAACAACCAAGAACTATGTTTTGGAATGTGAAATATGCCAACAGATGAAAGTCTCCACAGTGAAACGTCCTGCGCAGACATCCTTGTTGATTTCAGAAAAACCATTAGTTTGTGTTTACCTGGACCACTGCGGTCCCTTGCAAAGGGACGGTAACTATAAATATATAATGGTCGCAGTGGATTCCTGCTCAAGGTTCCTATGGATATGGCCTCAGCGCTCGGCTGACGCTCGAACCGTTATAAAAGATTTGTGAGTCTTTATCGGCACATACGCAATTGGCACACTACATTCTGACCAGGGCCCTGCGTTTAGCTCTCAGGCTTACAAAGAAGCCATGGCCAGTTTGGGCGTTGCATTGCGGTACTCCTCTCCATTTCATCCTGAGGGAAATTCTGTTGTGGAAAGGAAAAACCGGGACATAAAGCAGTCTATAACAGCTAGAGTATTAGGTTCGGGTGATGGGTGGGTCAAACATCTTTATGGGGTCCAACGCTCATTAAATAATTTACCAAGAAGTTCTCTAGGGGGGGTCACTCCATATGAGGTCCTATTTGGGACAAGAATGTGGGTTCCTGATCTCGAATGAAAAGGCACAGTGGTGGAAAATAAACCCTTTGATATCAAAGATCGTTTGGCTGTTTTACAGGATCTAAATGAACTAAGATCGAAACAAAGCATCGTATTCCTGAAGCCAACCACCACTGGGGAAAAACCGGCAGTCCCAAAAGTTGGGGATCTAGTCAGAGAGAAGATTGCGGACAAGAAGGAATTTGGACCTTCTTACAGACAACCAGTACCTGTCCTAGCCATTCACGGAACAAGAACAGTACTTCTGCCGCCCCTTGTTGGAAATAAGGAGAAAAGATTTGTGTCAATCGACCTCATCAAACCACAGTATGTGGCCAATACTAAATAGTAGGCCTCGTGGACTCCGACCTAGTAGCAGACATACTCCTCTCGCTACTATCCAAGAGGTTCAGACTGAAAGACTGATAACCATCGAGAATTCAGCAGTAACAGATGAAGGACTAAGCAACAATGCTATGGAACTCATCCCTCTTGAAACTCAAGTAACAGTTCGTCCAAATACACCTGTCTACACCAACGTAACAAGTGATCAACTGGTTCCACCGATTTCAACAAATCCTGATGCAATTCCAACAATTGACCGAACTGCTTCTGGCTACTTCATTAAATTTGATACGTTTTCTGAGGATCCGAGTGAACCTGAAACGACGCCAGCATCAAAAACTTTCAAACAGCAAGTACAAGACTTTTTTCATCTTCTGAAAAAGACTTATCTGGTTTCACCATGGATTGAACAATGGATTATTTCTGGAATATTTTTGTTTCTGCTTTGGCTAGCTTTGGTTATGACTATCAGCGTGCTTATAAATGGCAGATACATCCGTTTGGACATTGAAAGTAAAAATGTGAACTTACTTTTGAAACCACACAAATCATCCCATCGTGAAGCAAGAGACTTGCCAGCAGTGAACATCACAGCCGTTCCTATACAGGATGGTATAGTGTGGGACAACACCGATTTCGATATCTTTGGCCCTACAGAACTTTTGAACATTCCACATTTATTTAAAATTTCACTAAGTGATTTTATTTCGTCCAGTACCTATTCTGATGATTGGGACTTTGAGACTGTAAATGATATGATGTCTGACCTAGAAAGGTCTGCTGCATTCTCTATCGATTAATATTTAGAGGGTTCATCAGACTATGAACAGCTATATTGTTATAACCACTATGGTCATCATTTCTTGCATAAATCTGCAACACCTAGAAATGTGTTTATGTTTAACCAATGGGAGCATTGTCCTACACCACCAAAAGGTAGTTCAAAAACGTTTGCTAAAAGGTTTCCCTATTTTTCAGGGTACAATACATCTGATCCAGAAACATTTTACTATAAAAATGTAAACGAAACAGGACAGAAAATGATGTTAACTAATACAAAACAGATTTACCCTGCAGCATTTATTACCCAATTGTCTAGACATGGATTTGAATTTTGGAAAGACACAATAGACACAAAATCTGTCTGAGGTTCTAAAGATTGGCAAGTACAGGGGATAGACGCGTTGTTTAGAGCAAGTATCATCCCTCAGCAAATAATGTTTTTGAATGACACTGTGCAACAAACGTCTTGCCTTGGTTTAGCCAAGATCAAACACATGAAAACACCTTCTGTACCAACACCTGCAAGTAATAACACTACACAGGTAGCGGTTACAGTTGACACAATACTACAAACCAACAAAACAGATCCTGATTGGAAAAACTGGTTACTCTGGCCTACAGACACAAACATCTGTCAAGAAAGATTCCTGAATAAAACACAGGGCTTTACTATCCATAGGCCAGACCCACGATACGTTCAAAGACAACATCCGGGGGTAGTACCAACATACAGTGTAGGTAAATTGTGCCTCGACTGGCTACAAAAATCTACACATGAGGATGTGAAACAACACTTATCTTTACTTAAAGAAGACGCAGACCTTAAGGAATTCTTGCTAGGACCAAGAAAACCGCGTCAAAAACATTTCATATATGCCGGCATCTATGCTGCTTATAATGAAGTATGGAAGGTTTCACAGGCAGAGGCCGCAGAACGAATACGTGAACTTGATCGTATTAACTTAGAGAAATCTCTCACTGTGGTCGACAATGGGTTAACAACTTTGTCATCCAGAATTTATTCATTGGACAACATTGTATCCTCTGCTATTGACATACTGGAACAAGATTTAGCCATGTTACAACAAGGCCAATCTCAGTTACGTTCTATTATGTTATTAAGCTAGACGCTGCAATCTTTGCGTGCGGGCTATGTGCCTTGACGTTTTATCAACACGTCGGCTCTGTTTGCAGAATACAATCTGACTGATAAACAGATTGAACTGGCACAAAGGGGAGCAAAGTATACAGGGCTGAGCATTGAAAAACTGGAAAAATTACCATTCACAGTGGCAGAAAAACCAGCTACAGAATGGCTTATTCATGGCAAAATCACTCTGCCTGTCACTACTTTTCAGTTTCAGTATTGCCTCAAACAAATGCAAGCAGGCAAATATGAAAGGTTGGGTAAAGAAAACATTAAGATATACTGGGATTTACCTTACGAATACAGATGTTGGAGTGGGGATCGTGAAGTGTTTCTTAGCGGTATACACTGTGAAAATGCACTAGGCGGTTCACTCATATGTCAGGACATTTCTTTACACGGGGCTTGTAATGGTTCTGTAGCAAATTTGTCCTGCCACCAGCAGGGTACACCAGCTACTGTGATTAATCCAACGTTTGGCCAACTTTCTAACAGGAGTTACCTTATGTTGAATGATCAGAGTTGCTGTGGCATGTTGCCAGGCATCCCATATCTGGTAACGGTCGACTCCACGGTCACTTGCTGTATGCAAGTATTGTTCCCCCTAATAGACACAGTCAGGTAGTCGTCTTTATGGCCTTCATTGAATGTTTCTTTTATACCTTTTGATACTTTAAGCAGAATGAAAGCCATGCTTTTGCAACAGACCGTATTTGAACCAGAAAACACTCCCCTTAGACCTATATTTCTTTTACAAAAGATTGAATCTAGTATGGGTATAAAAATATGCCAAACATCAAATATTTATAACATTACAACAACATCATTATTTTTTGAGGTCATATTTATTATTATCATTGACTTCTTTTTTCCTTTTTTACCAATGCATTAAATGTCATTTTTATAAATAGGTACAAAACTTTTTTTTGTGTAAAAAATGTATATACATATAAACAATCGTGCAAAATAAAATACAATTTTATTGATCCCCAAAATAACAAATCTTCTTACAACTCATACATTCCTCACAGTCGTTCACATTCATACAAGACACTTATGCACATCTGGATTAGAAGGGAAACATAAGATGTGAATCATTTCCACCAAGATGAAAAAACAAATAGGTCTGGACACACGAGGTCGACGCGCGTTTCGGTGGGTTAACACTAGACGTGAACCACCTTCTTCAGGACCTTGTCCAAATCGGGCACAGTATCACACAGGCAAATACACAAGGGGAACAGGTTTCCTATATTGAAATTCCAATATCCAGGACTGGAACGACAGAGTCTTTTATCGAGGGTGGTGGCCACTATGCCTAATTTTTGAGTGTTAGAATGTACGTGTGACCTTCCACGTATCTTGTATAGGTGATAGCAGGACCATGGCAGAGATAAAATCGCGAATATTCATCTGTGCTTCATAATCTACAATGAAGGCCGTCTCGGGAGCACGACGATCGATCCTGATTTCTTTCTAGTCCTTCGTTTATTTTCCGAGCTGAGAGGAGCAATACACTTCACAGCTCATGTCGCAAAAGAAGTGCAATAGAGCGTGCCTTTGACCTCGGCCAAAGAAATCTATGATTTACAAATTGCAAGGACTTCGGCTGAGATACGGGCTTTAATTCATACAAACTGCCCTATACATTTAGCAGAAATGATGGGACGTATCTTTAACATGTCTGATACGAGTGGTATTGTGCATGTATTTAAGACCATCTGTTCGGGACTGTTAGCACCCTTCCAGGCAGTCCTCGGAATCATCCCAAACTTCGCACATTCGGTGTTTGGTGGTGTGCCATTAATTCTAGCACTTGTTGCAGGAATCCTATTTCTATTCCTACTATTACGCTATGGCAAGCCTATCCGCCGACATCACTCCGAGCGATGTGGAGAAAGCTCTCCTAGAACGGAAGTGCCGTAAGCGCATAGTGCAACTTTTGGGCATACCTCGTCTACGGGAACTTAATACAACATGGTTTCTATCATTCAGACCAATCTGGCAAGATTGCATCTTACCTGTTCTAGGCTGCCTGCTTTGCGGTGAAGAATGCGTGCTAGACACCTGTCTAACACTCCCATCAGTCATGCCAACAGATATCGATACTCTGCTGGACCCGGTAACGGCCCATGCTCTGTGTTGTCCCCAGAGGCTTCCAATCCTGATGACGGCATTCATTGAGATCTCACAGACGCTTCCTGCTGCTGCTGAGGTACGAGATGGATCAACAGGCACACAGGTAACAACGGACGCGAACATTGCTGCGGCATCCTATGCTGAAGGCGATGCTTCTTATCTCTGTGCGATTAACCTTCTGAACGAGGTGTTCCAAATGTCACCAACTTCGGTAGACGATATTTTGTCTACAGAAATACATGATTTCATGTTTACACCAGACCCATACACTGACTTTGATTCAGCTCACAGTGTACCAGGGACGCAATGAATTTGGCCTTCATATTTTCAAAACTTGGAACTCTTCCTAAAATTGAACTTTTTATTTTTTTATTTTTTGAAAATACATGGCAAAACAATCTGCTTTCAGTAGAACTATTCTTATAAAACGGACTTCTTTGAATACTTCCAGGGACACATTGTCACCTTATCTGTCAAAAATGTCATTTAATACCATGATATGCAATGGCTTTGCTTTTTGAAAACTTGTCAACCATTTCAACATATGTATATATTTCTGTTTATTCATTCATGTTGCATTTATTTCCAATATATGCTTAGAATGAAAAAATGCTTTAAAATGTACAGTACCTATTGCATTCAACAGTTTATTTTAAACTTCTTTTAATATGCTTTTAGAAATGTTTTTAGCAACATGTGGTACTCAGTTTAATGTTTAGCATTTAATGTTTAGCATTTAGTATTATCGTTCATTCTAAAGAGGAGTGGGTGTTGTATTCCGCTTTAGGTGTCCGTATATAGGTTTTCCTGAAACATGTCCTTTTTTTCGCATTGCCCTTATATAGGCATAGAATCCCAGTCCTTATTTAGGCATTAGCCGTGCACTCCAAATACAGGCATGGTCACCGACATCCGTCCACCCTAACGTCACAACGAGTTCTTAGAAACCAGACCCTTAAGCTCTTGGGAGTTCCCCTAGCACAGGATTATTGATTTCTCCAAGAACTCATCTATCATGCATGAACCACTATACCTTAAGGGTTCATTCCTGACGTCTTCCTCTGTCCGACTTCACGTCAATGCTAACATTCCAAGGCACCTACCAGGTATAAATATACCTTCCCTTGCCCAAGCAAGTTAGAGGAGACCTCGACTTCAGAGGAGCCCGTATCCCGGCCTGACGCACTGAGAAGACGCTGTCATTCCTGCTTGCAGAAGAATCCAGCTTCCAGTGTTCCGACTCCATTCGCGGGGTGTTAGAGTTCAAGTCCGGAAGGAGATTCCCACTTCTCTCAATCTCAAGGTATGGAGCTGACTAGAACCTAGAGGGACTCTTGGCATACTAGACTTAACATACTCTTAGTATACCATACTAGAGAATACTCCACCTACTTCTTACCTTTCCCTACACCTAGACTAGGTTAGGTACATTGGGGTAGAACTAGCTTAGAGACGCATCGTATGAGTACTCGCATTTTTAGCTCATGTTATTTATGTACGTGAATATATGCTAAAAGATAATGCTAGCGCAGTATTATTTATTTCTACTGCTTACGCTGTACATTATATATCTTGCCTACTGTCTTGTGATCATAACAGCTCATATCTCTTACACGAGAAACAAGACTGTTCAATAAAACCTTTTTATTGAAACGCCCGTCTATTCTTTCTGTGTAACTCTGAGGAAACTAAGCATGCACGATTAGCTGAGTGAAACTGTTATCTATTGTTTCCACGATTCTGAGAAGTGTTCCGATTCGAAAAGGGAAACAAAGTTGTCATGTTTATGCGGTTGCCAGAAACTACTCCCTGCTTGTTTTCAAGGAGTTTCTAGTGGCCTCTGAGCTAGCTGGCACAAAGTAATTAAGTTTAATGTACTCGATAGGGGCATACCGACCTCAGTCCTATGTCAAACCTATAGGGTATATTATTCCAATGCGCAGAGCCTATTAGGGAAATAGGAACTACACTACAAACGATGCAGGGCTTATCTGACAATGACGCTGCAAGGCTCGACTTCAATGCAGTGCCGATCCTTTGAAATTGACTGTGAGGCTCGACTCCGACGCATCAACCTGCCTGTGTGAGGCGGAACAAGTGCCATGACTCTTTGACGTCGATGCTTGCTCCATACAAAGCTACTTTTTCAGCGGGCCCTGTGTGGGTCCTGTAGCTGGCCTGTCCTCCATCGCACTCGGCATGAACTTTGGATTTAATCCCCGGTCTAGCGTGACCTCAAGTAACCTATTAGCGCTATTGACTTCTAAGCAGTGTTTTTGGGTTTAATCGTTACAAATTCATATCTCGACTTCTACTGATTGGAAGTTTGTCATTTTGGTCTTGTGTTACTCAGATAAATATTCTCGATCTGTCTAAACAAGTGTGGAGTCTTTTAGTGATGTTTTCTCTGTGTTACTGTGTTAGAAGGTGGTTCTGACACTATGGGCCGCCCGGATTTTTCGCTTTTTGAGCACCTAATTGTTGAGCTTTTACTGTGGGGGAGCCTCATAAGTTGGGACTCACCCACAGTGAACTCACAATGAAATAGACTGCATGGGGATTTTACTGCTGTTCCCCTGGCTTGACTAGGCCGCTGTGCAGCCGCAGGGGTAAGGTGCACCGGGCTAGTTACGTGCAGACACATGTGTACATGCGTGTGCACACGTGTGCGGGCTGCGCAAAGGAGATTCCTGGCGTGCGCAGCCCCAGAGCAGATACAAAGTGAATGGTGTGGCAGGACTTATGCAGAATTGGGTGGTGATATGGAATAGGCTTTATACACTGGGAAGAAACATGCCAAGGAAAGTCAGTGTGTTTTACTGTGTTTTTCACTTCATTATTCCCCTATGGGGAAGTGGAGCCCATGGGCTAGTGTCACTTTCCTAAGGCCTACAAATTCCAGACATGCACTAAAGTCCACTGTAACGGGTGTGAGGAGAAGTATTCTGCAGAGTCCAAAGTCATGTTTGTACTGCTTTTGGGTCATCCAGAAATGTCATATTTCTCTGAGTCAGCTCATAACCAGGGCCTGGCTGGGGTCTGGCCCTGGCAGGTTAGATTAATGACCTTTCTTCCCAGAGCGAAGACCTTCCCTCCAAGGAGAGAAGATGGGTGGAGCTACAGGCTAATACATCAGCAGCTGTCACTGGTTGCCAGGCACCAAGCTGCACCAGGGTGAAGGCAGCACTGGGGGGAAGGGGCTCTCAGAGTCCATGTGGCAGGAGACCCTGGACGACGCCATTTTGAACAAACCCAGAGGCCTGTGCAGGAAGGAGGGAGCAGGGGCAGAGAAGTGATGTGTCGCTGTGTGATAGGGCAAACAGAGACTTCCTGCCAGCCCCCTCCCCAACTGCTTACAAGAACTTGCACAGGAAGAGGAGCTCTCTCTGGGGTGTGGTCTGCAGAGGCAAAAGGTGCTGGAGCCTGGCGCAATGGGCAGTTGGAAGGAGGAACTCCCTGACTGTTCCAGGATCCTGAACAGCGCCAGGAGAAGGGTCCACGACCAGTGCGCAGAAGCAGGGGCCTCTGCGCAGGGAGAAGAGAGGCCTAGGAGGAGAGCCAGGCGAAAGGCTGGTGCAGGGAGCCAGTGAAGACAGCTTCCTGCTGAATCCCCCCTCTCAGAGACCCAAAGGGTGAAAGAGAGTGCTCCCTGTGGCTGGGGAGCGCCACCAGGAGCAAGAAGAGGCCAAGATCGTGAAGATCGGACCCCTGTGGGGCTGATATATGCCCCCCAGAAGGTAGGCAACCTTTGACCCCTGAGGATCGACGACAAAGTGCGTGGGGCTCCGCCGCCTTCCCAGAAGTGCCACCGGGGTGGGTCAGGTCCCGGGGGCTGCCCCCCCACAAAGAAAAGTCGGGGAGCGCCATCGCGCTCCCCGTGAAAAATGCCCTCCTCGGGGTGCCAGGAGACCACCCTGGCCCCTGCCGAAACTGGAGGCAGGGGAGCGCCGTCGCACCCCCCTGGGAAAGGGAGGAGGGGCCCGGGATCCCAACTCTGGGCCCCGTGTGAGAAGAGGAGGCGGGGGAGCACCGTCGCTCCCCCCCACAAAAATGTGCGCAAGGGGCCCGGGACCCCATCCCCAGGCCCTGAAGAAGAAGAGGAGCTGGGGGTGGGGAGCGCCATTGTGACCCCATGGAGAGGTCTCGAGGGGCCTGGGACCCCATCCCCAGGCCACGAAGCACAGTCGGGGAGCGCCGTCGCGCTCCCCTTGAAAATGCCACCAAGCGGGGCGCCAGGAGCCCACCCTGGCCCCTGCCGACGCTGGATGGGGGGGAGCGCTGTCACGCCCCCCCGAAGATGTTCGGGGGCCCGGGATCCCATCCCTGGGCCCCGAGTGCTGGCAGGCAGGTGGGGAGTGCCGTTGACCTCCCCCGGAAAGCCGGAGGAGCTGGCGAAGGTCTGCGCGTCTGCCCTCCCGAGCAGGCAGACCAGAAGAGGCGTGCCAGCTCCCACAGCAGCACGAAAGGGTGCTGGCCAGGCGGGGAGCCAGCGGGGGCAGCCAGGGGTGGGCTCCCTGGGCTGCCCTCCACCGAGAAGGCATGCGGGGGTCCCGGGTGGGACCGGGACCCCGGAAGAACAAAGAGTGTGGTGCAAAGGGCCCGGGTGGGACTGGGCCCCCGAAAAGTGGCATAGGCAGCCGTGGGTGGGCTCCCCGAGCCGTTTCACTCACCTGGGGGTCCGGGTGGGACCGGACCCTCCAACAGAAAGCCAAAGCGGCCGGAGGCCCACATCGCGGCTCTCCCCGGAGCAGCGGGAGAGCCACTGCTCTGATATGCACAAGCGCCCATAATGCCTTGCAGGCCTGGACTGGCCTGCAAGGGAAAAACTGCGTTTTTTTCTGATTGTGGTGGCCCCAGGAGGACCGGGTCACCACCCAGTGAGTGCAGAGGTGCAGGGGGAGCTGCTGGAGAAGCTTAGTCTCCCCCAGCCCGAAGAGGAAAGTCCCCCCCTAAGTTTCTAGGGGACCTAAAAGAAAAACCCCTCAAGGGCCCCTGGGCTGGAACTTTCGTTCTACATCTGGGGGTGTACTGAGAAGTGCCTCAAGGAGCGAAAGGCTGAGCTGGGGATGTCTGGAGAAGGGCATCCCCTGGAGGTGAAGAGGTGTAATTGCACCAGAAATGCATTTATTAACGTTATTTCTTTTAGAGGGACTGAAGGTCACATGTGTAATGTGAAGTACCTGTGTAAGGTGATGTCATAAGCAAAGTGGGGTTATGTTGCCAGACATTCCTGCTAGAGTGTCTGGCTGTATATGCGTAATCCTGTGATTTCATCTGTGATGCCTTTAGGGGCTGTAATTGCAATGCATTCTAATGATCCACAAATGTGATGAGTACTGTCATTCTAAAGTGATGCTTTAACATGTATTCTTGCTGCTGCACTTAGGTGAAGAACCCAGACTGCTAGCCCTTAAGATGTAGAGGTGTATACTTCATGGTCAATAGGAAATGCTCAGTCAGGGCTATGTGTCACCAAGGCAGGGTTACCTATTTTAAATGCGTGTTGAGATAATGGGGTGGGTCGCCACTGGGATGGTGCCAGTGCGCAGGGACCTCGCTCCAGGTTATGTTGAACTAACTGCATTGGGGGCAAGATGATGTTCATATACGGGAGTGGTGGTACTAGAACCCCCCCCCGCAGGAGGGGTGGAGATGTTATGCAATGTCACAAAGTAATTCCAACAGCTTATGTATATTTGTAAATTGGTGCATAGTATTGAGTAGTGTGTGTGTTTAATAAATGTACTCTTACTTTTATAAAGCAAAGTACAGACTGGACAATTAATTATTGAGTGTTATTGCTGCGCACCTGTAATGGCGATTACTAGCCCACACCACCTCCCTTGAGTAAGCCTCAGACTGCTCTGCAACGCTACCCTCTGAGAGTCAGGCGCTACAATTGGGTGTTTGGTTCCCAGTGAAGGACAAATGTAGTCATGTTATTTGTGCAGGCCTCACAAATACTGCCTCGTTTTCCAACATACTGTAATTAAAGTATTGCACAAATACTTTACACATTGCCTCTTAAGTTAAGCCTGACTGCTCTTTGCCATGCTACCAGAGGGTGAGCACGGGTGAACTTAGGTTGTGCATCTGACTTACCCCGACTAAAATTGTGGTTCCTGCTTGGACAGGGTGTCTACTCTAGCCAACCAGAAACGTCAATTTCTAATAGTCTTCATATCTGAATAGAAAAAGGAGATAGATTTGCTCATGTTGGTCCTTTGTATATACTTAGTGAGACTCACAAATTCTTTAGGAGGACTGGGGAAGTGCAGAAAGACTTTTTTGCCAAAGAGCGTAGCAATTGATAACATAGGATGGCCACTGTAATGTTGCCATCCTTTTGTTTATAATCTGACAGGGATATAAATGAACAACCCGGGACTATGTCGCCCAACATCCTCACCCCCATCCCCTATAGTATTCTCTCTGCTTCACTTTCTTCAGTCAGGGGAAGTAGCAGATTATGATAAACTGGTAGTAATGGAGAATATGTCAAATCATAGTGCTCTTAGTGTGCTAGTTCCCACCAGTCTGTGCCTGTTGTGTCAACCAAATCTGCATCGTCTCTCAGAGACATCGGTTTACGGCACATGGTAGCCATCAGCAGAGTGAGACATGACAAGGCATGTTCTATGTGAACATGCATGGGTGGTAACAGCAGAGTAGGCCATTATTGAACATAGTGTACAATAGAAGGGTGGCTGGGTTGACTTCTAAGCAAAGTCGTATTTATAAGTTACAACGATCAATTTCGGAATGCTGAAAGGAAAAGAAAACAGCCATCAAACGTTTCCAAAGGGGAGACAAAGCCCCCAAAAGACAAAGAAAGGTTATTTTGAGCAAATGTCCACAAGTGATGTTGTAGATATGCCATTCACTTTATTTTCAATCTTGCAACACATCCAAGGCAATTCCGTAGCTAGTCTTATTCTCAGTCTTGGAATGCATCCAAAAGTGATACTGTAGCCAGCCAACATGTGTTTCGTCTGTGATGTATGGGAGGCTGGCAAAGGCGGGAATATGGTTGTACTGGATAAAGATACATACGATGATGAGATTCTTGGACAACTGAAAAATGTACTATGTTATCAAAAATTGAGACATAACCCTGTTTGAAACAATGGCTAGGGCTAGGCTTATTGAAGGATGATGAATATTTCTACTTGTTGGTAGACAAGCCGATGTTCCCTTGTATGCACACTTCGCCAAAGATACATAAGAGCCTCCTCTCTCCCCTCGGAAGACCCATAATATCAGAGATTGGGGGCCCCACTGAAAGATTATCAGAATCTGTGGTTATTTTTTTAAGACCGTTTGTGACTAATCTTCCATCTCACATCAGAGATACTAAACACATATTGAATATTCCGAATGATGTTGTTTGGGACTCTAGTATGATGTTGGTGACTATGGATGTTGTCTCATTGTATACGAACATATCATACCAATTTGGTATAACAGCTTTAAGATATTTTCTCTATAAAAGACCTATTGAGAACATGGAGCACACAGAGATGCCAATCACTATGTCTGAGATGATACTTGAACATAATGCTTTTTTGTTCAATGGGGAATGGTACAGACAAATATGCGGGACTGCGAAGGGTTCCAGATTTGCACTGTCTTGTTTCTGCCTTTTTATGGGATGGTTTGAGGCAGTGCATATCTGGGGCCCATCGGGTGCCAGATGGCATGACACCATTTTTTACTTTGGATGATACACAGATGACTGTCTCATGATTTGGACTGATAGGCAAAACTACAGGAGTTTTTTACATTCATGAATAAACATTATATACAACATGTCTTTTACATGCACATAGTCCTGAGAAAATTGTGTTCTTAGATGTTGAGCTGTATATCTGTCAGAGGAGAATTAATAGTCGGATGTATAGGAAAACAAACTGTAGTAATGTAGTCCACGCTGGTAGATGAAGTTTAAGTAGGTTTATTGAAGTAGATGATAATGTAGCATAGATCCTGTACAGCAGGTAGTTAAAGTCTGTAGAGCAGGTAGTTAAGTTCAGTAGATCAGCCCCACCAGGAGCAGCCTGCTAGCTGCTCATCCCTTCCACCAACTGTCACCACTCATACCAGTCACTCAAGCATTCCACTCATGGCTCACACACCAACATTCCACACAGAACACTCACACTGGCTGAGCAGCTAGGAACAAGATAACATAGAACATAATAACACAACATGAAGATACTACACAAACTCCTGTAACTCTCTACTGCATGCAAGTAGTTCACATTCGAAAAGCCAGGTTGACTCAATACCGCTTGGGGAGATGATAAAAGCAAGGAGAAATTGCAGTGATGATACTGAATTTTTGCATAATATAACAGATATAGAAAAGAGGTTTTTGAGACGAGGATACAATAAGGATGTTAGCCTGAGAGCTAAAGCTAGATCTCAAAGATTACAATAGAATGATACTCTCAAGGATAAAACAAAAATGCTAAAACACTGATTAGATTAGTCACAGGCTACCACTCAGGTTCACAGAAAGTGTACAATATACTCAGACGACATTGGCCCCTAGTTACATCTGATTTGACAGAACAACAATTTATAACAGACCTCTCAAGCATTACTTATCGCAAAGGAAAGACAATACATAATATAGTGAGCCCCATTTATCCTAAGAGACAGGTAACAAGGGAGACATGGCAACACAGACTGAATAAGGGCTCATATAGATGTGGTAATTGTAACATGTGTAGGATGTCTGTAAATGGAATAAAGGAATTTGAATATAATCATTCATGAAAGATTACCATCTGTACACATATAGACGGTATGACAAAATATATTGTTTATGTCATAATTTGCAAATGTGGAAAAATGTATGTGGGTAGTACCATCAGACCACTTAGGGAACAAATTGCAGAACACTTCAGAGCTTTAACGAATATGGATGATAGGTACCCCATTGCAATCCACGCAAGAGAATGTAAGGCTCAGGATATGCATTTGTGGTTTAACTTTCATGGGATTGAATATGTACGAATTGATGTGAGGGGCAGAAATCTGGAGCTTAGATTAAGACAAAGTGAAGCTTGATGGGTTATGAAATTACATGGAGTGAACAAGGACTTAAATAAAGATCATGAGTTGCAATACGTTTTGGGCACCTGATTTGCATGCAGGGCATGCAGTGAACATGCTGTTACTGTCCTTTTACTGCTTCTCCCTAATGGGCCTCAATGTCTCCTATCCTTTTCCCTTCTGAAGAACCTTTGCTCTATTAAGATCATTAAAATGAAGTAATATGATATAGCTTTTACATCCTACTGGGTGTTAGTATTGGGTAGTGTACTGTCTTGAACATGTCAGACCTGAATTAGCTTGTGAATCTATATTGCCCACTCACAATTTGAGAGATAAATAGAGATAGGACACAATGTTTATACCCAGAAAATGTTTCTAAAAAGTGCTGAACTGTACACCTAAGGGTTTAGTTTTATTTACCTAATAATGAAAGGCTATTATATGAATTTATATTGCCCACTTATTATTTGAGTGATAAATAGACACAATGTTTATACCCAGAAAATGATTTTAAAATAGTGCTGGACTGTACACCTATGGGTCTAGTCCTTTGACTCTGATAGTGTTTACGCATAGGATAGGGCACCAATCGAAATAAACAAGCTGACATCACATGCTGTGGGGACTATGTAATTCGGAAGTCAGATGTGGTATTGATGTGGTACTGATATGGCATTTTGGTACATGTGATGTATATTTTCGCAAAAAGCACTTTAGTATTGTTAGTTATTAAATATTGGGTGATGAGTTATAGACTTCTTTTTTTAAAAAACGTTCTCCGGTTTTTGTGGAATATTTATGACGATATATAACTAGACTAAGATGGCACTGGTCTAGGAAGGTGACACAAATATAATCTGTTTACTCCATTAATGTGGTTATGTGACTTTCATTGTATAAATTGACATTTCAAGATGGTACGGATGTGGTATGCCATGACAAACAAGGACTACTCTCCTTGGAGCATTACGGAGATACTGATAAAATGGCTTGGAATCCATGATCGCTATTGTGGATATGGTCACAATTGTAATGTGATGGTACACAATATGTGTAGAAATGGATGGATGCTTATAATTTTAACTGTGCATGAGTGTAACATGATTTGTGATGTGTTATGAGTTGGACGTTAAGGGGTATTTTAAACCGGGATATGTTGTGATGTGCTATGAGGGGACGAAATACTATTAATGTTTGTACGTACGCACATGTTGGCATGAGGCGTGAGATACTAATGGTATTATTTTATTACAGATATTATATAGTCCAATTAAAATACTAGATTGATGGATGTGGCGGCCATGGATGCTACGTATAGGTATAGTAACAGTTTATCATTTTTAAAGGCGGGGCTCTGAATAATGTGTTTACATTATAATGTACAGATTTTCTGTCTAGGAGATATAGGGATATTTTGTCCCATTTATATTTGCGGCAACCACAGTTTATAAGAAGTATTGGACTTGGTGAGTAGGATGAGACTTATGGAGAGGTGGTAACTAACTATTTCTTGGCTATAGCTTTTTCTCATGATAATGGAGAATGTGGACTGGCATGTCTTAATACATAAGTTTGGATATTGAGCCTGACATACTTTTCTTGCCCTCCCTTACTTACGTATATAAATCTTTTCTTTCTTCTGTGACTTGATATGCCGGACTAAAAGGCCACACGTAAGGGTGAACTCTGTTTATTTTTTAATAAAACAGAGTGCAACATGGGACATAAACTCACAGCTCTCTCATTATTTTCCTTGGATCTCACAAAAACGCTTGTCACTTTTTCACTCTCTTGTGTTTAACTTTCTGTTTCACAGTACTAATTGAGTTGGGGATGACAACTTAAGATGCTTATGGTCAGTTACTTATCTTTTTTAGCCCTGAGGAAGTCAGTAATATACATCACAGACGAAACACATGTTGCCTGGCTACAGTTTCACTTGCAGATGCATTACAAGACTGAGAATAAGACTGGCTACGCTATCACCTTGAATTCTTGCAAGGCTGAAAATAAAGTGAAGAGCATGTCTACTACAGCACTTGTGGACATTTGTATATTGGACATTTGCTCAGGATAACCTTTCATTGAATATAGTTGTTAGAAGGTGGTTCTGACACTATGGGCCGCCCGGATTTTTCACTTTTTGAGCACCTATTTGTTGAGCTTTTACTGTGGGAGAGCCTCATAAGTTGGGACTCACCCACAGTGAACTCATGATGAAAGAGACTGCATGTGGATTTTACTGGTGTCCCCCTAGCTTGACTAGGCCACTGCGCAGCAGCTGGAGTAAGGGGCACCGGGCTGGTTACATGCAGACACCGGTGTACATGCGTGTGCACACGTGTAGGGGCTGCGCAGGGGAGATTCCTGGCGTGCGCAGTCCAGGAGCAGCTACAAAGTGAATGGTGTGGCAGGACTTATGCAGAATTGGGTGGTGACATGGAATAGGCTTTATACACTGGGAAGAAACATGCCAGGGAAAGTCAGTGTGTTTTACTGTGTTTTTCACTTCATTATTCCCCTATGGGGAAGTGGAGCCCATGGGCTAGTGTCACTT
Organism: Calotriton arnoldi; assembly: GCA_963921515.1. Lineage (NCBI taxonomy): Eukaryota > Metazoa > Chordata > Amphibia > Caudata > Salamandridae > Calotriton > Calotriton arnoldi. The sequence continues at coordinate 31,487 of CAWUFW010011891.1, read as the reverse complement.
TCCTAAGGCCTACAGATTCCAGACACGCACTAAAGTCCACTGTAACGGGTGTGAGAAGAAGTATTCTGCAGAGTCCAAAGTCATATTTGTACTGCTTTTGGGTCATCCAGAAATGTCATATTTCTCTGAGTCTGCCATAACCAGGGCATGGCTGGGGGCTGACCTCAGTAGGCTGGATTGATAACCTTTCTTCCACGAGCTAAGGCCTTCTCTCCAAGGAAGAGAAGATGGGTGGAGCTACAGGCTCATCCATCAGCAGCTATCACTGGGTGCCAGGCACCAGGCTGCACCAAGGAGGGCAGGCAGCGAGGGGGGAAGGGGCCTTTTCAGAGACCATGTGGCAAGAGACCCTGGACGACGCCATTTTGAAAAAACCCAGAGGCTGGGCAGGAAGGAGGGAGCAGGGGCAGTGAAGTGATGTGTCGCTGTTTGATAGGACAAACAGAGACTTCCTGCCAACCCCCTACTCAACTTTTAAAAAGAACCTGCACAGGAAGAGAAGCTCTCTCTGGGGTGTGGTCTGCTGAGGGAGAAGGTGCTGGAGCCTGGGGCAATGGGCAGTTGGAAGGAGGAACCCCCTGACTGCCCCCAGGATCCTGAACAGCACCAGGAGAAGAGTCCCGGACCAGTGCGCAGAAGCAGGGGCCTCTGCGCAGGGAGAAGAGAGGCCCAGGAGGAGAGCAGGCGAAAGGCTGCCGCAGGGAGCCAGTGAAGACAGCTCCCTGCTGAATCCCCCCTCTCAGAGACCCAGAGGGCAAAGGAAAGTGCTCCCAGTGGCTAGGGGGTGCCACCAGGAGCAAGAGGACGTGAAAATGGAGAAGATCGGACCCCTGGGGGCTGAGATATGGCCCCCAGAAGGTAGGTGACCATTGACCCCTAAGAAGACCGACCACGAAGCACGTGGGGCTCCGCCGCCAGTCTCAGAGATGCCCCCGGGGTGGGTCAGGTCCCCGGGGGCTGCCCCCAGAAGAAGGGAAGCCGGGGAGCGCCGTCGCGCTCCAGGTGAAAGTGCCCTGCAGGGGGGCCAGGAGCCCACCCTGGCCCCCACCGAAGATGGAGGCGGGGGAGCGCTGTCGCGCCCCCGCAAAGAGGTCTGTAGGGGCCCAGGACCCCATCTCTGGGCCCTGAAGCCAAGCCGGGGAGCGCCGTCGCGCTCCCCGTGAAGATATCCCCCCTGGGGGGCCAGGAGCCCACCCTGGCCCCCGCCAAAGAAGAACCGACGGGGAGCGCCGTCATGCTCCCCGTGAGGAGGAGGAGGGGCCCGGGACCCCATCTCCGGGCCCTGAAGCGAAGTCGGGGAGCGCCGTCGAGCTCCCCGTGAACATATCCCCACGGGGTGCCAGGAGCCCACCCTGGCCCCCGGCGAAGAACCGCACGACGGGGAGCGCCGGCGCGCTCCCGTGAATGTAGGAGGAGGGGCCCGGGACCCCATCTCCAGGCCCCGAAGCTGGAGGGAGGCGGGGGAGTGCCGTTGCACTCCCCCGAGGTCCGCCTGTACCGGCGGGAACCTCTGTGTCTGCCCGCAGGAGCGTGCAGACCAGAAGACAAGTGCCGGCTCCCGTGGCAGCACACGAGGGTGCTGGCCGGGCGGGGAGCCGGCGGGAGCCACCTGGGGTGGGCTCCCCGGGTGGCTCTCCACCAAGCGTGCAGCCAGCGGCCCGGGTGGGACCGGGCCCCTGAAAAATTGACATAAGCGGCCGGGGGTGGGCTCCCCGCGCTGCAGCGCTCACCTGGGGGTCCGGGTGGGACCGGACCCCCCAACGGGGAAAGGATGCGGCGGAGGCCGCCACCACGATCGCGGCTCTCCCCGGCACAGCGGGAGAGCCGCTCATCAAATATTCATGAAAAGGAGCACGAGCGCCCCAGAATGCCTTGCCAGGCGTTTGGAAATCTGCAGTTTTGGTGCTTGGTGGCCCCCAGAGGAGGGGGGTCACCCTCAACTGTGAAAAAGGTGCTGGGGGAGCTGCTGGAGAAGCGCAGTCTCCCCCCCAGCACAAAGAGAAGTCCCTCCCTAAGTCTCATGGGGACTTGAAAAGGATAACCCCTCAAGGGCTCAGCCAGCATTTTAACACCTTCTGGGCTGGAACTTTTGTTCTACAGCTGAGGGTGTATAGAGAAGTGCGTCAAGGAGTGAAGGGCTGAATTGGGGATGTCTGGAGAAGGGCATCCCTTGGAGGTGAAGAGGTGTAATTGCACCCGTAGTGCGTTTACTAATGTTATTTCTTTTAGAGGGACTGAAGGCCACATGTGTAATGTGAAGTAGTCGTGTAAGGTGATGTCATAAGCAAAGTGGGGTTATGTTGCCAGACATTCCTGCTAGGGTGTCTGGCTGTATATGCGTAATCCTGTGATTTCATCTGTGATGCCTTTAGGGGCTGTAATTGAAATGCATTCTAATGATCCACAAATGTGATGAGTACTGTCATTCTAAAGTGATGCTTAAACAGGTATTCTTGCTGCTGCGCTTAAGTGAAGAACAACCCAGACTGTTAGCCCTGAAATTGTAAGGGTGCATACTGTATGGACAATATGAGATGCTCAGTCAGGGTTATGTGTCACCAGGGCAGGTGCACCTATTTTTAATGCTTGTTGAGATAAGGGAGGGGGGGGGGGTCGCCACTGGGATGGTGCCAGTGCGCAGGGCCCTCGCTCCAGGTTATGTTCAACACACTGCATTAGGGGGCAAGATGATGTGCATACATGGGAGTGGTGGTACTAGACCCCACCCCCCCTGCGGGAGGGGTGGAGATGTTATGCAATGTCACAAAGTAATTCCAACAGCTTATGTATATTTGTAAATAGGTGCATAGTATTGAGTAGTGTGTGTGTTTAATAAATGTACTCTTACTTTTATAAAGCAAAGTACAGACTGGACAATCAATTATTGAGTGTTATCTCTGCGCACCTGCAAATGGCGATTACTAGCCCACACTACCTCCCTTGAGTAAGCCTCAGACTGCTCTGCAACGCTACCCTCTGAGAGTCAGGCGCTACAATTGGGTGTTTGGTTCCCAGTGAAGGACAAATGTAGTCATGTTATTTGTGCAGGCCTCACAGATACTGCCTCGTTTTCCAACAATAGTGTTCCAGTGCTACAAGATAAATGATATAGGGATTCAGCACCAATGGTCCACCATCCACCATCAGCCTGACCATCATATATGTGGCTGTTCATTTCTCTATACAACCACATGAGCAATTGTTACAACTGCCAGAAAAATTCCATACGCATGCATACTAGGATATCTGAACATAAATAATAAAATTAAGTAGAATGATTATTTTGATAACAGCATGTCACTGAGCTCCCTGAACTCCTCCAGTATGGTTTGAAGCTTAAGCAATGTGGTTTTCCCTATTGTGCTAGCACACTCTGGGGCATATTATCAAGAACGGCGTTAAAATTATCGCCGCTTTAGCGGCAGGAAACTGCCGCTAAAGCGGCGATAATGGGCTTGAAAATATGCCCTTGAGAATTCCAATAGAAGCCCATGTTCTGGTGTGAACCTGGGCTTCTATTGGAATTCTCAAGGGCATATTATCAAGCCCATTATCGCCGCTTTAGGGGCAGTTTCCTGCCGCTAAAGCGGCGATAATTTTAACGCCGTTCTTGATAATATGCCCCTCTATCTCCAATGCTTTAAGTTGTGTTTCCAGATGATTCAAAATACTCGGTAAGGGCTTAAGAATAACCTGCTTCTTGAGAGGTAGTTACTCTTTGTTTGTAAGCCTTGAAGGCTTCCCATAAGGTATCAACCTCAGACACCAAATGGGTGTTTAAAGCGAAGTATTCTAATATAGCCTTATGCACATCAGCTCTAAACAATGGGTCATTTAACTCCAATTAATTTAAGCGCCACGTATTAAAGTGTGGAGGTATAAGGGGGCCCTCTATTGCCAGCACCACAGGCAAGTAGTCCGGGAGTGTCCTGGGTAAGATATGGACCTCACGAGTCCAGGCCATCATATGCCGTGTGACCAGCCACATATCAATCCAGGAAGCCATATCGGACGACGATCAGTTGCATCAGGACGAAGAACTTTCCATGCATCAACCAGTCCATATAATTACATAAAATGTGTCAATGTCTCACCCGGTTATGGAGTCACACCAGACAGTCTATCCATTCCTGAATGTATAAAATTCCCTCACCACAAGATAGGTCAATCACTGTACTTTGCGCTCAGCATGACATTGTCAAGGAAAGCAGGGTTAATAATATTAGGGCCATAAATATTAACCAGCAGTATCAGCTGGGAGTTCAGTATGCCCGCAACTATCACTGATTTGCCATCCGTGTCTGTTATACTGTTGTAGGGATTCTGTACATACACAGAGCTATGCACAGGATAATAGGACCTCGGAATATAGTGGTGAGCCTACCATATACCTTAGCACCTAACACCCCAATCCGACTAGCTTTAGCGTCTCCTTAGCAACAATGCTGCTAATTATTAGACAACCCAGAACACGGTATCTCTCTCTCAGGACTCGCAGAAGCAAGGACACCCTTTCATTACTCACTCATACTTGTCCACAACGTGCGTAATAAGAGACACTGTATAGTTTAAAATGTTTATTTTAACTAACGTGCTCTAAGGTACAGTACACGTGTCAGTACTAACAGCATAATGCATAAGAATAAAACAATAAGCATAGTTACAATTCCATAGAATATAAACGGGGAAAGCATTTCATAAAGCTGTCAATATATATATATATATAGCTAAATGAGTACACCACCCTCCCCGTGCTAGTATCTAGTTTATTAGAAAAATAGAAGACCTCTGGGCTTTGGCTGGCAGACCCCCATACCTCAATATCTAGATGCAATGGTTTACATCATCAGACAAGCACAGCTCTTCTCTCTGGAAAGGTTTTTCTCCGAAGTGTCTCCAACAGTGAAAATCACAATATTAAAGGCACCCGAATTCCTTCAGTGCAGTGGCATTCAGTGTTATGTCTAATTACGAGGGTCCGACCAGATCAGCAAGAACAAGGCACATTGTTCCGACCTTGTACACAATGTTCAGACGCAACCCAAAAGCAACAAGGAAGAATGTGAAAGGCAGATAGTCCCAAAATAGCAGAGGCTGGGGGGGGCACAAAGTAACGTGCGCAAAGAGGCATCATTGCAGCCAGGCCTAAGCTAACTTAGTAATGCAAATCACACGAGTCCACAAACCACACGACACCCTCCCCTGGTCAGTCCATCGGTGAAGACATAGGACAATGACACAGTTCCAATAGATGGAGCAGAATTGTGAGTACGTGACTGAAGTGTTGTAAACGAAAGTCAAGGAATAATAAAAAAAACAACAGAGCCAGAAAGGCACAGGGAGCGAGGACTCCGCAAGCGGAGACCCCCTAATCCCAAAAAGTATAAGTGCAGAAAAACGCCACACCTTCCAATAGGACATCGTTGGAGTCGTCAGAAAAAAGCGATGCCATCCAGTTCAGCAAACCAAAACTGCATTCATGTTCCTCGTAAGAGGGAGCAGCGAAAAGCAATGCGGGACAACTTGTGTGATGCTCAATATAACTACGTTGCAGGAGAGTCTGAGCAGCCGCCCAGACATCCCATTGTGCCAAAATTCCAAGTGCAGCCGCACGCGCCATGTAGCCAGGACCGGAACAGTCATGCTCATGGGCCTCTAAGGGACCCACCAACTGGACAAAATCCGGGCGAGACAGAGACGTATTGGAGAGGCAGTAATCCAAGGTCCATGAGAAAGGACAGCGGATGCAAGACATCACAGGTTGCACGCAAGTGAAATACGCAAAGCGAAAAGAAAGTCTATATGACACACCAAGAGTCGCCAAGGGCGGGACGCCGAAGGCTTCGAGGATGCGCTCACGGAGCGTCAGGAGTCGACCGTGGTCGAGGAGGGCCCCAGGAAGTGCAGCCATTGCGTAGCACACAGACCAAAACCAAAAGACCTGCCGCTAAGGCGATGATCAATGGAAAGCCACCAAAGACGCTGGAAAAAATGGAATGAATAAAAGCGGGTATTACACCAAAGATAGTTTGAAAAGAGGTTACAAGGCCAGAGCCCACAACTTTAAAAAAGTGCACAAGGCCTTCGGTGCGTGAAGCATTAAAAACACAGTGAATTAATTCTCCGAAATATTGTGGGAGGTTTATGTTAAGAAGTGCCTGAATTTCACTGTGGGTACTCGCCACCTGGAGCATGTACGTCTCCCGGGCGGATGTGAGCATAACCTCCTGATTCAATAATAGCGCCTTTATTCTGCTCAATTTATTGAAATCTGCTTTCAAAGTTGGAATGGAAGGCCAAATGGAACTATCTACGATGCAGTGCGGGGGAGGAAAAAGCACATTTTTGCAGCAGACAACCCTGTGAGAAACTGTTACAATATAGGGTATGCCGGCCAGCATGCCACAGCAATCCTGATTATTCAGAAGAAGATAGCTACCATTTGCAAGCACAGTGAAAGTAGGAGAAATAGCAGGAGCAGGAATGCCTTTCAAAACACAAGCAAGATTCAACCGAAACCGAAACAAGCTCCGTGCAATGTAATGTGTTTACAAACAAGAGAATGACCCACGGTTGAATCACACAACTCCCCCATGAGAAAAACCTCCCTCTCGTCCTTAAGGCATTTATAAACGAAAGGCAGAGACCAAAGCTCATGCAGGAAAGCACTGCCTAAAGGCTGAAATCAGCCAACAGGATAATGTTTCATGCATGAATTGAATTCAAACAAAGAAAAAGGTAAAGCGATAACCCCGTGTACCAGCCACACAGCAGAATCTAGTTCCGCCACAGAGAACGGTAAAGGCTCTGTCTTTTCAATATGTAACAGAGTGTATGCTGCATCTTTCATGGACATGAACTGCTGTTTCTCAGTTAAATTAAAAGGCAGGAATAAGGCAGACGTGTTCAAAAAATGCCAAGGAACCTTCCCCATTTTAAGCGTTTGCAAAGTCCATGCAAACTGCATCACCGAACGCAATTGATTCTGCCCATGATATAACACAGAAGCATCATCTTGTACAATATCAACAACAGAGGAAATAATATTCTCTAATGTGTAAATGCGGGAAGACAGGGTATTTATACTATTGTCAACAACAGCAAGCACCTTTTCTAAATTAGCTTGATCGATTTCCCGGAGACGGGAAGCAGCTTCAATTTGCGAAAGCTTCCAGAGTTCATTATAAGTTTCATAAATAAATCTCTTAGGTCGAGGACCACGAGGCCCCAGGACAAAGTCGGACAGATCAATGTTGCCTGATAGGAGCGTTAAACGTTGTTTGTCAGAATCTAAAGAAGAGTGCTGCAACCACTGCTTACATAATTTACCAACAGAATATGTTGAAACAGTACGTGAATCAGAAAACCTGGGGTCCGGCCTATCCTGTTTATAGCCAGGATCCGTGTCATGAAAACGTAGTTGGCAAGCATTTTAGACGTTATGGGCCACGACAACCAGGGGGATTGAACAATCACAGAAACATTAAAAGAATTATTCTGAAATAATACCTGCAAATCTGTAAGGGACATGTTAAAGTACAAGCTTTCGTTAGGAGTGGAAGATAATACAGGAATGGACGGGGCATTTAACTGTTTGGAGGTAGCCAAACCCCAACATGTTGTCTGAAATATGGAGCGATTTAAAAACTAAATTTGGGCCGGGATGAGGCAAGCACAGTGCAAGGCTTCTACTCCCTGCACCTGCCATTCTTTTGAACCCCAAATAGATTTTAAGTCAATGGTGTCCAGCCAATAGTCATATCCACCCACGGCTAAGGCGTTCAAAAAGGAACCCGAATACAGCAATTTGGTGTGGGTCAACATGATTTTCTGAGTAGATGAGGAGTTCAATTTAAAATAATAGGAACCAGGATTAGATCTATTATAATCTGTAAAATAAGTAAACTTATTCCGTTCACAAAAGAACCTGCAACAATAGCACATGCTGCTGAATAAGCATGCTTGGAACCCGTAGCCGGCTGGGCCGAACCATTGGTATAGATAATACATTCGTAATCCTCAAGCGGTAGCAAAGACAGAGGAGGAGGATGAACAAATTCATACTGCAAAAACTCCTGAGTCTGTAGAGAAGAATCAAAGATAAAAGTGACATCAGGAGTTGTCAAAGATGTTGCCCATTGTATCCAACGGGGGTGCAAAGCTTTAGAGTTTGGAACACTTGCTTTTGTCACTGCCTCTAGGGCAGGATAGGGTGTTACCACCAAAATGCGTTTTCCCTGTGCCAGTGCGCGTTCCTCTAGAATCGCCATCCGCGCTGCCGTCAAAACTTTTTCCACAGAGGAAAAGCGCATTTCTGCAGAAGTGTATAGATGTGACTTGTATGCAATCGGTACGGTGTCACCTTCGTTAAAGGTTAAGTACGTGAAACCCACTGCCCCTGGAATGATTCTAATCACCAGGTTTGTGTGGTTGTCACGAGTCAACAAGAATTTAGATTCAAGTAGATCAGACTGCAAGGACTGCAGTATTGAGTTATGCTCAGGAAGCCAGCAAGACTTCGAAAAGTTAGGTTGTATCAAAGCATAAAGAGGCTTGATACGCTGTGCATATTCGGGATTGTAAGTACGCCCGAAGTTCAGAAAACCCAGCAAAGACTGAAGCTTCTTCAGATTGGTTGGAGGGCACAAAAGTGCGCATTTCTCCAAGAAATGGGGGGCTAAGCCCTTACCTTCATTGTTGAGCTCATAGCCCAAAAACAAAACGGTAAATTCAGCAATATGAGATTTGGCAAAGTTAAACTTGTAACCTAAAACCGCAAACTCGAGAATAATGCGGTCTACTCGTGTAAGATGCTGGAATAATTTGTCGTCTATCAGGTAGATATCATCGACGTACGAACATGCATCTGGGTCTATGCCATCCAACAAAGAGACGACACGGGCAGCGAATACACCGGGACTGTTTGTAGCCCATAGGTAAACGCCGGAATTTGAATAATTTGCCACCAAATGTAAAAGCGCTCCATTGGCTACTCTCCGAGGCCAAGTTGTGCATGTAGAATCCATTGGATAGGTCAAGTGTAGTTTTATATTTCTTACGAACAAGACTGTCTACTTTGTGTATTGTGTATTTTGCACCGCAAAGGTTCGACAATGAGAGTTCAAATGCCGGTAATCTAAAACTAAGCGGAACGATCCATCGGGTTTAGAAACCGCGAAAAGGGGATTATTCATTTGTGATATGCATGTTTCAATGACTCCCTGATATTCTAACTGAGTCAGAATTTCGGAAACGGGGCCTTTTGCATCCCGTTTAATGGGATATTGGGGTTGTGGCTGTGGCAGCGACCGCAAAGGTATTTCTTGGGGTGGTGATTCTTCATCCCAGCCCACATGGTTGCGGTATAACGCTGGAGCCAGGGACACAGCCCATTCAGCTGCTAGAGTCCCCGCTTTATCCTTAGGGACATGTCGAGAAAAGCTCGGAAGGATTACATCCTCCCCTCTACGAGCAGCAAGTACGAATGGGGGCGGCCAATCCGCCTCTGCTAACAAAATGTCATATGAAGAGGTCAGATTTTCCCCAAAAATCCCTTGAATAACACGCTTTATATCACCTTCAATTTGAATGACAATATTAAATAGTCTGTCAGGTGGTGCCACTCGGGTGTCTGCTGTCTCGACAGTAACGAATGTTTCAGTTGCTGTCGCCTCCACATGAGGACGTAGTTCCTCTCGCACTATGGTAACTTCCGCGGCGCTGTCTAGGAGCGTCACTGCCCACGTCCAATTCAGGAGTCTCGTTCTCACCGTCTGTGGCATATTTTGCTGTTACAGCGGCAACTTTTTTCTTCTGAAATTGTGGGCGAGAACGTTGAAATTCTTCTGATTTCCCTCTGACCTGTTGTCGAGGTTGGTCTTGCCCCTGTGGAGCCTCTCGGCCCCTTCCTCTATCCTGGCGATCTCCTCCACCAGCCTGCGAAGGCGTCGGTTCCTGTAAAGAACGAGGAGAACGCGAATCAGGACGTGAAATCTCTCTGGAGACTTAATTCTCGCCCTATCACGCAAATCATATGTGCGTTCAGAAGAAACAGAAACCGGGGATGCGCCTCGCGACCCCGACTTCGTCTGTTGCTTACCTTGTTTTTTCACCCTCCAGCTCTTTTTAGTAAAAACTGGTTTCTCATCTTTCTCAGACTGAGTTTTCGGTTGTTGTTGCGACTGTGTTTGCGTTTTAGCAAAAGGCTTAACTCCCAGGCTATTTCGGGCAATTGTTTTGTAAGCCTGGGCAATAATTTTTGGTAACTCGCGCGGCCTGTCCAATTCTGGGACCAAAGCATTAGCTACTTGAAAGTTAACTGCATCGCCCTTGACATTCGCAAGGATCAACTCAGCTACTATGTCGAACACTCCCACCAGTCTCATCCCTAATTCCACAGCCGCTTCAGGGCCATGTTCATCCTGTACTCGTTTAATAACAGCGGGGAGAACCGTCATGGAAGGAGTGCCGAAACACTTCACATATACTGCAGCGAATACCCTACCCCAGTTGTTGCATGCAGTCAACTCGGGTACTAAGTCTTTTGGCAAACTAATCGTCAAAATCCTGTGTTTATCCACAGGATTAGTATTTGGAAAAACTGCCTCCAGCTGGTCAAATTTCTCTGCAAGCCAATAAGGTAAATCGTCCTTATTTTGTGGGCGCTTGCCCATCACCGAATTAACCATGACAGGACTTATAGTAACACCGCCTGCTCCAGCTGGATGGGCTGCAACTCCAGGCGGGGCTGCCTGGATGTTGCCTGTAACATATTGTACTAAAGCTCTGTGCACTCGTATTAAAGACGAATGCATATGACGCAGTTCACCAACTGCCACTGTCATATAACGCGGATGTGGAGTATACCCGGCCAAGACAGGCCAAGTGGCCCCATCAATTGATAAGGGGCCCAAACGAACCGCGGTAACCGGTTGGGGGAGGATGCCATCAAACCAAACACGGTGTTGCCACGCCGTGAGAGGTACTTCAAGATTCCTATACGGTCTATAGTTATTAGGAACAACGGTGGCTTCATATTCATGGAACAAATGATCAGCCCCGTCGACCGCAGGAAAAGTGACCCAAGAGTAAAACACCTCAAAGTGGTAAGCTGGGTCTGCTTGTACCACAAAGATCAGATCGACACCCGCGTCAGGCACTCCATACACTGTTAAGTGTGCTCGGAGAGCTGCACGACTATGTGCCGCAATTTGTACAGCCATTATAAGGCTAAAAATTCTCGACAACCTAATGAGAGGCAGCACAATAAAGGGTATTATTTAAGAAACCTTTTACTAACTTCAAGCTTGAAAGAACCTATAAAAACGTCAATATAGGAGGTAACACCGTCACACACGCTTCCGGAAGCGTCCGTGAAGGGAATTGTGGACAAGCACAAAAACTACTCAAGCGTCTCGCAGATAAGCAGCCCACTCGTTGGTTGCGCCATGTTGTAGGGATTCTGTACATACACAGAGCTATGCACAGGATAATAGGACCTCGGAATATAGTGGTGAGCCTACCATATACCTTAGCACCTAACACCCCAATCCGACTAGCTTTAGCGTCTCCTTAGCAACAATGCTGCTAATTATTAGACAACCCAGAACACGGTATCTCTCTCTCAGGACTCGCAGAAGCAAGGACACCCTTTCATTACTCACTCATACTTGTCCACAACGTGCGTAATAAGAGACACTGTATAGTTTAAAATGTTTATTTTAACTAACGTGCTCTAAGGTACAGTACACGTGTCAGTACTAACAGCATAATGCATAAGAATAAAACAATAAGCATAGTTACAATTCCATAGAATATAAACGGGGAAAGCATTTCATAAAGCTGTCAATATATATATATATAGCTAAATGAGTACACCACCCTCCCCGTGCTAGTATCTAGTTTATTAGAAAAATAGAAGACCTCTGGGCTTTGGCTGGCAGACCCCCATACCTCAATATCTAGATGCAATGGTTTACATCATCAGACAAGCACAGCTCTTCTCTCTGGAAAGGTTTTTCTCCGAAGTGTCTCCAACAGTGAAAATCACAATATTAAAGGCACCCGAATTCCTTCAGTGCAGTGGCATTCAGTGTTATGTCTAATTACGAGGGTCTGACCAGATCAGCAAGAACAAGGCACATTGTTCCGACCTTGTACACAATGTTCAGACGCAACCCAAAAGCAACAAGGAAGAATGTGAAAGACAGATAATCCCAAAATAGCAGAGGCTGGGGGACACAAAGTAACGTGCGCAAAGAGGCATCATGGCAGCCAGGCCTAAGCTAACTTAGTAATGCAAATCACACGAGTCCACAAACCACACGACAATACATTCTTCAAGCACAAAACCCAGGGACTGTTTTTTATGAGCATATCTACTCCTCAGAAGTAAGTGGAGTATGAGGAAAAATAACAATGTGGGTCCCATGTAGGTGTAAATGAGGACCCATGTGGTGATGCCATGTGGGTCTCCTGCAGAAAGGCATCTTCAATAGTGTGTCTATTGGGATAGGCTAACACCTGCCTAGTCTTGCGGGGATTATTAAGACTGCTAATATTCCAGCTGACATATGAACCATAGTGTTTAGTGAGAAGCAATTTGGGCGGTATGCTTCTATGCCAAAACAGCATCCATTATTCTGTTAGAACCGACTCTAGACAGTGTGAAGGGAAAGCCCCTGGCATCAGTGTTACAATCATGAGAAAAGAAATCTAGATAACATTCCCAACTTCCCACCCCCACCACCCATGCCAATCCCAATTGTCAGCAAATTCCCAACAACCTAAAAAAAACAACGAATAAACCCCTTAAAGCATTACTCATAAATGCAGTATGTGCGATCAACTCAAGCGGGTGGCGCGGAGTACAAGCCGGCTTTAGGATAATATCCCTATGTATTGACGATACTGGAGAGGTCCCACACTTGCCAAAAAAACTTGCACAAAAAACCAAAGCTACTGAGGCAGTGCATAGTAGCGTGTAAATTCAAGCCAAAACATACAAATAGCATTGCATGGAAGGGGTGGCAGTGATACCTGGGAAAGAAAAGGGAAGGGGTGAAGAGGAAAGCACTGCAGTCCCCCTCCACTACTGAAATATATAAGGCAAAGAGCCACCAGTTACCCACTGCCCATACCAAATAGAAAATGTAATTCTATAGGTGATTTTGAGGCAATAAGCTAAGAGATGGAAGACAAAAATGAAAATCTCAAAGTTAACACTCAGGTTGGAATCACCATGTGCACGCTACCCCCTAGATGAAGCTGGACTCCCAGCTGCCAATCCAGTAATGTCTCTCTGTAGGAAACAGAGATTGATGAACTCCATGGTAGCACAAGGTTGTATTAAATACCAAGACAGGTCTGGAAAAGCATAGAGTACTTGAAAGTTTTTGCATTGAAGATTTCCTTGACTGCCAGGAAGGATCTCCGTGCTTCCTGCACCATTGGTGGGAAATCAGGATAGCATGCAATGAGTGTGCCAGCAAAAGTGAGATCCAGAGTGACTCCATTAAGTTAAAGGACTTGATCCCTGTCCATCTGAGTGACCCATGTTTCATGCCGGCCAACCCGCTCTTGCAAGTGGTCGATTTGATGTGCCAATGTGCATATTTTGCTTTCTATCATGTGTATACTTTTGTTCATGCCATGGAGGATTGCAGTGGCATCATTGCCCATGAAAGCGTAGGGAGATTGACACATTTTATTTTTATCAAATTGGAATTTAGTTTACCTTTGGTCAGATTTGGTCATGTTGGTATTCACAAAGATTGGTGGATTGTGAGGGAGAAATTATGGCCCTTCTCAAGGCGACACACATTCAGTAGGAAATCTATAGAGTGTCACAGTCACTAATATGACGAATATCATACTATCACTGTGTCAAAACTAGTGAAGATTGAAAAGTGAGGGACTGTGAGTCATCCCGTAATTCATGCAGAGCTGGAAAACAAAGGACAAAGGTTGTGGCAGCGTCTCCTCACCATGCATAGGAAATACTATATACCACTTAAGGCGCTCAAGGGACTAGACCAAGCCTGTGGCGTAACGACATTTGAGGGGACCCTTCTGCAAGGTACGTGGAGGAGCCCCCTCTGGACACAATCAGGAGCTCTCCGGCCCGGGGACTGTGAGGGGGCCCTCTGGAGCTTGGGAGCTACACCTCACTGCGGGGTGTGGGAGCCTATGTTATGCTACTAGGCCAAGCCAGCCCACCACTCCACTCACGATGAACAGGGCTCTGCAGGAGCACTCAGTGTGAAGCAAGAGCACCAGTTACTTAATGGCATAGTACCGGACAATTACCAAAGTCATACACTGTCTCAGCGCAGGCCCAGAAAAAATGTGCTCCTATCCATGATAGGCACATCCCATTTCCCCATGCAGCAGGCACTAAATAGCTAGGGTTGCCTCCTCACCAACAGAGACAATGGTCCTCGCTGCCACTGTCTCCCTCCAATGGAGAGCTCTGCTCCTGGAACAACCGCACATTAGCAGGCTATGGCCCAGACAGGCCCCAATCCAGTCACTCCCTCCACTCAGAGTGAGTGAAGGAGAGCCCGACAGATGGCAGCTCCCACAGCATGGACTTCCGCTCATCTCTGTCCCTTGGTGCAACACTTCCTTGTTCAGCAGCGCAGTAGGTACGGCCAAGGGGGAAGGCGCACCCCCGTGGACCATCCGTTAGGGTTGGGCGACAGGCTCGAATTGTCCGCACGATAGTGGTCTTGGCCCCGAAAGGGCCCAATCTCAGCTCTCTGTCACCCCCTGCCCCATATTTTAATTGTTGATGTGGGTGAAATGTGTTGGTATTGGTGATACAATATTTGTACAATATTTGTATTAGCACAAAGCTTCATTTATGGTATCCCTTCGACATTTTGCGCTTATTCTAATATATTGGAGAGAGTGTGTGTTATCCTGAGGCCGGATAGCCGAATGGTGGTGGAGAGCGGCTACTGGCGGTGTCAGTGGGCGGGTGGCAGCTGTTCGTTTGGGCAGCGCTGGGTGACACTTAAAGCTGCTCAAACACTCTGCTCAGGCGCGACATCCTTGCCTGTATCGTTTTTGCTGCCCAGCTCCCCGCGTCCGTTGCACTATAAGCGGCACCATTTGAAAGAGGCCAGTTCCATCCTCTTCCCGCAGCTGTTGGCAGGGACGGCGCCCAGTACTGTGGCAGATAAGGCTGTGGACGGTTGTCTTAAAAAAGGGAGCCCACCAACGTTCTTTGCCGCCCTTGCCTGCTTGCCACCGCAGGGGGACTCCATCTTCCAGACACCCGCACGCCAGGAGGCGCAGAAGCAGCACGCACTTTCCGCGCCTGGAGGCACATAAAACCGGTGCCGGGCTCCCGCAGCACGGGAGCCATCCAACGTTCTTTGCCGCCCTTGCCGGCTTGCCACCGCCGGGGGACTCCATCTCCCAGACACCCACGCACCAGGAGGCACAGAAGCAGCACGCACTTTCCACGCCAGGAGGTGCATAAAACCGGTGCCGGGCTCCTGCAGCGCGGGACGCGCGCGGGCGAAGCCCGGGCCAAGGGCGAGCCCATCTGCGCCCATCAGAGCCCGGAAGAGGCCGGGCTGGGCCATCCCTCTAAGGCTTGTATTCCAGATCCTTGGAGTCAAGGTTAGAGTTCTTCTTTACTTTCTGTCATTGGGTAGAGCTCTATCGTACTGAAGCACCTATAAGCTCCTTCTTGTTCATTGGGGGCTGCTGCTAATCCTCTCCACCACAGACTTTGTTCCCCCTTCTAATCCTTCTCAGCTGAGGTTGGACACTTATAGCTCGGCCCAGTGAGTGGGTCGCCTGTGGCTAAAAGTTTGCAAGATTACCCAAACGTTCCACCTGTAAACATGGGAAAGCGCACCTGTGTGGGGAAAAAACAATCTCAACCCCCACAAATTTCAACGTAGAGTCAGCAAACCTCAATCGACCGGATGCTTCAAAGGGCATTAGGAGCAGTGGCCACGGAAATCGAACTGACTGAATGGCGCCTATCTTTGAGCACAGATCTAGCCGTACACCTCCTTAGCCAGAATGCCTCATCCTCTCCACCAGTTCTGGTCCTGGACTCTCCCATACCCCATCCAAGGACACGTGCAATGGATCACGAGTCATCCAGCTCCAAGCAGCATCCTGAACCTGTCTATCCTGGTCCAGCCCGAAAAGGCAAACACAAACCAACAGCAAACGCAGGGACTAAACGCAAGAAGTGTCCTGCAGAACATCTGGCGATTGATGACTTGGGTGAGGTTGAGATGGGGATTTCCATTCAAGGAGGCATGGTGCAGCCACCCTGGGTACACAAATTGGTGATGGATCTGCAGGCCCAAATGAGGGTTATTGTAAAGGACGAACTTAATAATCTGATGGAGCGGGTAGACAAGCTTGCATCCTTGGTTGAGAATTGGGTTAGTAAGACCGAGGCAAACTTAAGGCGGAATGAGCTTGTAATTTACTTGAAACCACAGACAACCTCTTCCACCACTAGGTTGGAACCTATAGTGACAAGTAATACGCCCCCCATCCTAATCCCAAATTACACTAGCCAGGAGGGAGCAAGTAAACGGCTGAGTAGCCTAGCTAGGCTAAGGGCAGATGACACCACTGACAGTCAGGGGCATACTCAAGGGCCAGAGGCAGGGAGAAATCCTAGGTCCCACACAGCAAGGTCACCGGTTCGTGAATATCTTTCACAGGGGATCAGTTATAGAGGTGATGCGAAGTCTGCCCCACGACAAGAGAGCAATGAAGCAAGATCAGTCTTGCCTCTCATCAATCTCCCCTCGGCCTCAACACCATATGTCAATATTCTAACTCGTGTCCCTGAGCTGAATGAGTGTTCTAGGGAATCTCACTCGGCACTTAAAAATAAATGTATATCTTGGTTGGTCAAGCATCGACAATTCTCCTACAAGAGCGCAGATGAAATACTCATGACACGCAGGGTGGGTTGGGTGGGCTGGAGGCCGAAAGATGTCCTAGGGGACTGTGTTGTGATCAATTTCAGGACCCCAACGGTTGTACAAGCACTCCTAGATGGGAACCTTCGAAGGGTGGATGGGGTATAGGGTCTCTCCCATTGGGCTACTTTTATCCCCCAGGCCTTACCCCACTTTATAGAAGGCAGGATGGCTATGAGAGGGGGGCATGGAACCAGACCAAGCAACACTTTACTCTGGGACAGAATCGACCCAGCCCATTACTCTACAATTTACCACTCTCTAATAGATTCGACCCCTTAGAATTGGTGGATTGACTCGCACGCACGGGGTACCCACACGGGAGCTCCGACCTACAAGGGAAGTCAGGGGGGGTTTAACCCACCAGGAGCTGTCCATACAGGGGCATGGGTATCCCAAGCAGAAAGGGGTAGAGGCTGTGGTCCAGGTGGAGGGAGAGAGTGGAGTAGAATATAGTGGATGGAATGTGGTCTCTAATACTCAAACACTTCCAGACCATCCCCTGGAGACCACACAGGCAGTTAAGTATCATCCAAGGGTGACCGCAAACCCCCTAGATAACACAGCTGGCCACCCTGTTGTCAGCAATGGCCCACAGACAGCTGGGTTGGAGGCGATTAACCCACTGCCCACAAGGTCATGTAGCAAAGTATGGTGCTCAGCTCCTTAATCCAGAAACTTCCACGGGTCTTCCCAGGTTACAGTTCCTTTCGTGGAACATAGCAGGACTCACCTCCAAACTGGATAATCCACAATGGGGGTCATTCATAGGACAACATGAGATCTGCATGTTCCAGGAAACCTGGGCCAGGGCGGACAAACATAGAGTGGGCTACGCCTCATTTAATATACCAGCTACTAGTGGGGGTAGGGGTAGGCCCTCAGGGGGACTATGCACCTGGGTTGGAGTGCATTTGGGCTGTGTTGTGAAACAGATTGAGACAGTATCACGCGATATTCTCTGCATTTTTCTGACCTTCCCTATGAAGATCAGAATTGCCTTGATAAATGTTTATTCACGCCTGGCCCGTTATGGCCAAGAATCTCCAACTCTTGACCAACTGACCGCCCTTCTCCTAACAATTCCTGACAACTTCTGGGTCATTATAGGTGGGGACTTTAACTGCCAGTATGAACCACTGAATGGCTTGGTCACTGATAACCCAAGCGATGAGGACTTCCACTGGGCTATCCCAGAGCCTAATATTCCTCCAGCACGGGCGTGGTCTCCACTAGTGTTGCAGATGAACACTCTTACACTGAACCTCTCATTAAGAGCGTGTAATGGTCGCACCAAATCCGATACACCGGGGAACTATACCTTTAACAGACCGGGGCAAACATTTATCATAGATTATATTCTGGTAGATACGAAATCATGGCATAGGGTGTTAGACTTCAAAATCATGCCCGCTTTGATAGTGACCACTACGCTCTTATATTAGAGGTAACCTCACCCTATGATAAGAACGCATCTGAAGTATCATCATCTCCTGACTCGAGGCTAAAACTGAGCAATTGCAGGAGAAGAGTACGTTGGGGGGATTTCTGCCAATCCCAAGAAAAGCTGGCCTCATTATACCAAACTATCATCCCTTTTCTTATGACAGTGAAGCAACTCACCATGAATGACGGGATCCCAAACTCTCTTTCCAAAATTTATAATAATCATCAAAACTTATTAGCCATTTTGGCTAATATTTTCAACCCCAATAAAAGACCGTGGGGCGCTAGAAGTCCTCGCCACCCATGGTACAATGAAAGCTGCCGCATGGCTAAGGCAGATCTCATAGTTGCAATTAAACATAAAAACAGGGCATTAATTAGAGAGAAAAGGGTAGCCCATAAAAAAGTCACTTTGAAAGCAAAAAGGAGTTGGGAAAACAAGAAATGGGATACCCTGAGAAGTGCCTTAAGTTCGCACGACATGAGGTCCTTTTGGAATGTGGTTAACATGGGAACCCAGGAAGGTAAAAGGGCCATAGAACCCAACATTGGGGAGAACGAATGGAAGGTATATTTCAAATCTTTATACGTAAGGGGGGTGGACGAGGAGGGGTCAGTGGGCAACACTTGCACGCCATATGAGACTACTTTTCCAACTGCGCTCCCTATCACCCTCAAAGAGATAAAAGATGCAATAAGTAGGATTACACCATCTAAGGCCCCAGGGCTTGACAAGATCCCTGGGGATCTTTTTCGTTCTGAACCCGCTATCTGGGCACCCTACTTGTGGTCGTTGTTTAACGCCATTCTCCAGGGTATGGCGATCCCCACAACCTGGGTGGGGGCCGAAATTATACCTATTTTTAAAAAGGGTTCTCCTCTCCTCCCTCCTAATTACCACCCAATCAGTCTCATTGATGTAAGTCAAAAAATATTTGCTCGCGTTCTTCTCGGGCGGCTACAGAGCTGGATGGACGAGTATAATGTTCTTAGCACCCTCCAAGCTGGGTTTAGAGCAAAGATCTCAACACTCAACCAAATCTTCAGGTTACAATTGTTATTTTGGAAATCTGTTCTTATGGAGGGTGGCAGCCTCTATTTAATTTTTGCGGACCTCCAGTCCACATTTGATCTGGTCCCGAGGGGAAAATTATGGGCACTCCTATTGGACATGGGTGTTCCACCATATCTTTGCCACCAGTTGGAACGCCTCCATGTTGGCAATTTCGCCCAAATCAGGTTTGGTAAAAACCGCGAACTAACCGCCCCTCTGCCTGTGGAAAGAGGTGTACGCCAAGGCTGTGTATTGGCCCCAACACTTTTCTGCCTCTTTATCAACAGCTTGGTAGAGTCACTGATTGCAGGGAATGATATTGACGCCCCTAAGCTTGCGAATCGCAAAATACCTGCGATGATGTTTGCGGATGACACCCTCCTCCTCTCTAAATCACCCATAGGAATTCAAATGGCCCTTAACAAATTTTGGGGCCGATTCCGATCTCGGTCGGAGGCGCACCCAATACCATTCGGTCGGGAAAAAAGCCATGCGAAAGACTGTTTCCCGACCGATCCGTACAGTACACCGAACGAGCAAGTACGATGCGCACAACAGCAAAAAATCCGGCCGAGCCGTACTCACCCCAAACCAGGTCCTGTTCTCCGACCGAGGCGAATCCGGAAACGCCGAATCGAGTCGCACGGAAGGGAAAATGCAGCCCCGTCCGGCCGGACAAGTACGACGCGCTTTCCGTACGCTCCGAACCCGTCGCTACGCACGGCACGTCAAAGCATCCGGGAGAGGCGCACATAAGCTCCGATTCACGCCACAACACGATCCACGGCTCCGAGACGAACACGGCACCGAAGGAGGACGACGCGAAGCGACGAGGACGAGGCGAAGCGACGAGGACGACGCCAAGCAACGAGAAGGACGAACGACACGAACCAACCATGAATCCCTTCGTCCCGATCATACCAATATTCTACATTTACTACCGGAACAGGCACGGACGCGTACGGCGCAGAAGGTAAGCCAGACACCAACCACAAAACACATACAACACGTACATGACACATCACACACATACACGGGGATGCTGAATATACTTACACCAGCAACAGCAGCACCATAGGGGCGGGATGCCCATCACCAATGCCACATATGCACACAGGGGCCTGAATGCGCACCACCACCCCTACCCAGGGGGGCTGGATGCCTACCACTACTACCACCCTTAGCCAGGGGTCTGGATGCCTACCACTACTACCACCCTTAGCCAGGGGGCTGGATGCCTACCACTACTACCACCCTCACCCAGGGGGCTGGATGCCTACCACCACTACCACCCTCACCGAGGGGGCAGGATGCCTACCACTACTACCACCCTTAGCCAGGGGGCTGGATGCCTACCACTACTACCACCCTTAGCCAGGGGGCTGGATGCCTACCACTACTACCACCCTCACCCAGGGGGGCTGGATGCCTACCACTACTACCACCCTTAGCCAGGGGGGCTGGATGCCTACCACTACTACCACCCTTAGCCAGGGGGGCTGGATGCCTACCACTACTACCACCCTTAGCCAGGGGGGCTGGATGCCTACCACTACTACCACCCTCACCCAGGGGGGCTGGATGCCTACCACCACTACCACCCTCACCCAGGGGGGCAGGATGACTACCACCCTTAGCCAGGGGGCTGGATGCCTACCACTACTACCACCCTTAGCCAGGGGGGCTGGATGCCTACCACTACTACCACCCTCACCCAGGGGGGCTGGATGCCTACCACTACTACCACCCTTAGCCAGGGGGGCTGGATGCCTACCACTACTACCACCCTTAGCCAGGGGGGCTGGATGCCTACCACTACTACCACCCTCACCCAGGGGGGCTGGATGGCTACCACCACTACCACCCTCACCCAGGGGGCAGGATGCCTACCACTACTACCACCCTTAGCCGGGGGGCTGGATGCCTACCACTACTCCACCCTCACCCAGGGGCTGGATGCCTACCACTACTACCACCCTTAGCCAGGGGGCTGGATGCCTACCACTACTACCACCCTCACCGAGGGGGCTGGATGCCTACCACCACTACCACCCTCACCCAGGGGGGCAGGATGCCTACCACTACTACCACCCTTAGCCAGGGGGGCTGGATGCCTACCACTACTACCACCCTTAGCCAGGGGGCTGGATGCCTACCACTACTACCACCCTCACCCAGGGGGGCTGGATGCCTACCACTACTACCACCCTTAGCCAGGGGGCTGGATGCCTACCACTACTACCACCCTTAGCCAGGGGGGCTGGATGCCTACCACTACTACCAACCTCACCCAGGGGGGCTGGATGCCTACCACCACTACCACCCTCACCGAGGGGGCAGGATGCCTACCACTACTACCACCCTTAGCCAGGGGGGCTGGATACCTACCACTACTACCACCCTTAGCCAGGGGGGCTGGATGCCTACCACTACTACCACCCTCACCCAGGGGGGCTGGATGCCTACCACTACTACCACCCTTAGCCAGGGGGGCTGGATGCCTACCACTACTACCACCCTTAGCCAGGGGGCTGGATGCCTACCACTACTACCACCCTCACCCAGGGGGGCTGGATGCCTACCACCACTACCACCCTCACCCAGGGGGCAGGATGCCTACCACTACTACCACCCTTAGCCAGGGGGGCTGGATGCCTACCGCTACTACCAACCTCACCCAGGGGGCTGGATGCCTACCACTACTACCACCCTTAGCCAGGGGGCTGGATGCCTACCACTACTACCACCCTCACCCAGGGGGGCTGGATGCCTACCACTACTACCACCCTTAGCCAGGGGGGCTGGATGCCTACCACTACTACCACCCTTAGCCAGGGGGCTGGATGCCTACCACTACTACCACCCTTAGCCAGGGGGCTGGATGCCTACCACTACTACCACCCTCACCCAGGGGGCTGGATGCCTACCACTACTACCACCCTTAGCCAGGGGGCTGGATGCCTACCACTACTACCACCCTTAGCCAGGGGGGCTGGATGCCTACCACTACTACCACCCTTAGCCAGGGGGGCTGGATGCCTACCACTACTACCACCCTTAGCCAGGGGGGCTGGATGCCTACCACTACTACCACCCTCACCCAGGGGGGCTGGATGCCTACCACCAATACCACCCTCACCCAGGGGGGCAGGATGCCTACCACTACTACCACCCTTAGCCAGGGGGGCTGGATGCCTACCACTACTACCACCCTTAGCCAGGGGGGCTGGATGCCTACCACTACTACCACCCTCACCCAGGGGGGCTGGATGCCTACCACTACTACCACCCTTAGCCAGGGGGGCTGGATGCCTACCACTACTACCACCCTTAGCCAGGGGGCTGGATGCCTACCACTACTACCACCCTCACCCAGGGGGGCTGGATGCCTACCACCACTACCACCCTCACCCAGGGGGGCAGGATGCCTACCACTACTACCACCCTTAGCCAGGGGGCTGGATGCCTACCACTACTACCACCCTTAGCCAGGGGGGCTGGATGCCTACCACTACTACCACCCCCACTCATAGGATGGACAATGCATGACACAACCAGCACACCACAACCTAGGGAATGCAAGATAAAGACATCCCCCCACCACCATGACAAGCGTGTGTAGGCTGTGTCAAATGCCTACAACACCGAACATGACTTTGAACATACAATGTGACCCCCTAGCACATGTGCCACACATATATGTGTGTGGCACCCACAATGCAAGCAGCCCATGACCATTGTGGCAATGGGGCCTAAACCCCCATCATCACAGTGACCAAAAGGCAAGTGTGGGGTCCATAGCTGAAGCACATTTTGACCATTGTGGCAATGGGGTCTAAACCCCCATCATCACAGTGACCAAAAGGCAAGTGTGGGGTCCATAGCTGAAGCACATTTTGACCATTGTGGCAATGGGGTCTAAACCCCCATCATCACAGTGACCAAAAGGCAAGTGTGGGGTCCATAGCTGAAGCACATTTTGACCATTGTGGCAATGGGGTCTAAACCCCCATCATCACAGTGACCAAAAGGCAAGTGTGGGGTCCATAGCTGAAGCACATTTTGACCATTGTGGCAATGGGGTCTAAACCCCCATCATCACAGTGACCAAAAGGCAAGTGTGGGGTCCATAGCTGAAGCACATTTTGACCATTGTGGCAATGGGGTCTACACCCCCATCATCACAGTGACCAAAAGGTAAGTGTTGACAAAGAAAGAGCTGCAACTGCCAAACTGCATGGATCATTCCTGGTCACAGAACCAAAAACTCATCTGTGGCAAAGTAGTGTATGTGTCCCATTGCAACATAAATTGGGTGAGCCAAATACTGCAGTGCAAATGAGACATTCCTTTGGCCATGTGCAGACAAACAACACCCATGGGGGCTGACACCGTCAACATTCATCAATGACACAATGACAGAAGTGACCATCAGAATGCAGAACCACATATTTGCACCAATGGGCACACAAATGCTGATATCCTGTGGAGACAGCAGATGTGAGGTGAACAGATACCATACCATGGAGCAATGGGACACACAAACCATGATCACTGTGCTGACCGATGACCTAGGAGTCCCAGGGACAGCAGGGGAAACACACCAAACAACATACAGCCAATGGCACACCCAAGATATGCCAATGCAGTGGTGCAGATGCACAACCACAAACAGGCAGACCAACACTGTCATCATACACAGCAGGTGAGGGGGGTGCCAGTGTCCCCAGGTAACCACACAACACATGAGGAGAGCTGAATACCAATCATACAGATGTGCATACACTGCCACACTAAGGTAACTCATGGATCCAAATCCCCTATGTGGGCAAGCAGGCATTGTCAGATGAGAGGGAGCACAAAACACACATGTCACACAGGCACGTAGGAACAACAACTGACACAGCAAGACACAGACACACCACAGCACCACCCCCAGGGCCCCCACAATGTGGTGACCCTTGGCTGCATAAAAATCCCACTCTGATGACAAAGCTGAATGTGGTTCACACTGTGAACCACAGTCATGTGTCCTGAGCAACAAACTACCATCACACCGACACAAGCACAAATCAATCAGCATGGCCAGTAAGCCAAGGCCAACATGGAGGCAGGGGTCTAGCTGGGCAACAACTCCCATCTGCACACACTCAAGACCACACCCCTCGACCTCCAACAATGTGCAGCAGTGAAGTACACATGCACTGGTGACATTGCACATGCACCCATGACTATTCCAGGGTGGTGGGTGGGAACCAAGGTGCAGAAACACATCACACATGGCCACTCAACAAGACTCCTGAATGTCTGACACACTGCACACTACGCTGTACATGGACATGACGGCAATACCACACCAACCAATGGGATCCCAGCCACAGTCACACACCAATGAAGAAGCCAAGGTCACCCACAAAGAACACACATAGACAACAACCAACATCGCAGCCCGGACCCTGAGGAGTGCCAGCAGTCACACACACAACGTGTCACAATAACTTAAAGATAACACGAACTGAAAATCACATGACAGGGGCAAACAACAAGTGCCAAGGGGAAACCTGACTGTGACCCATCTGCGTCTGCACACAAACTCAGCCCTGACAGCAAACACACCTATGGGTGACACCCTGATGACCAGTAATGTGCCATGCACCCACATCACAGAGAACCCAGGGAGAAGACTTTGGGGGAACATAGGTCAACTCAGCAAGCATCACAAACAGGTACAACACTAGGGATCACAGCATGCGCAGATAAATGGAAGTGAACACACAGACATGCACATACAACACACACCTTGGGCGCAGGCAATGTCACACGTGTACACACTGCCATGAGGGGACTCCACTCCTGTGTGAGGAAAGCTGTGCCATATGTTGCCTCAGTAGGGCCCCATCATGTCAGCTGAGCACTTGGTCACACAATCAACAATTAGCACCAAATGAGGGCTCCCGTCACATCAGCCTGGTCATGGATGTGCCAACGGAATCATCAGCACAGATCCAACACACTTGTATAGCAATGTTGCACTGACTACACGGATGAGTCCTTCCCCATTGATGCCCAAACCTGCATGTCCAGTGGAGATGGCAACACGGTCAGGGAAGTAGACAAATCCAACAATGGCAGGCACAACAGATGTGCAGGGGTGGAAGCCACAGATATGAAATTGCTAATGTAAGTAGGAAATCCCATTGACAAATACTGAACACATGACACCCTCAGATGCTGCTATGGATGACATGGATACACCACATGATAGGACACATTCCCCCTGGACCACATGGGTTCCTGCACAGTAACACTTCATAATCATGAG
Source organism: Calotriton arnoldi (assembly GCA_963921515.1). Lineage (NCBI taxonomy): Eukaryota > Metazoa > Chordata > Amphibia > Caudata > Salamandridae > Calotriton > Calotriton arnoldi. The sequence continues at coordinate 5,698 of CAWUFW010011891.1, read as the reverse complement.
ACCAGATATCACCATCACTGCAGCAAGGGCATGGTTAGCAGCACCAACAACATGTACATCTGAAGCATGAGCACTAGAGAAAAGAAAGTTGCTTTATTCAGCATATGTGTTGAATGAAAACGACGTCCAGAAAAAAAGAGCAAAGGCCAATGGCCAGTCCATTGTCAAAGTTCAAACAGGGTGACACTGGCAGATGTCACCCTACGCATGCCTGCACAAAACCAGGGACAATCCACTAGGAGGGGCAACCGGGGGGCAGGCCAGGCACCGCAGGGACAGGATCAGGGCTCACCAGGGGGAGTCAGGGAAGGGGTGGTGGGTGCTGGAGAGACACTGACAACTGCAGTGGAGGTGTCTGACATGGTGTGTGCCGGCACAACTGGGGGGCATGACTCAGATGTCGTGGGTGCCGGCACAACTGCAGTGGACCCTGCAGATGGAGTGGACAGGTCCGCCACTGCAGTGCCCAAGTCAGACAGGGCGGTAGTGGACTCCACTGCAGTGCCTACCTCCAGGGGAGGAGAATGGGGAACAGGCAAGGTGGGTTGGACAGAGGGGGAGGACACCCTCACCACATCAGTGGCACAGACAAGCGCAGCGGGGGTGTGGTGCTGGGAGAGCAAGTGGCAGGGGGAGAAGGCCTGATCCTCTTGGGGATGGTATATCTGTGGGTGGGGGAACCTGGGGCAGGGTGTGGTGGAGGCACCTGTGCAGTGGGGGCCTGAGGGATGGAGGACGGAGACCTTGTGCCTGAGCTGCAGGGCGGTGGCCGGGTCTTGCTCTTAGGAGTCCGGGGGGACTTGCGGGTGGGGGTCTCAGTCCGTCTGCGCCTGGGGGAGGGTGTCCGGGGGCGAGGGGCACTCTGCTCCGTGTGGGTGTGCTTCCTCTTCCCCGGGATGCTGGAGCAGCTTCATCGGTGGGGAAGAGGCCGAGGTCACAGAGGAAGAGCTGCTGTGACTTTGGGGTTGCAGGTGAGGCAAGGGAGGGTGCTTTGGAGGGAGAGGGAACTGAGGACTGTGCAGTGCATGTGGATGCGTGTGTGTGTTCCAGGGCCCCATCCCCTGTGAGTCTGGCTTCAGTCCCCTGAATGTGCGTGCGTGTGCGTTTTGTCATTGGCGTGTGTGTCAGTGTGCTGGATGTGTGTGTGCTGGTGTGTGCCTGTGCCGGTGTGTGTGTGCTTGGGATGGGTAAGGTGCTGGGGAGTGTGGATGGAGCAGAGGCAGGAGGAGTGAGGGACCGTTTGAGGAGGGACACTGCTGCTGTCAGGGAGGAGTCCATGGACCTATTGCCCCTCTGTAGGTCAGACATGCCCGATGAGATGCCCTCCATGAACGACACCAGCTGAGTCAACAGCGCGGTGTGCGCATGGAGGACACTCAGCATGGCTGTCTGGCCTACATGGAGCTGGCGAAGGAGGTACACAGACTCCTCACTCAGGGCAGCAGGGGACACAGGGGCAGGGGCTGCGGTGCCTGGCCCAAAGGAGACACGCTCCCGGACATGGGAGCCTCCACGGACCTGGGGAATGGGAGCCGATGGGAGGGCGGTGGTGGTGCTGGTGGTGGCGGGGACAGCAACACTAGCTGGGGTGTGGTGGCTGCTGACACCCGCCTCCACAAGGGAGTCATCCTCCGAGTTGCTCTGGTCCTCAGCTGAGGTGGATGCTGCTGAGGACTCCTCGGTGTGGCTCCCCTCGCCCTCCGTGCCACTGGGTCCCTCCGACCACTCCTCGGCTGCTGACCCAGTCTGGCTCTCTGGCTCCTCCTGGTCCATGGAGCTGTCCCCTTCCGTGGCCGTGGATGTATCTGCAAACAATGGGGAAACAGACAGACATCAGTCACCTGCACAAAACGCACACACCACTGTGAGCACAGCACATCACAGAGCAAGCCCTGGCATCATTAGTTGTACATTGCTAAAAGTGCCCTAACTGAACAGGAGAAGCCAATTGTCAGTCTGATGCCAAGCATGGCACTCACATCCCACATGGCCTTGCACCCATCTGTCTGGTGTCTGTTGGATTGCAACACCCCAGTGTGGACACATGCACCAAGTACACAGTAGTTGGACAGTGCAGAGGACACGGTGTGGCATGTGGACATGCACACATCACAGCTCTTGCCACTGAGTCAGTACAGGTTTCCGGATGAAAGGGATGCCCAGAGTCAAATAGGAAATGCATGTGATGCATACCAGCGACAGACACCATGATGCACCCATGTCCTGATAGCCAGCGCCACTATGGTGTGCATGTAGCACATGTCACTCCCCTGCAGGCTCACCAATCAGTAGACACATGCCATGGCGGAGGCATGACTGCAAAGTCATACATCACTGTCTCAGTGATGTATGACTTTGCAGCCAGACAACAACACTCTGCACTGTGTCACAATAGTAGGTCATGGGGAATGCAAGTCCTGGAGCTGCACAAGTGCACATGTACATCCCCCACAACACATCCTCTCAACCCTCATCTGTCCAGGTCATACCTATTGGACATATGGGAGACCTGTGACACTACCCTCTGAACCTGAGCCCCTCACACTCTGCAGTGAATGGGGAACAGCTGCCTGAACTTCACATTCACATGCCCCAGTCTGCATGGGCAGCTGATCAGACACCTATGTGACACACAAGTATCGTCTCCTATGGTCACATCTCCAGTGGCATGCTGAGCCCCTACCAAGAAACTCCACAGCAGTCCTGGCGACTAATCCACAGCACACTGACACAGAGGCAGACACCTGAGGGGTCAAATCACTGCGCACAATGTGTCAGCTGATACACGGGAGTGGGAGTACAGAGTGTATTGTATGGCCTGGAGTAGGCATGACTGTCCAGCCCCACATGAATGAGGGATGAGCCCTGGACTGTAGGCAGCTGGCTAAGTATGTGTGACACACATCATATACATACTCCTGGGGCCCAAACATTGTTCCCACCCGCAGCATGGGTGTGTGCCAGATACCCCAGCCACATGTGGTGGATCAGCTCAGCAATTGGACCACAGATCAAAGTAACACGCTGAATACATGTCAGAATACAGGCATTGTGTAAGCAATGGACCCACACATGATGCCCACCACAGAGTCAGGGAAACAGATGCTGTCTCCCACCTTGAGTCAAGCAAACTGCAAGGACACAGTCCTAAGTGACAGAATTCCCTGCATGTAAGGGCCACACCTGGGTATCAGATGAGGAGTGGGCAGTGCACAATAGAGGGACATGGCTCCTGGACAACATGACTGCTGTACTGTGGCAGTTTAACCAGGCCCGAGGAGGGCACATAGCATGTTAGACAGAGTTCACAGTGCAGTCTTTGACTCACCCCCTCCTTGCTGCTCTCTGGCCTTCAGCTGCCCATCCAGGTCTGGAAAGACCACCGCCAGGATCCTGAGCATGTGGGGGTCAGGGTCCGTGTTCCGCCCCTCCTGCGAGGAGGCGACAGCTTCAGCTGGACCCGTGCAATCCTCCGGGTCCAGCCCCGAAGGTCCTGCCACCTCTTTTGGCAGTTGCGGATCCGGCGCTTGTAGACCCCCACGGACCAGACAGCCCGGACGATGTCCTTCCAGATCTCCTGCTTCCGATGGGCAGAAGCCTGTCAGGATGACAAAGTGATAAGGCCATTACTACACATGCAACATATCCGTGCATGACACAGTTGCATATACATGTCGCAATCACAGGGGCACATGGTGTACACAGGCAGTGCACGGCTGCCCATGGACAGTTTTCCAGAAGTCACTACATGGTATCATTGCATGGGGAGTAAAACCCTGTTCAGAAGCACTGACACTGCACCATACCTGTCCAGTGCAAGTCACTACACACTATGGGGGTGACAACTACTCAGTGAGCCTGCTAGCCAGTGGCGTGCAGACTCTCAGCCTTGCTAGTCAGACAAAATGCACATTCAGAAAGGCAGTGCACAGGACACTCACCTGCTCCCCTGGTGTCCCATACAGCTTGCTGTACTGTGGAAGTAGGCTGTCCAGCAGGGCCTGGTTCTCTTCAAGGCTGAAGGCTGGGGCTCTTTCCACAGTACGTGCCATTGCAGGGTCCAGAGGGGCAGAGACAGCAGCAGTGCAGTGGCAGATGTCGTCCTGGAGCATGTAGTGCAGGCAAGTGGGCTCTCAGGGGAACAGCCAGCAATATATATGTGCTGGAGAGGCAGATACTGTCCCTTGTGTCCAAAGTGATAGGTCCAAGTCGTTTGCATCTTCTGAATCTGGCCAATCCATGGAATAGCAGCACCAAAACACGCCCACAGCATCCTTCAAATCTTCAACTTCATGACATACATGATTTTGCAACATTGTTGTGGGTGACCAACTGATTTTCCAGCAACCGACTCGTTCGAAATTCGAAAACGCGTCCGTTGCCAGGCAAGCCCATTGTCAATGGGTGCGCACCGATCGGTCCATTGCGGTACAATGCGCACAGGGGTACAACGCGTACCTTCACACATTGAAAGCAATGGGCCGGCCGGAGGCACCGATCGGTCCATTGCAGTTCAATGTGCACAGGGGTACAACGCGTACCCGCACACATTGAAAGCAATGGGCCGGCCGGAGGCACCGATCGGTCCATTGCAGTTCAACGCGCACAGGGGTACAACGCGTACCCGCACACATTGAAAGCAATGGGCCGGCCGGAGGCACCGATGGGTCCATTGCAGTTCAACGCGCACAGGGGTACAACGCGTACCCGCACACATTGAAAGCAATGGGCCGGCCGGAGGCACCGATTGGTCCATTGCAGTTCAACGCGCACAGGGGTACAACGCGTACCCCCACACATTGAAAGCAATGGGCCGGCCGGAGGCACCGATCGGTCCATTGCAGTACAACGCATCACTGTACATGTGACTGGCATATGTCAGCATGCCTGTCTCAGATGGACAGATGCCAGCCACAGATAGCTCCCAGGGAGTGAGGGGCACACCTACATCACGACAGCCTGTCCAAACCTTATCATAAGGCATGTAAGGCTGCATTTCCTATTGTGTGTATGTTGGTGTACATGTTGTCCTGTGGGTGTCACCTGTGGGCAGCCACCCCCAGGCTGTGCACGTGTTCATGGGGACAGGATCCTGGGTGTTACGTGTACGTGACCACTGTGATGTGCAACTGTTCATATCTGTGCATGTGCCATGGTCACATTTCACAGTGGTGTTTGTGTATGTCATGTCCCATACCCCGTGAGTCCCATGTGGGACGGTATGTTTGAGCCAGGGTGTCCCAGTGGCACAATAGTGATGGACCTCCACAGTCTTTGTGCATGTAGTGTTTACAATGTCTCTGATTTCATGTGCACAATGGGAGACAGTCTCCACATCCACGTTGTGTGTGCATGGACTCTGATGTTGTGCGTGTGTGTCACAGACGTCCATGTCTGTCCTGCCGTGGCAAGTGGGGCCACTACCTGTGGGGGTCATGTTTGTTTTGCTGTGGTGTACACATGATACTCCATGTGATGCCAGTGTCCATGTGGCATTACAGGGTCCCTGGGAATGTACCTGTCGTTGAGCTGTGGTGCCTGGGGCACATCTGTCCTCACATGTCACTGTGGGGGGTGATTGTGACACGGCAGCAGGAGATGGGAACTGTGACACGGCATCATGATATCCAATGGGCCAACCTGGGACAAATTGATGCCACCTGTAGGACCGTGTTGACAGATGTTGGCCATGTATGTA